>OY282640.1:40359846-40959846 GCA_958299015.1 Tetanocera ferruginea
GTCGATTATTTTTCTTACTGAGACCTTGAAAACCACAGCACAACCATCGAGAAAAAGAGAACACCTCAGCACGTTACATAAAACACATTTAAATTCTTTATTGTTCAGTGACTGACAAGTGTCGACATCGGATTCGAATTGAATTCGCATCATATTTTTTCACTACCAAAGTCATGGGAGCGAATTGCGCGCACACTTCACCTACTTGCTCGAAGGCAGGCAACCATCAATAGGTTTTCCATTTTATTTGTACTACATGCCAAGCACCAAAAACACCAATATTTTTTTTTTTTTTGATAGTGCTGCTAAAGTTATTGAAATTTCAGCGGTGTTGCCTGCATGCCTGACTGCCTGTCATATGCGATTTCCAAACTCCAAAATTTTCAAGCAGAACGTGATGCATGCAAAACACTCACTTCAGTTCTATCAATGTTGCCAGTGCGCATCATAAAAATACGTATAGAAAAAAAACCAAATCAAGTTTGCCAAAACTCTGACAGTTTGAAGCGTACAAAAACGAGTAAACAAATATATAAAAAAAAAGTGTACAAAAGATCTTTCAACGTCACTAAAATAAATGCAAATGACAAAACGATGAAGTTGAGGAGCAGATTCTCATCGATGATGATTTTTATATTGCATCAAGGCACACAAACACACACACACACTCTTGTCGACTGTTATAGAAATTGGTTTATTTGGGTTATTTTTACTTGTTGTTTCTATTTTGGCTGATTTTATTTTTAGAGTCTGACAATTTTTAAAAAAACGCAACTCGAGTGATGCCATTGTTCTGTTGTGAAATAAACGTGGCATCACTCACAAGTGGTTGATACTGATTTTTTTTGTTGTTGTTATTTTTGTTTTTACTGAAGTAGCACAATTGTTGAAGAAGTGCTACATTGCTGTTGACAGCAACGCAGAAGAGTTTCAAGTTATTTGAACTAGATTGCTTTTGAAGCTAAATTTAGGCTTTTAGCGGTATTTTTGTATATAACGGTCATGAGCATGTACATATAAAGCTATTTTGAAAGGCGCATATTTACGCTTTTAAAATGATGTCTGTCTCTTTTGCTAAAGAAAGCTAGACGTCGACAAGCTGCAGTCAAAACGGACGGCCGAAGCCTTCGCTACTCGACTCTCACTCCTGCTTCAAGAAAGCACTCCTTTGATCGACGATATATGCGGACAGTGGACGCACATATCCCATTCTATGCGTACGGCTGCCGAAGAAGTGATAGGCTACCACCGCCCTCGCTGAAACCAGTGGCACGACCAGGAGTGTCGCGACGCCACTGCAGAGAAGGACAAAGCCACCCTGCAGTCGGTTGTAACGCGTGCTGTTATGGAGCGATACCGAGAGAAGAGGAGGGAAGAAAGACGCATTTTCAGCCGAAAAAAACGATAGGCGGAAATGCGTGAGTGCGAGAAAATTGAGATGCATGGCGACAGGAATGAGACTCGAAAATTTTTCGAAAAAATAAGACGCCTGGCCGATGGTTTTAAGACCGGAGCCTCTTCCTGCAAGGATGAGAATGGGAATCTAGTGACAGATATCCAGAGTACACTGGTGTTATGGAGGGAACACTTCTCTAGTCTTTTAAATGGCGACGCTGACAACAATCCCGCCAGTGGAGATGATATTCCGGAAACCCCAATTATGGATGACAGTGTTGAAGTTCCGCTGCCCGACTATAACGAGGTCCTAACAGCTATAGCTCGGCTTAAAAACAACAAAGCCGCAGGAGCCGATGGCCTACCGGCTGAGCTGTTTAAGACCGGTGGCGAAGCTCTGTTTAAATGCATTCACAGACTTCTATGCAGAATATGGTCGGAAAAATGCATTCCAGATGATTGGAACCTCAGTGTGCTCGGCCCAATCCACAAGAAAGGCGATCCCACCATTTGCGCCAACTACCGTGGGATTAGCCTTCTTAATATCGCATATAAGGTCCTGTCGAGCGTATGGTGTGAAAGACTGAAACCCATCGTTAACCAACTGATTGGACCTTATCAGTGTGGTTTCAGACCTGAAAAGTCCACCATCGACCAGATCTTCACGCTCCGACAAATCTTGGAAAAGACCCTCGAAAAACAAATCGACACGCACCATCTCTTTGTCGATTTTAAAGCCGCCTTCAACAGTCCAATAAGGAGTCAGCTCTACTCCATCATGTCTGAATTTGGTATTCCTGCGAAGATAATACGTCTTTGCAGGATGACGCTGAAGAACACCAGCAGCACAGTGAAAATCGGTAAGGACTTCTCCCTTCCGTTCAATACCAAACGAGGTTTCAGACAAGGCGATTCCTTATCGTGCGACTTCTTTAATATAGTAATGGAGAAGATCATCCAAGCTGCTGACCTGAGACGCAGCGGCACAATTTTCTATAAGAGTGTTATGCTGCTGGCGTATGCAGATGATATTGACATCATTGGGCAAAATACGCGCGAAGTCAGTGCAGCATTCTCCAGGTTAGAAAAAGAGTCGTGTCAAATGGGTCGTGCAGTGAACGCAGATAAAACGAAGTATCTTGTGTCAAAAAACAAACAGTACCAGCGTCTTGAAAACCACGTCACTGTTGACAACACCTCTTTTGAGGTAGTGAAGGACTTTGTTAACCTGGGATCCAGCATTAACTCCTCCAACGATATCAGTATTGAGATTAAACGAAGGATAACTCTTGCCAACAGGTGTTACTTTGGGCTCAGTAGGCAATTGAGAAGCAGAGCTCTCTCTCGACGAACAAAACTGACGCTCTATAAGTCAATAATCATGCCCGTCCTACTATACGCATCACAAACCTGGACGTTGAGTAGCTCTGATGAAAGGACTTTGGGAGCGTTCGAGAGAAAAATCCTTCGCAAGATCTATGGTCCAATCTGCGTCAATGGAGAGTACCGAATACGATGGAACCACGAGCTGTATGAGTTATATTCCGACATCGATATAGTCAAGCGTATTAAAATAGAGCGGCTTCGCTTTCTAGGTCATGTCGAGAGATTGAACGACGAAGCTCCAGCAAAAAAGATATTGGATTCGGTACCCAGCGGTGGCCAACGCAGACGAGGAAGACCGCATCCTCGTTGGAAAGACCAGGCATTGGATAACCTGACAACGCTTGGAGTTTCCAACTGGCGCCAGCAAGCGCACGACAAAAGAGGCTGGCGCAAATTCTTAGACCATCTAAGTAAGTAAGTAACATCCTATGTAAGACCCGTCCTTATATACAAAGTATGTATGAATTAAGGTCACAAAATGCATAGAGTAATTAACGCTTCCATTGTATAAGCACATGAGTTTCATGCATTTTTGTCAAATTAAAGTTTTTGATTTCATAATTTTCATAATTTTTGTCTTGCTGCCTTTGTAATTGTAAATGGATTATATGAATTTCGGTCACTACACTCATAAATAAGTTCACGTTTTCCTTGTTTATGTATAGTACATGAGAAGCATGCCTTTTTGTCAATTATCTCCTGAGCTGTTCTTGCTCTCCGCGTATTTGTAAATTAATTTTTTTTTTTAAAATTAGGAATGCTTCATGTTCTCCATGTATTTTTTAACATTTACGAAATTATTCTATTGGTTCATGCATCTTGTCCACACAATTTTTGAACTTTCAGCACTAAGCGTATAAAATATTCACGTTTTCGTATTTTTTTCGTTTGCTTAATTTGTAGATTGATATCATGAATAGTTCATGTGACTCATGTTTTTGGTTACTGAACCAACATGCATGAATGAGATTCATAGAGATCGTGTAAAAATTCATAATTATTGTGTACTGTTTTGGTTACAGCTGGATCTTAATTAGAATATTTTACCCCGTGAACCACACTTGTTCTCATAGTTGCTTTATCTATACTCTATACTATTATATAAAATTGAAGTGGAAATATTAAGTGCACCAATGACTCCAAAATTACTGGACCGATTTTTATGAAAAAAATTTTAAAATATCATATTTGTGCTACAGAATGCCATAGGTGGGGTTTATTTAAGAAAATTTAACAATAAATATATTTAATTAAGTTGTTAAGTTTTTTAGGAAATTACCACCGATGCTAAGCATTGCTTGGTCGCTTGCTTTTCACGCGTCTGTGTTACGAGAGTTTAAACTACATGTTGCTATCAACCCTTCTCTTTAAAGTTTATTGATCTCGCTCTCCAACTCATTCGAAGAGTAACCAAAAGCAGTTGGCGCTCTTTGACGTGATGGGAATACAAGTTAAATAAACCTTGCTGTGCTGTTATTGCTGTAGAATGATGAGCTGCAAACCAATGTGTGCATATTTGTTTCATACATGTTTCGCCGCATGCAATTTCTTTACACATATTATTATTGTAGTTTTCCAATTTTTTAATATTTCAAAATGCGGCATTCACAAGTGTGATAGCATATTTTGTATAGATTAAAGATAAATTAAAAGTTTAAAAAATGAAGTGTTCGTATTTCCCTTAACTACAAATAAATGCCTCGACGTAAAACAAGTTTGACAAGTTTAACAGAAAATGCAAGAGCGATACTCCGCGCTAGGAGAGCAAGAGCAGCGACTCAAAGAGAAAATTGTTGGTAAATATAGCATGCAATTATTTGCTTTCACGACTGCAATCGGAGTGAGGCAGTGGCGTAACTAGGGTTGCTGGCACCCGGGCCGGAAACTAAATTGTGCACCCTTTAAGAAGGTTATACTTAACCTCATAAAAGCAATGCTTAAAAAGTACTACGAAATTAATATAATTTTTTTAAATAATAATTTGCTGTTATGATTATTTTGTTTAAGTGCAAATGAGTAAACAGATATATTCAAATTCATTGTATTATTTATAAAAGTAGGTAACAATATACAAAATTAATCTCATCGATATTAATATATTTGATATCATTTGAAAATTAATTTAGTAACTTATACAAAACTGAAAAATTTTCCGCAATCAAGGAATTTTTCAAAAATGTTTTGTTCACGCAAAATTTTGACTAGCAATAGTGAGTAATCCCCAAAGATCTATTTTGAATAATTTTGCATAATTGAGGAAAAAATAGGACCGGGAAGTAAAACGTTAACAAATTTTCCCTCAGTGACCCTGAATAACTATCAATTTAAATGTTTTTTCGAAATCAATCCACGTCTTCTATATAAAAATTAAGTGAAAATTAGAAAAAATATTAAAATTATATTAAAAAACTTTTTTTCTAATTTTTATAAATTTCTTTATAGTACTCTTTATACATTTTAGCTTCGACTTTAATAGACAAGACTGAGGTCTGTAACATTTGACTGCCTTATTCTCGACCATAAATATCACAATATCACAGTGATAACAAATTGATATCAGAAATTTGTTTCATAGTCATTATCTACATAATTCCTAAAGCAAACTTGCTCTGGGAGAACAAGGTCAAGAGTCATGAAAATTAGAATAATTTTTAGAATAGTTTTTTCTTAAAAACTGTATTTTTGACAGTTTTTGTTAGTTGATTTGAACAGAATAATATGTAAATAATATTTTTTTTAGTAAATTAAAGGAATTAGGAAACCATTTTAGAGTTTTAAATAGACATTTTCAAAATAAATTGAAAATACATCAGAACGCCATAAAATTGTTATAAAACGCCATTTATTTAATTTCAATACAAAATGTAATGAATTTTAATCAATTTCATTTTTTTTTTTTAGAAATTTTGAAGTAAGTAATAAATTGAGCTTTTAAATTGTTTTATGTAACAGGACACCGAAAAACATATTACTATTAAAAATTGTGTTCTAGCAGGTTATGAGCTGCAAATAAGGTTTGTTTGTCGATGTATAGTCTTAGAACTTAGTAATCACAAAATTATAAAGTATATTTTTATTCCTGACGTTAATGACACGAGCACGTTTTTCTAAAAAGCTCTGGAGAAATGTATTGCTGGAGAACATCCCAGCAAAATCTTCGCTTACATATAATCGAAAAAGTAATCCAGAAAATTTCATTCATCGCTTATCTCTCTCTTACTAAACCCATTATTTTTATATAGCCAGCCATTAGAGGTAATCGAAAGCCTGTCACTTGAAAAGATTAAGCGCTTAAAACGGTTGGTTTATAATTGATTTCACGAAATTAATACTTGAATAACAACTTTCAAGTTGATGTGAATGCATTGCCGTGAATTTATTACGGATTAAATTTAAGTTCTTGCATTAGCATTTATGTAATGCATTTTAGAATCGATTAAAAAACAAGACCTAACAAAAAATTTTGCTGGGATATTGGATGAAATGTCTACTGAACTAGCATGTTTGAACACTTTTTAAGATGAATATTTGAAGTACAAAAGCTTTTTTAAAAAACTTTATGGAATATAAAGTGAGGAATATATACATAGGAATATACTTTAATTCATCACTTTAATGATGAATAAAAGACAAATGAAAAATAAAACCATTAAAAAATTATCTTCGACTTGCCCGAAGTCTTATATTTTTTTTCCAATTTTTCATATTTCAAACTCAGAGTACGTTTTATTTAACAAGAAAACATGACTTGTGTATGATCTTTCAATTGAACACATTAATTTTTGTATAAATTATGAAGGTTTTGAACTTCCAATATAACGAACCCTTATTTAATGTTGTTGACTCTATATTGCGAACATTTAAAATTGTAGGTATTCTATTTAACAACATTTGCTTCTCTGAGCTCGCTTCGTTTGTTTTTGAATTTGTAATAACATTAATATGTATTTACTTATCTTATTCTCAAATAGTCCCTTCGGGCTAATATACATATTGAAGGGTTTCCTTTTTAAAAAAACATTATAGGAATGTATTGACATAATCTTGGATTTTTCATTTGGAGTGTGAACAGATTTTAATCAGCAGCTTTCTAAACATTTAATAATACCTAAAACAAGTTCAAAAATTCAACTTTATTGGAGTGCATAATTAAAACAAAAAATGTAAGGATATTTGTTTCAAGTTGACAAATTTATTAGCTTTGTTATATGATAAAAAACTCGAAAAAAGTATTCCGATTTAATGAACTTTTCGATTTACCGAACGACCCTGGACATTATATCTTTCGTTAAACTGGAGCACCACTGTACGACAAATCTCAAATCATGAAAATTATTTCATTACGGACTTTAAAGAGATTTGCAATAAAGAGACGGCTGCAATCGTGTGGACAAACGAATGAACAGATAGACAGACGGACATGGCTTAATCGACTCATGGTGGTGAAAAAAATTTTGTGACAAAATTATTGTGCCCGCTACGCTTTGCGGGTGGAGTATAATAAATATTTAATAAAAAACTTTGATAATGATATTTCTGATAATGCCAATGAATCAAAAAACGTTGTTAATGCTGAAGTATTAAATAACTTAAATTAAAATATCTTCACTTTATTATCATTATACTATTTAATATAATTTGCTTTCAAATACAAATAATATGCAAATATTTTAACTTTTCTAATTATTAGAATTTTTCAAATATACAAAGGTATTATTGATAAAGAGAAAATGTCCGTGGCATAGCCTCGGACTACTGTGGCCTGCTAGTTTTTTATAGTTCTTTGAAATCTTTTCAAGTTTTATGAAGAGTCAAGTTTGACTTTAAAAAGTAATTTACTACAAGAAATCTTGAAATTATTTGAAATCTTAACAACCGTTAACACATTCAAACGATTCTCGGTAAATTGCTTTTTTTTATATTATTTCATGTTATTATGAAGTATTAAATATTATTTCTTTTGAGCCTTGACAAATTTAAGCTTATGATTTCTCTGCAGCGAGTAAATTTTTTAAACTGCTTTAATTTGGCTCAAAACCCAAACCTTTCGAACAACGCAAATGTCTACCTCCTGCCTCCGAATGCTTACAATTCTCTTGTGCCAAATCATGGACGTCTACGAGCATTGCGACTCTTTGCCATAAGCAGCTTAGCGGCATGCGTTGTGAGTGAGCCATATTGAAAAATGCATATTTCATGAACGCGCAGTCATGAGTTCTGTCCGATGTGCTCATTGTTATTATTATTGATGTTGATGTTGTTGCTTTAGCTGTTGCTATTGCAATTGCAGTGTTGCATTATTTGTGCCAATGTTGTGCCACAAATCGTGCAGCAGCAAAAACTAAAATAATAACAACTGCCTCGTCATACTATAGCAAATATATAAACAAATTATTTCAAAATTACAAGAAACAAAAAACACTAAAAAAACGTAAAATTATTGCTACCTGCTGACCGAATTGACCATTAGTCAAAATATATTGTTGCTATTTGTAGAAGTTTTTATGATTGCACCGATTACAAAATATAAAATTTTGAAAATTTTACCAATTTTATTATGATTATTTTGATTTACGCTTATTTATCAATAATAAAATATTTTTGCATAATTTTAACCGCCAACAAATAACACCAACAAACTCAACAGCCAGATTCACAATCTAACGAACTGTCACAAATACAAAATTTATTGCCAATTATAGATGCCTGAACGGTCCTTTACCTTGCGACTGACTGACTGACTGAAAGCTACCACCATCTTGTGCTCGTCCGTCCGTTCATACTTCTATGCGTTCAAGACACGCAAAAACAATTCATAGAATTTGTTGAAAACCATTGAAAAGTAGCAATTTTCAATTTATTCCATTCACAGTGACTTGAAGAAACAAAATCAAGCTTGAAATATTATTTCCATCTGTCATTGTATTGTGTGTCATGATGATGTTGTTGTTGTTGGTTTTGTGTGAGGTGGTCTTGTTGTGTTTTTTTTTGCTATTGTCAGTGATGAAGGGAAAATTAATAATTTTCACGCCAAACGCAAAACTTTCTCTAGAGTTTAACTGGGTTTATTTGCAAAACAAAAAGTAGATACAAAAGCATCTTTCCGAACGCAAACGAGAAGAATCTTTAAGGTTAACAATTTTTAAAGAATTTAAGTATTAAATTTTAAGTCTGAAATAGAAATAATACCAAAAAATCGGAGCAGAAATTATGGCCAGCAATTATGTTAAAACATTTTCCAATTACTAGCCACTTTATGGCACATCTTGAAATGTTTGCCCTACCCCCACCAACTAAGAAATAAATATATTAACAAGTACTAACTCCAAATAAAAAACCATCACAAAAAATTATTTTGGCCAAAGAAATCCATTTGAAGTATTTCAATGCACAGTAAGGCTGCGATTATAGTGAACGCGATTCAGACAGGCAGGCAGGTTGATAGCTATCTATCTCGCTTGTTCACATTGCCTGCCTGCCTGCCTGTCTGACTCGGCGTTCACTATAACCGCAACCTAACCTATTGAAAGGAGACAGAAAGGAGACAGAATAACATTGAATGAATTTAAGTAAGAGAGCGAGACCAAATTGAATTCTAAGCTGCTTGAACTGAACGTGAGCGTTATTTCAAAATAAAAGAAAATAAAATATAATAACGGCAATACTACCCTCTACCACCTACCATCGGCAAACTACCGTAAAAACACGTCGAAACAGTCGGCATCACTAAAACAACCAAACCATCACGTTACAATAACTACGAGTAAAAGACGATTTTAAGAATTCATGACGGGGGTAAAAGTAAGCGAATGTTTGTTTGTTTGTTTGTATGTAAGAAAGTATGTCAGTAACATAAAACAGCAAAAAGTTTCAAGTGCAAAATATACCAAAAATTCTTACTACTACGATTTGCATTGAGTGGTGGAGTAGAAAGGCGTGTAGGAGGAAGATAAAGCAGCACGAAAATCAGCAAAGCACATAATGGATAAATTGCGCTGCAAAACGAATTGAAATCAAATTCTACTGACGACTTTGGTCATGAAGTATTTTTTCGGTTTTTATGTGATTTTTTATGCAAATCATCGTGAAATTCGCCCAAAAAACAAAAAAATAATAATAAAAAACGTGCATGACGAACGAAAAGAAATCGAAAGAATGTCGTCTGCAGTCGAAATAAAACTCAAAGGAAAAAGTTGTACTTGTGGAATATGAATGAATAGAAGAAGCGATCTGAAGAAAACACTTATTGCAGGCGTTCTTGAAATCTTGGACAAAATTGGCTAAGAAATTAAGTTGGGGAATTATGTTATTGGCATATTTAATCTTGAGAGTTCGTGGACGAAATAACCCAGTTATAAATAGGTTAAACATTAAAGGTTTTTCTAAAATCTTAGATTATAGGTTTTCGATAAATTTTATATATCGATTCCGACTACATATCAGAAATCAATATATAAAATTTAAATTCAAATTCAGCTCACTATAGAAAGTATTCCGAACTGAATACGACAGCTCATGAAAATGGTGGTCGATAATACAGACATTATTAATAATATTTGCCCATAAACTTTGTTAAGTATCAAGCAAGATCTTGTCTTGTATTGTTTTGAAAATGTCAATAACCAAAACTGAATCATTTTCTCAAATACAATTGCAAATATTTTAACAAATTTTCTTAGAGAAATACATTTTTAAAAATCAAAGATCAAAGCTAGACCAACGAACAAATCCCAGATTAGACCAAAACTATGCTGGGCTGAAATTAAGGACATAGGGTTGCTGGAAGTAGATAATTTTGAATGGTCGATTTTTAGGTATAATTTACTAGTTATTTTCAGCCCAATCATGAATATTCTCGCAGACTAATAAGAAAGTGAAAAAAAAAAATTAAAAATGAAATTATTTTTTTTCTCTCCGAAAAAAAAATTATTTTTTTCTGAACGGTCGAGAAAAAGCAAAAAATATATAGGTAACGAATTTCGAAATTTATATTTTTTATATTTCTCTGTTTCCATGTGAGCTCAATAGAATTGAGGTCTGCAAAGCTGGTTGGAGTTTCCAAGACATGTGGTAAATTATTAAGAAGTCAGCTTCTCACATGATAGGCTATTTGTCTCATATCCATTTCCTGATTAAATAAAAATCAATACGCAACTTTCTCACACTTTCATTCAAATTATTGTTCAATTTATTAATGTATAAGTATGGTTATGTATTGGTCCATTATACCATCGATGATATGAAGCTTTCCAGGGCCTGCAGCTGACATGGCACCCCATAGCATAACTGAACCCATACTTTTATAAAGCAATACGTGCTTTACCATTCTCAACACGTAGGATCGACCATCTGACCGGAAAACGTTAAAATTTCTTTCATATTTGATGAAAATTTGCTTCCAATAAAAAAATCCCTTTCTCAGTGGACCCTACGTATGGAGAAAAGTAAATACGAAACTTCAGAAAAACTTTCTTTGTCAAACAATAAAGCACTGTATGGGTTCAGTGGAGCTCAAGGGTGCCAAACAAAATTTGGTTACTGTTATGACAAAATACAAAGCGAACATGCATTTTTCATAATTTTTGTAAATAAAATTCCAGAAGAACAAGAATAGTTTAAGAGATAAGTGACAAAAAAGCACGAATCTCATGTACACATACAAGAAAAATTAAACTATTTTATGAATTTTAATTCTGAACTAACTACATATGAATAGTGAATTAAGTTCTACTAACCCTTAACCTTCTTTTCCAAAATACAATAATAGGTTTGATAATGGGCTGATGACCGGTGATAACCGTGGCATACAGGTTAAGTGTGTGGCTTAGCATGTTCGGAGCCCGGGTTCGATCCCCAGCCGCGGCGAAAAGTTTTTTTAATAAAAAGTTTTTCTGATCGGCTACCACCTCTCTACAGACAATGGCAAACCTCAGAAAGTAAATAATGCCATGTAAAGCTTCTTGAGAACATGAACTTTAGCCGTTCGGAGTCGGCATAAAACATGTAGGTCCAGTTCTCGATCAGTTGTGTGCAAACATTTAATAACACACACAACACAATTGATCATAAGAAGCTCGGTCAAAGTCCTTTCAAGGGCTGAAATGGCAAATTTGTTTTTTTTTTTTTTAATGGGCTGATGAAGCCCATATTTTATATGTATTTCAATTTTGATAAAAAATTTAAACATACCAAGTTGTATTTCTGTAGCTCACAGTTAATGCCTTTATTGTGCTTTCGCTATTGTGGGTTGTATGGGAGGTGGGCGTGTTCATGGACGGATTACGCCCACACACCTTTGTTTTGGTATAAAATACATACATACATACCAAATATGATGTCTCGAAGACAAATATAAGATGCAGTTTTTAATTTTTGCGTTGTATGGAAGGTAGGTGTGTCCGTAGGCGGATTCCAAAACTATTCCATAGTGGAGATCCTTGAATTCATGTGACCATGTGTACAGAGTTTCATCCAATTATCTCAACTCTTTCTTCTTATCTTGTGTATACGGACAACACACCGACGGACGGACGGACGGACGGACGGACATGGATAGCTCGACTAACGTAGTGATTCTGATCATTTCTATCATTTCGCTTATTTCTATGCGTTACAAACGTTTGCACAAAGTTAATATTCCCTGACCTTTAAGGTACACTCACAGTGTACTTTAAACAATTAAATTAACTACACAGAGTTTGTTTTTTTTTTTTATTTGCCAACAGGTTTGCCAACATATTGAACATGCTACTTAAATAGTAGAAATGGCCTCCAAAAATTTTGTGTACAACAGATTTGTGAACGTTTTTATATGTGTGCATAAGTTTTTCTTATAATAATTTCACACCAAATATAATAATTTTCAAAATTTTTTCTTGTTCCAAAAAAAATTCATATGAAAAAGTAACTCGGATATGTTTTATTCACACATAAGCATTTTTACAAATTCATTTCGAATGCATTTGCAAGACCCACTTTTATTGTCACCATATATTTTTCTTTTATTGTTATTGTATTTTTTAAAATGTTTTCTCCCCTTTTGATATATTAAGAAAACTCTAAAATTTCTTTAAAGTACACAAGTAATGGAACAATTATTAGGACAAGTTAATAAGCTATGTCTATTTAGGTCGCAACCAATTTCAGTTTTTCCACATAATATACTTGTTACAAGCCACTGGTTGAAACAAAGACTTGAAATTTTCCTCCTCCAGCCATCTTGTTTTTGAGTGCACACCCTCGTCATTTGGTCTACTTTTTGCTTTACTAAAATTTTTACTAAAATTTTTTCTTTAAAATTTTTTCTTTTGTTTAATTTATTTTGCCAATACTTCCATGTGCCATGATCAACACAGTGAAAGAGAGAGTAACATTTGTTGAACTTTACTACGAAAATATTATTTGCCTTCAGAAAAAGTAAAAGAAAATAAAAATTCACGAAAATATTAAATGGAGCTCTTTGACAATAATTTTTGAATTTTAATGACGTCAACAATTCATTGTGAAAAGAAAAGTATGACATCACATGTCTGCCATGATTTTTTGATGTAGAATTACGTCTTATAGCGCGGTTTGTATGGGGTCGTTTTAACAAATTTTTTCAAGGCCATGCAACGTTTTTTGACCAATACTTTAGGGTATACCTACAGCTTTTATACACATCATTCAAAAATAATATATATACTAAAATATCAGATATATCCTGCGCTGAATGAATATCTAATTTTGAATTTTGTCACTACTATATTAAAGTCACAAAAGAGCAAAATTAAAGATGAAAAATGCATGTGTTAATATAAGAAAATCAAGCATCAGCTGCTTGTGTTGTCTGTTGCTTTCTTTGTTTTTCTTTCGTTGCTTTTGCTTGTATTTTGTTTTGTTATTGTTTAATACGAACTGATTTGCAGCATTGCTTCTCTACTCCACATTAAAAGGGCTTGGGTTCTTGTATGTACTACTTCGTTAATGTACTGAGTACTCTTTTTTAACACAAGATGCTAATCACATCCTCTTTTCAACTCAGTCGATGAACTTAAACTGTCAAATTTGACGAAATTGGTCTGTGATCTGGTTTGATTAAATTTTAATGAAAAAACGACTTGGATCATATTTCGTTTTATGCTTTTACCCAATAGATGGCGTTGAATATATGACTGACACGACAAATGCATCCAGCAGAGCAAGAGTTGATTAGTGCGTCTAGTAGAAAGTAACGAAACTAAATATTTGAGATGAACACATCTATTATGTAGTTTATAAATTATTCAGGTTTCGTTCTGGATCAATGTTAATTTTTGTTTATAATGAAAATGAATTTGGATCCCACATCCCACTACTCATTTGAGTGAAGCTAGGAAACTATACATCGTATAGAGACAAAAATGGCACTAATGGTAAGGACATTTGCGCAGCGTGAGATATAGCCACCATGCAATTTTTTTAAAAATGAAGGTATTAATTTTATTTTGAAATTAGTAGTAAAACTTACTGTAGCTTGCAAACTATATATATACTATATGTAGGTATCGGGCAGAGACAAAAGTGGTACCAATGGAAAGGGAATTTGCTTCGCCTTTTTTTTCAAATAAGTTCAAATAAGTAATTTATTTATTAATTTTCGGACAAAATAATCGGACCAAAGAGACAAAGTAGAAGAGGTTACAACTTAAACGGAATTCTTCGTCTTCACTTACGATACTATCGAAACTGTTTCTTTTTTTATCCATATTATTACATCGATAATACACTTGTTTTTATTGGGGTTGTAACGACTGAAGTCGTTACAAATAAATATTAAAATAAAAATAATAATTTTAAAAGCCGACGGCAACATTTAATTTAAATTAAAAAAAAAAAAAAAAACAAAAATAAATACTAATGAATAAATAAAAAAGAAAAAGAAGAATTAATAAATGAAGTAGAGTAGAATATACAAAAAAAAAAAAAAAAACAAAAAAATAATAATACTGCGGATGGAGGATCCAATGTGGTCCCCCATCTAAGTACTAACCCCAGTGAAGGCTGCTTAATGTATCAAACACAGTGCAGCACACATACACACAGAACTCGTGTAGCAGCAATGTAAGCAGCCGGGCTATTTATAGCAACGTTGCATTGTAGCACTTGTTGACATGCTAACAAAGATATGATTCACATGCAGTTAGCAGTGAACATTGAATAAGTAGTGCGCAGAATGTGGGTATAGGCATGTTGAGTTCGCTTGACATTTCAGTTGAAGTCAATTAAAATCTTTAATTGTAAGTCAACTTTCAGGTGGTGATAAGGCCAGGGATATACATTGATTACAGATTTCTGTAATCAAGCCACCTAACCTCAGTAACTCAGTTACTGGTCGACTTCGGTCAAATTCAAGCTCCGGCTTTTCGACTCCGGTCAAATTCAAGCTCCGGCTTTTAGACTCCGGTCAAATTCAAGCTCCGGCTTTTCGACTCCGGTCAAACTTAAGCTTTGGCTTTTCGGGTTCAGTAACCCACCGTATTTTAAGTAGGTCTGCGTTGTGAGGGCCTGTTTTGCAGTCGGCCTTCCGTCGTCTAACGCCTGAATCAGTTTGGCCCTCTGCCACCGTGAGCACTTTGCCACTAATGTTTATACCCCATATGAACTAATTTTAGGCATTCACTAAGTTTGTAATACATATTTTATTTAAAAAAAAATTAATTAAATAAAATAAGAAAAAAGAACACAATAGATTATTAATCGTGCTGAGCTAAAACCTTTGAGGTTTAGTGATTGTGTTGACCTTAACGTCAACCGTGACTAATTCTCTAGTTAATAAAAATTTACTTTTGCCCAAGGGTTGCGAGATCCCTTGCACGGACCCTGGAGTGGCTGAGCATACCTCAGCCTTCGAAACAAAAACACTCGTTACAGTTTTATTCCACTGACTTTTTTTTGAGATATTTTCCTTTGTTTTGTTCTATGACGCAAAATGTTTCTTTCAAAAAGAGAAATTGCCCTCAAACTGCAACACTGTCTACTATGGAATTCCAGTACGAGTTCGATTGTGAATTCATATCGAAGCCGACTTTTTAAAAATTCAAATTTTTTTGAAATGAACTGATATGCTTTTTAAATTGTTTTTTTGTTTATTATAAAAAAAAAAATTTCAACTTTAACCTTGTTTCATGTCCGTTTTTATATCATGTCAAGATTTTACTATGAAAAAATTAACTCTATAAAATTTTGGTTCTGCTTTCTTTCTTTTTTGTGAACTCGCTTCGAATTCGTAAACAAGTTTACGATGGCGATTTCGCTTTAAACTAGAATCGAATCTGGCTTCGTTATGAGGTTTATTGGTAATTCACAATAAACTCTGCTCATTTATAGAAAAATATAAAATTCGTTACTTATGACAAGATTAATTTGTTAAAAAATGTTCACAAGATCCGGCCAATATTTAGAAATCTTTTAGAATTTAAAATAATTAAGAAGTCATGAATTAAATTTAATTTTCTCAAAACTTTAGACATTTATTAAGAATCAATATTGTTTCTTGAAGAAAGCCTTGAAGTCTTTTTTGTACTTTTCTTTAACTCATTTACTTTCTCAGTGCTCACCATGCCGTGCGATAACTTCCTTTCACTACCATTTACCATTTTAGAATAAGTTTTCAATATTACGTAATTTCCTGCGCTTTCTGCTTTCAGGTAAATCCAGAGCAAAAAACACAATAAAAGACCATTGTTTCAGAGTAGCGCAGCACTTGAAACTTATTGGTTTTCCTATTGCGACATACCTTCCACCTAGCGATTGAACCCGTAGTTATTGTCGCAGCAAAGTGAAATAAAAGGAGCAAGGAACAAAAAACATGGTAGTAAAACTTTTCCATACCAAAAAATCTCATTTTATTCCGCTGATTGTTGCCAACATACAAAACGAGGGCAAAGCAGAGAATGGGGGAAGATTTTTTTTTCAATATTTCAAATGAAATTTATGCAGGAATTGTTCGAAATTCGATTTGTCATCATTGGATATAATAAAAAAAAAAAAACAAAAAATCTGTTCTTCGTATAGAAGATGTAGAAATTAAATGGCGCGATTTATAGAGCTAGTAGCGAGCTGATGGCTGGTCACGGTGTGCTGAAATCAGTTTGAACTACAAAAGTTTTAAACTTGTAACAAGTACGAATGGAGCAGATTTTTATCAATTTCATTTTGGAATTCGTTAACATTCGTTGAACATTGTTTTAGACAGAATTGAATTTATTTCCACAATGTCTGGCAATGAACTTCAATGAGTGGGGGATGAAAAGATATGAAAAAAGTGGCAGTTCAAATTTGAGATAGGGGAAAGGGGAGTATATGAGCAGAGTTTATAAAACTAATTGAAGTGATATATAAGCACTTTAGCCTTGTAAGCAGCGTAATTATTTCATTAATAAAATATGCCCAACAAAATTTGTTTCCTAAAATACTGTCAAACACTCAAGCATTCCTTTGAAAATGCCTAAAAAAACTTTGTTGCTGTTGGTATGTCTATTTCAAAAATTTTACAAACCGCACGATTAAATTTCACTTTAAAAATCGATGTAATTCGTGCAATATTTGCCTCAATTCCAACCATTATTTTTAAAATTTTATTTCAATAAGCTGTTCTCAAATTTTTTGCTATGCAATCAACTTAAATTTTAAATGCAATAACATAAATTTATAAAATAATTTATTGCTGTGTGCCCGGAAAATCAATTTGTGGAAAGTGTTGACATATTTATGATTATAATTTATTTATTCACGCCTAAAGCCAAATAATCAATTTTGACACACATTCACATTCACACTCAAACACATGCACACATTCACATATACTCACATAGACAACAGCACTACTTAAAACAACAACAACATCATATTGAGGACCATCAACAACAATAACAAATTATAGAATATTATGTCGCACATAATTTCACACATAAATCAAATGTTTACGAAATACAAAATTCTCTCTATATAAATAAATATATGAATTTCAATAATTTTAACATCTGGCAATGCTGCTTTTTGGCACGCTTCAAGATATGAAAACCAAACATTTTAATAAATCACATAAAAAATAAAACTAAATAAAAACAAAGCAAATAACCAACTAGCTAGAGACACACTCAAAATATAGCTTATTTATGAATTCAAAAATAAAATTTTGTAAAACACTCAAAACTAGTGAAAAATTGGTCTTCAAGCGTTAAAAAAATTGTCTTAAAATAGTTGTTTGTTTTTTCCTCTGCTCTAGTTTTTTTGTCAAAATTGTGAAATGAACAAACAGAACCCATAAATTATATTAAAATGGTGTTCAAAATTTGGGTTAGTGATGTCAGTCACGCTGTATATGTGTGTGTGTGTGTGTGTGTGTGTGCGTCACACTTTACATTTCACTCCACTTACAATTTTAAAATCCATCAACTAGAGTTCTTTGCCTGCCTGAACAGCACAAAACCACATTAAGTTTTTTTTTTGTTTTTTTATATTTTTATTTACTTATGCTAGTTTGTGTTGCATATTTTGTGGCTGACTGGCATAGTTTTTCGATATGTTGTGGTTTTTGGTTACTGATGCTGTTTTTTTCCCACTCCCTTGCATAACCAAACAGCACAAAAATATACATTTTCAATTTAATATTGATATTAGTTTTCTATGCTTTGCGTTCTCTGCATTTTTATAAACATTTCCTTTTACCATTTTATTATATATTTTAGCAAAGTGCAAAGTTTGCTGAACTTTGGCGCCATTCAAGCTTCTTTGGGCTTGGCTTACGTTTGTTTGTTTGCCTGTCAGCTGGTACAGAATTTAATTATGTTAATGTTTTCAAAATTTATTGCTAGCCGACAGGAATACAGAAATATTTTCCAGGTAGTACATTATTTATTTACCCAACAGAAGTTTTTTTCTATGTGTTGTTGTAGTCAGCTAATAGATCAAGTTAGTTGAGACATTCAAGCTTGTGATGTTAAATTTTGTATTTCTTAACAGGAATTTTATTTAATCAGATATAACATGAACAGCTTGAGAGGCAGAAATATTTTCAAATATTAAATAACCAGCGAATTAATCATGGAAGTAGACGCGCAAATATTGAAAAGCTCTTTATAGAGAAATATATAAAGGTATGAGCATTTTTTTACATAAATTACAAAACGAGTAAAACGTCTTAATAATATTTTCAAATAAAAACTATTAAATAAAACAAAAATAAATTGGCTATTTCAGCCCTTCAAAGGACTTTGACCGAGCTTCTTATGTTCAATTGTGGTGTGTGTGTGTTATTCTTGTTAAATTTTATGTTCTTAAGAAGCTGTACATGCCATTATTTACCCTCTTAGGATTGTCATTATCTGTAGAGAGGTGACGGGCGATCAGAAAATGCATTACTATTAAAAAAATGTTTGTCAGATGGTGATTCGAACTCAGGCCTTCCGCACAAGCACGCATTGCCATGGCCGCCATAGGAGTAGTAGTTCATAAATTTTTTAAAAAAAGGTTTTACTTTAAAATGTTTTTAATATTTTTAAAAGTCTTTCTAGAAATAAATATTTTTGGATGATTTTTGATATCCAATTTTTTTTTTGGAAATTGTTTTTCTTATAAAAACATCAAAACTTTGCAAACGGCATTTTTATTTATGATGTTATGTTTGCACATTTATCACGAACTGGATCAACAAAAATCGGAAACAAATCTGTTTATTTTCAATCGATTTTTCAATTTCAACGGCCGGCCTTTACGAAAAACATTTTGTTATTGCTTGGTCAAGTAATGGACTAATACTTGAAGATTCGACTGTAAATGTCGAAGATATGACGAAAAATTTAAAAGAAGAAATCCTACGTTCGTCAAAAATTTTCAACTTATTAAATAGTTCTACTAGAACAATTTATATATAATTTTTGAGAAGAGCTTATTAATGTTTGATTAATGATTAATGATTGTCAAAACTGGGATCTGGTAGTTAAATACTTGACGTCAATGACCTTTTTAAAACAAAAATTTGAATCCTCGAAAAAAGCATTGATATATCATTCTTAAAGATCGAAATGTTAATGTTGAAGATATGCAAAATAATTTAGATGGGCGATCAACAGTGGTCGGAATGGAGGGAAATGCTGTCCAAAACTACAAGAAAATGTCTTATTGGCATAAAAATGTGTCTAAAAAGGTTTTTCAAGGTCGCTGATCATGAATCTAAAGTCCAAAATTTTAATTTCAAAATAGCGGTTACAAAATGGTGGTCATAAGCAACTTCTTTATTAACTTCATTCGACATTTCATCTTTGGTAATATGGAAGTGTTTAGAGTTGCTGATCATGAACCTGAAGTCAAAAATTTTAAATTTTAAAAATGGCTGCATTAAAGAAGATATGTTTTGCTGTTAAATTTACATCAATATCACCCGGATATTCTGCATCATACATAGCCAGACGTAATTCGTAATTATATATTTTTATACCCCCACACGTACTGCGTAAGGGGTATATTAATTTTGTCACGACGTGTATAACGCCCATAAGAAGGCGTGGTAGGTATAGAAAAGTTCATATATTCTTGTCTGTCCGTCTGTCTGTCCATATGTCTGTGGACACGATTACAGCCGTAATTTTCAAGCTATCGTAATCAAATTCGATATTTGAGCTTAATTCAAAACTAGTAAGTTATATCTTCGACTCGGCCGAAGTAAAAATACCCCCACGGACGATTCGTAATGGTGCAAAATCTTAAATTGAAGCCCTTTTTGTATGAGATTTAAAAAAATTTTACTATTTTGATGACTTCTAAAATACATTCATATCAAATTGTTTTCCTGCAAAGTAAGACAAGCCTATTTATTAAGTTTTCAATCAGGGGTTGTATAGTAAGTGGGCGTGTTCTTGAATGGTTGATACCAATTTTTTAACACGCCTCAGCTTTGATATAAAATTCACAAATACCCAATTTCAGGTCTGTAGCTCAAATATAAGCCTATTTATAGAGTTTTCACTTTTATGGGTTGTATGGGTGGTGGGTGTGTTCGTATGCGGATGACGCCCACTTTTCTTCCATGATTTAGTTTTGATATAAAATACAAACATCAAATTTTTTTTCCTGTAACTCAAAGAGAAGCCTTTTTATAGAGTTTTAAATTTTGGGGTTACATGGGAGGTGGGCGTGTTCGTGGGTGGATGCCACCCATTTTTCTAACACGTCTCAATTTTTATACAAAAATAATAAATATCTTATTTTACTTTTGTAGCTTGGACAGAAGTTTATGTATATAGTTTTCAATTTTGGGGTTGTATGGGAGGTAGGCGTTTTCGTTGGTGGATGACGCCCATTTTTCTATCATGTCTTAATTTTTATATAAAACGTATAAATATCCAGTTTCATTTTTGTAGCTTCGACACAAGCCTCTATATATAGTTTTCAATATTAGAGTTGTATGGGAGGTGGGCGTGTAAGTAATTGGATGACGCCCATTTTCTTAACACGTCTTATTTTTTATATAGAAATAGTAAATGTTTAATTTTACTTCTGTAGCTTGGACAGAAGCTTATTTATATAGTTTTAAATTTTGGGATTGTATGGGAGGTGGGCGTGTTCGTGTGTGGATGACGCCCATTTTTCTATCATGTCTTAATTTTTGTATAAAATGCATAAATATCCAGTTTTACTTTTGTAGCTTCGACACAAGCCTCTATATATAGTTTTCAATATTAGAGTTGTATGGGAGGTGGGCGTGTAAGTAATTGGATGACGCCCATTTTCTTAACATACCTCAGTTTTGACATAGAATACACAAATACCAAGCTTGAGTATTTTAACTTCAATATTAGTCTCTTTATAGATTTTTCAATTTTGGGGTTGTATGGGAGATGGGCGTGTTAGTGGGTGGATGTCGCTCATTTTTCTAACACACCTGAGTTTTGTCATTGACAATACAAATACCGAATTTAAGTTTTGTAGCTTAAATATTCGCTTCTTTATGG
The DNA here is from genome assembly GCA_958299015.1 of Tetanocera ferruginea. Classification (NCBI taxonomy): domain Eukaryota; kingdom Metazoa; phylum Arthropoda; class Insecta; order Diptera; family Sciomyzidae; genus Tetanocera; species Tetanocera ferruginea. The sequence goes on from OY282640.1 coordinate 40,381,599, forward strand.
AGATTTCATAATTGGGGTTCTATGGGAGGTAGGCGTGGTTTTCATCCGATTAAAATCAATTTCATCCGAAAATAAAAAAGTTTTGTCTCTGAAAACGATATATTTTTATATATTTCTCTTCTTTATAGAAGCTTTTTATAATTTTTAGAGAATTTTTAGGATCACATTTAGACAAAAGTATTCTCTGGAGCAAAGTCTATACCATTTTTCTGAGTGTATGTATTTCAGATGCCATAAAAATTTGTTAAAATCTCATACAAAAAGCGCTCCAATTTAAGATTTTTTTTTTACCCTTACTGCCGTGGGGGTTTTATAACTTCGGCCAAGTCGAAATACCTTACTAGTTTTTTTAATTTCATTTCATTTCATTACATTTCATTTCAATTATTTTTAAAAATAATATTCAATTCACTAACAACTATTGTTTCTATAATAATTCATAAATTATTCAAATAAATATATATCGCTTCAGCACTGGGAGAGTCATTGTATACGAAATAAACCGTATTAGCAGTGTTGCCAGACATTGGTAGAGATCAGCCCTGTTATTTCTTCTTTTTCAAAAGTATACGAAACCAAGCCTTTATATTTTCTGATTGTTTTGTGTTATTTATTTTTCATGCAAATTAATAATAATTACGTCTCTTTTCATTAATCAACATTTGTTATCAGAACTTCGTGATCGATCTTAGCAAGTATCTGAAAATTGTAACTTTTATCAAATTAAGTCGCCTCACTATAAAAAAAGTTACTGTATGTAAAAATCATACTAAATACTTAATATTAATTGTCAAAGTGTGTCGTGTTCGCGATCATTTAACCGTTTTTTAAATACACTTTGTATGGGAAGTATGGAAAGGTTTCATTCGATTTTGATTCTGATTTTCGAGTCTGAATTTTTAAATAAGTGTTAATATTTGAAGTTAAAGCTCATGTGATAATTCTCAAGTAATTGGATTGATTTTGACCTAGAATTACGTCTTACAGCGCGGTTTGTATGGGGTTGTTTTAACAAATGTTTTCAAGGCCATGCAACTTTTTTGACGAATACTTTAGCGTATGCCTACAGCCTTAAATACTCATCGATCAAAGGTAATATATATACAAAAAAAATCAGATATATCCTGCGCTGAATGAGTATTTAATTTTGGATCTTGTCACTATTATATTAAAGTTACAAAATAGTAAAATATAAGGAGACAAATGTATGTGTTTATATAAGAAAATCAATCGTCAGCTGCTTATGCTGTGCCTGCAGCTTTCTTTGTTTTTGTTTTGTTGTTTTTGCTTGTATTGTTTTTGTTTTATACGAACTGATTCGCAGGTTTTTTCATTAGGTTCTTGAATGTACTACATTTAAATGAGTGCTCTATTCTTACAAGAGATATCAATCACAACCTCTTTTCAACTCAGTCAATGAACTCAAACTGCTAAACTTAACGAAATTGGTCTGTGATCCGATGAAAAAACGAGTTGGATCATATTTCATTTTATGTTTTACCCAATAGATGGCGTACACATCTTCATTTTATTTTTAAATTAGCAGTTAAACTGACTGTAGCTTGTAACAGTAAACTTTATATCGGGCAGAGACGAAAGTGGCACCAATAGAAAGTGCATTTGCTTCGCCTTCTTTTCAACTCAGTCAATGAACTCAACTTGTCAAACTTAACGAAATTATCGAAAAAATTTGACATTTTGCTTGTTTCTTTTTGCTTGCTTATTTTATCATGCTTACTTTTAACGTTTTCTTTGTTTTAGTCTCGATAAGAAGTCCGTAATTGAGTGTTATTAATTTATTTGTTACTTTTCGGAAGATCAATAAAAAATACGTGCAAAATGGACAAAAGAATCGAACCAAAGAGACAAAGTAGAAGAGGTTACCACTTAAACAGAATTCTGCGTCTATACTTACGTTACTATCGAAACTGTGTCTTTTTTAATTAATTTTTAAGAAATTTTACATTTTAAGAACGACAATTTGTATGGGATGTATACGTGGTTTTCATTCTATTTGAAGTATTTTCGAACTTGATCTTTATTTCTACTATATAAACGTAAATATAGGATTTCATAACGATAACTTAATAATCACGGATGTAATCATGTCAACAAATAGGGGGACATACAAAAACAGGACGGACTGGTTGAATCAACTATGATGGTGATACTGCAGGATAATATATGCAATTTTCTTTATCTGCGACGCCTTCTTATGGGCGTAAAAAAGTAGCCATTAAATAAATAACCACATACGTAGTACGATTTTGATTTTATTTTTGATTATGATTTTGATTTGGATTTTATTTTTGATTTTGATTTTGATTTTGATTTAGATTTTGATTTTGATTTTGATTTTGATTTTGATTTTGATTTTGATTTTGATTTTGATGTTGATGTTGATGTTGATTTTGATTTTGATTTTGATTTTGATTTTGATTTTGATTTTGATTTTGATTTTGATTTTGATTTTGATTTTGATTTTGATTTTGATTTTGATTTTGATTTTGATTTTGATTTTGATTTTGATTTTGATTTTGATTTTGATTTTGATTTTGATTTTGATTTTGATTTTGATTTTGATTTTGATTTTGATTTTGATTTTGATTTTGATTTTGATTTGATTTTGATTTTGATTTTGATTTTGATTTTGATTTTGATTTTGATTTTGATTTTGATTTTGATTTTGATTTTGATTTTGATTTTGATTTTGATTTTGATTTTGATTTTGATTTTGATTTTGATTTTGATTTTGATTTTGATTTTGATTTTGATTTTGATTTTGATTTTGATTTTGATTTTGATTTTGATTTTGATTTTGATTTTGATTTTGATTTCATCGAAATTAAATATTGATTTTGATTTTGATTTTGATTTTGATTTTGATTATGATTTTGATTTTGATTTTGATTTTGATTTTGATTTTGATTTTGATTTTGATTTTGATTTTGATTTTGATTTTGATTTTGATTTTGATTTTGATTTTGATTTTGATTTTGATTTTGATTTTGATTTTGATTTTGATTTTGATTTTGATTTTGATTTTGATTTTGATTTTGATTTTGATTTTGATTTTGATTTTGATTTTGATTTTGATTTTGATTTTGATTTTGATTTTGATTTTGATTTTGATTTTGATTTTGATTTTGATTTTGATTTTGATTTTGATTTTGATTTTGATTTTGATTTTGATTTTGATTTTGATTTTGATTTTGATTTTGATTTTGATTTTGATTTTGATTTTGATTTTGATTTTGATTTTGATTTTGATTTTGATTTTGATTTTGATTTTGATTTTGATTTTGATTTTGATTTTGATTTTGATTTTGATTTTGATTATGATTTTGATTTTGATTTTGATTTTGATTTTGATTTTGATTTTGATTTTGATTTTGATTTTGATTTTTAACAACTTAACGAAAACTTAACAAAAACATGGAGATGAAAAACTTTTCAGGAATCATAGAAGAACAAAGCATATTTAAGGCAGATTTTTTTTTAAATCGTCTTCACGTCCCTTTGCTCTGTCTTCAATTACTTTACTTATGAGAAATGTCTAAATTATTCTTCGGATCAGTTCTCAGAGTCCGCAAATGTTGAAATATGGTACTTAACTTCGTCAAACAAAGCAATTAATATGATTCAAACATTTTATGGACTATAAATGTAATTTATTTTTTATTTTTGGAACAATTTCATTGAAAATTTAAAACAGCATGCATGCAAACATTATCCCTATAAAAAAAATTATCTCTGCTGGTATTTGCGCTGCTCAGTGCATTTGAGCCCAATTTTAATCCACACAATAAAAACGCATTAATGCTTAATTAATCGCTGCCAGAATAAAGCGGAAAATATCATTATTTATACGGAGCACTCGGCGTTCATTTTCCGCTCGTTAACTGTCGGTATCCAGCAGCACTCATTCTTCATTGCAATGGACAGCTGTCTCTACTACATAAGTCTGCCAATCTGTCCGGCTTTGTTTTATAAGCAAACACATCCATTAATGCGGCAAATAAGCCAACGCAATTATGCGACTTTAATTCGGTACTGAAAATATATTTTTAAACATTTTTGTTTAAAGCCTAGTCTGTGGTACACATATTTTACCACCAGGTGGCATTAGCATGTGACGGCGTAAATTGAAGTGTTGGCAATGGTGTTGAACACAAAACTAACAAGGCAGTAAATATTAATATTGCTGATGTTAAACAAAGTCAGTCCGATCTGCTGAGTGCTGTGTGCCATGTATTTTTACAAAAAAACACACACATACGCATAACCACCCACACTCAAAACACACAGTAAGTGTGTGTGTGTGTATGAGTGTAAGCAAGTGTTAATATTTGCTTGTATAAATAATAAATAATAAATAATAAATGTTGCTCAACTCATATAAAGTATGCTGACACAACCGCCAATTTTGCTGATTTTAATAAAGTGTTGCATTTTTAAATTTAATGGCTGCGGCATTCACACAGTATGGCTGCGTTAAACAAGCGTAAATTGTAGTTGTATTTGTTGTTGTTGTTGTTGATAGAGTTGTGTGTGGTCATGGCATGCTACAGTGGTTGCTCTACTGATGCGTGTGGTTCTACCGACTCTTAGTTCGACGGCAGTTCTTTTTTAAGCACTCTAAGAAATACTGAACAAATAGCTTTTCCCTTAACACCAGTTTTATGCAATGTTGGAAATCACAATCAGCTTTTATTAAGTCGGGCTAACCTTTGTCGTTTTATATGCTCGATTTTTCTAAAAGAAAAACACACTCAGAACTAGGACGACACTAAAAAAGTTTGTAGCACGATACTTATGGCACAAAAACTACACTCAAACACGCATTACCATGGCAACCTTTGCCACATAGCAGGTAATCAGTGTAAAAAAACAAAAATACCAACCAACAATTACCGCGTTGCCAAGACAAAACTTCTCTAAACGCTAAAGACTGAAATTAAAAAATAATTAAGCACTCTGCCACAGAGAGCAGCTGAAAAAGTCAACTTGTGTGGGTCGTTAAAATCGATCCCCCGCATTGCGTTTCTCAGCCAATTTAGAAAAAAAAGTTTAACAACTTGACACGAATATCGTGAAATGGTCAAAGCCACGTTAAGGGGGGTGGCAACACTGCAGGAACTGTGTGTGTGCTGCTTAACACTTGTTTACAAGTTGGAGTGCTTAGAAGTTTTCTATTTTTGTCGTCTGATGATAATGGGGTATAATTTTTTTCTGTTTTTGTATTTTGTTTTTCTGCGTTTGTATGCATAATTTTGGGTTGGGACTGAATTTTAAATGTTTGAATTAATTATAAGTGCTCTAAGAAAAAACAGTCCAATATTCATAATTCTAATGGAAAGTTTTTGTGATAAATATATAGTATCTACGACGGTTGTTCGTAAAGTTCATAGCTTAATAATTGAAAATAAGAGTTCAATTTTAAAAATTAAGTTTATTTTTCAATACAATATCCTGAAATTTTAACACACCTTACTTACTTACTTACTTAGATGGCGCTTACAACCGTTGGTCGGTTTTGGCCTGGTCTAAAAATTTGCGCCAGCCTCTTTTGTCATGTACTTGCTGGCGCCAGTTGGAAACTCCAAGCGTTGTCAGGTTATCCAATGCCTTTCCAACGGAGATGCGGTCTTCCCTGCGGTCTTCCTCGTCTGCGTTGGCCACCGCTGGGTACCGAATCCAATATCTTTTTTGCTGGAGCTTCGTCGTTCATTCTCTCGACATGACCTAGCCAGCGAAGCCGCTCTATTTTAATACGCTTGACTATATCGATGTCGGCATATAGCTCATACAACTCGTGGTTCCATCGTTTTCGGTACTCGCCATTGACTCAGATTGGACCATTGATCTTGCGAAGGATTTTTCTCTCGAACGCTCCCAAAGTCCTTTCATCAGAGCTGCTCAACGTCCAGGTTTGTGATGCGTATAGTAGGACGGGCATGATTATTGACTTATAGAGCGTCAGTTTTGTTCGTCGAGAGAGAGCTCTGCTTCTTAATTGCCTACTGAGCCCAAAGTAACACCTGTTGGCAAGAGTTATCCTTCATTTAATCTCAATACTGATATCGTTGGAGGAGTTAATGCTGGATCACAGGTAAACAAATTCCTTCACAACCTCAAAGGAGGTGTTGTCAACAGTGACGTGGTTTCCAAGACTCTGGGGCTGTTTGTTTGTTGACACAAGATACTTCGTTTTATCTGCGTTCACTGCACGACCCATTCGACACGACTCTTTTTCTAGCCTGGAGAATGCTGCACTGACTTCGCGCGTATTTTGCCCAATAATGTCATTATCATCTGCATACGCCAGCAGCATAACACTCTTATAGAAAATTGTGCCGCTGCGCCTCAGGTCAGCAGCACGGTAGATCTTCTCCAGGACTATATTAAATAAGTCGCATGATAAGAAATCACCTTGTCTGAAACCTCGCTTGGTATTGAACGGAAGGGAGAGGTCCTTCCCGATTTTCACTCCGTTGCTGTTGTTCTTCAGTGTCATCCTGCAAAGACGTATTAGCTTCGCAGGAATACCAAATTCAGACATGATGGAGTATAGATGACTCCTTATTGGACTGTCGAAGGCGGCTTTGAAATCGACAAAAAGATGGTGCGTGTCGATTTGTTTTTCGAGGGTCTTTTCCAAGATTTGTCGGAGCGTGAAGATCTGGTCAATGGTGGACTTTCCAGGTCTGAAGCCACACTAATAAGGTCCAATCAGTTGGTTAACGATGGGCTTCAGTCTTTCACACCATACGCTCGGCAGGACCTTATATGCGATATTAAGAAGGCTTATCCCACGGTAGTTGGTGCAAAGGATGGGATCGCCTTTCTTGTGGATTGGGCAGAGCACACTGAGGTTCCAATCATCTGGAATGCATTTTTCCGACCATATTCTGCATAGAAGTCTGTGAATGCATTTAAACAGAGCTTCGCCACCGGTCTTAAACAGCTCAGCCGGTAGGCCATCGGCTCCTGCGGCTTTGTTGTTTTTAAGCCGAGATATAGCTGTTAAGACCTCGGGAAGCGGAACTTCAACGCTGTCATCCATAATTGGGGTTTCCGGGATATCATCTCCACTGGCGGGATTGTTGTCAGCGTCACCATTTAGAAGACTAGAGAAGTGTTCCCTCCATAACATCAGTGTACTCTGGATATCTGTCACTAGATTCCCATTCTCATCCTTGCAGGAAGAGGCTCCTGTCTTAAAACCATCGACCAGGCGTCTTATTTTTTCGAAAAATTTTCGAGTCTCATTCCTGTCGCCATGCATCTCAATTTCTCGCACTCACGCATTTCCGCCTCTTGTTTTTTTCGCCTGAAAAAACCGTTTCTCTCTTCCCTCCTCTTCTCTCGGTATCGCTCCATAACAGCACGCGTTACAACCGACTGCAGGTTGGCTTTGTAGGCGGCGTCCTTCTCTGCAGTGGCGTCGCGACACTCCTGGTCGTGCCACTGGTTTCGGCAAGGGCAGTGGTAGCCTATCACCTCTTCGGCAGCCGTACGCATAGAGTGGGATATGTGCGTCCACTGTCCGCATATATCGTCGATCAGAGGAGTGCTTTCTTGAAGCAGGAGTGAGAGTCGAGTAGCGAAGGCTTCGGCCGTCCGTTTTGACTGCAGCTTATCGACGTCTAGCTTCCTTTTTGTGTAGGGTTGCGAGCATTCTTAGCTGCGCACAGACGTGTGCGGACCTTGGCTAACATTGATCCGAGTCTATGTTAGCACCACGGACCGTGCGTACGTCTAGTACACTGGAAGAGTGCCTTCCGGCAAACAAAACGTGATCAATTTGGTTGCATGTTTTTTGATCAGGGGACAACCAGGTGGCCTTATGAATATTGAGATGCTTGAATCTTGTGCTACTAACGACCATGTTTCGGGCTGCGGCGAAGTCAATCAACCTCATTCCGTTATCGGATGTGTTGTCGTGGAGGCTGAACTTTCCGACTGTAGAACCAAATATGTTTTCTTTACCCATCTTGGCGTTGAAGTCACCAAGCACGATTTTTAAGTCATGACGGGGAGCAGCGCTCGTATGCGTCTTCAAGGCGCTCGTAAAAACTTTCTTTGGTCTCGTCATCTTTTTCTTCTGTCGGGAGCGTGCGCACATATTAGGCTTATGTTAAAAAAGTTTGCCTTGAAGCGGATTATGGCAAGTCGTTCGTTCACAGGAGTGAATCGCAGGATATGATGCCGTATTTTCTTGCCAACTATAAATTCGCTTCCAAACTCGTGCTTATCTCTACATGGCTGCTGCAGTAGATATCACAGGATGCTTGCCGTAAGCAACCCTGCCCCTTTCATCGCATTTCTTGGATTGCAGTGATATCAGCATTATATCTTTCCAAGATATCAATCAGTTGGATAGAGGCACCATCCCAATTTAGGGTTCAGACATTCCAGGTGCATATCCGTAAATCATTATCAGTTTTTCGTTTGCGGTAGTCGTCATCAGATTTGGGGATCATTCTTTTATTCATTCTTAAACTTTTCATTGAAATATTTGTATTACATGGTGGGCTTCAAACCCAACGCACAACCTTTGCTTGATGGCCAAAGGAAGCCCGCCGCTCAGATTCGCCGCCAAAGTATATCGGTATGATAGTTTTTTGACGTTTCCAGGAGACACCACGCGGAGGTTTGAGTCGACTTGAGACGATTTCGACATGGATAATGCTGGCCTCGCCAAGTTGAGGCAGTCAGACACGTTGCCATGTGAAGATCGCCCCCCTTTTCTCTTTTAACACACCTAGTTGTTTAAATTAAATGCCATGACTTAGTGGTTAAATTACTTTTCCTGAAGCTCTGTAAAATAATCTTTTACAGCTGCAATTTCATCTTCATTCGAGGTAAAACGCTTGCCAGCAAGATTATTTTTTTTTTATTTTGGGAACAGCTAATAGCCGTAGAAGCAAGCACTTCGTACTGCAGTTTTTTGTATTTTGACATTGTAAAATCACTCTTATGTGCGTTGTCTTGATGAAAAATTAATTTAATGTGTTATAAGAAATGTGTAATTTTTCTCGAATTTTCACATTCAATTTATCTAAAAGATAAGAATAATATTCCAATTTTGTTGTTTAACCTCTTTAAAGATAGTCGATCAACAAAAATCCTTTGAAATCTCTGAAAAATGTTGTCATAGCTAAGGACAGTAAGCTGTCCTGGAACCTCCACATAGACCGCATCATCAGCAGATCAACAGCCTCATTGTGGACCTGCAGAAAAATTTGCTGCAAGAACTTGGGAATAAGCCCTAAGATGATGTACATTGTACACTCTCTACACTTTGGTCGTCAGAACCACACTATTATATGCGTCTGTAGTGTAGTGGTCGAAAGCCCTAGAAGGATCAACCATCAAGCGGTTAGAACGAGTTCAAAGATGTGCAGGGGTATGTATGACAGGCTGCATCAGTTCCACGCTAACAGCGGCCCTCAATGTAAACTTAGGGCTTACACCTATCCACATTCCCATCCAGATGGAGGCGAAGCTCAGCCTCAGCTCACAGACTCTTCCATCTGGGTAGCATTGTCCCAAACCATCCCCTTAAGAGACACCTCTCCTCAATTACAACCCGTAAAGCGTGAAATTCATTCAGCATGCCCCTAGATAACATGCTTCCCAAAAGCTGCTTTAACAATAACTTCATCGTAGCTATCGCCCCCAGATCTAACTGGGAACACGAGAAAGTAAACCCATCCGAAAACGACCTTGTGTGGTGTACGGACGGTTCCAAAATGGAGGAAGGCACGGGAGCTGAAATCTTTGGAGGACACTCCAATGAAAGCCACTTCTACAGTGCAGGTCAGCTTACCAAAATCTTTCAAGCGGAAATCCTTGCCATTTATAGATGTATCAGATTGAACTGTTTGAATAATGTTAGGGGCAAAACGATTTTTGTCTTTTCCGAGAGTCAAGCTGGCCTTTAATTTCTGACATCACCCATAATCAAATTCAAGCTAGTGTTAGAGACTGTCATCGTCCTTAACGAACTGGCTGCACAGAGCAAGAAAATTAGCCTATAGTGGATTCCTGCCCACTGTGGCTTTGACGGGAATGAGAAAGCAGACTCTTTAGCCAAACAGGGAGTTAAACTCCCCATTTACAGGACCGGAACCGTTCTGTGGTGTTGGCAAGAGCAAATACAATATTTTACAGGTCAAAAATAAAGTTAAGCTGTAGGAAAATAATAAGAAAATTTTGTAATTGACCAGTGTTTAAAAATTATAATCTCATGATTTAAAAAGTTTTTACGACAAATACATTTTATTAAAATTTTTAGCAAAATATGGGTTGGTGTTCAGAAAAATAAACTAAAATAAAAGAAACTTGAAACTAAAATTCATTTAAACGAGTATGCTTTAAAAATATTCCACGACCGTCTCGTAAAATTTGAAAAAAATCTAAACTGGATCAAAACATTCTTGACATAATCTTTTAAAACAGACATGAGCTTTCAGTAGCTCAATTAGCTCAGTTGGCTCAGCTACAATTTTGTTTTGTTTTTTCAACTTTGTGTTTGCACATTTGTAAAAACAACAACGCGTGCAAAACACAACAACAACACGTACAAAGAATAGCAACAAAACCGACGTTCACCAAAATTCTAACTTGCTAACAACAACAAATGCGTGCAAAGCCAAGCAAGCCTTCCTCGATTGCGCTGCGCTTGAAATGTTTGTACATGTGTAGCACAAAACGCACATGATTTGTTTTTGTTTTGCTGGTTAATTTTTTTTTTTTTTGCAACGATGAGCAAAAGCAAATATGAAGATAATTTTGTGTTTGTTTTAAAAAACAAAAACCTTGGCTCACTAAATTTATTTTCCTGCTCATGACTGTTTTAAAATTTAAGGATGGTTTTGCTCAAATAGCACTTATGGGTTATATTCTAGGCTTCTTGTCATATAAATACAAAAATGTTTGTATGCTTGTTCTTGTACAATTGCTAATAAAGGTTTCTCTTCTCTCTTCTCTCTTTTCAGGTAAATAAAGTTATCCCATCTACATTATTAATGGATTAGTAAACAGGTAGAAGAACCTAAAGTAAGTCAATTTTAATATAATCTATTACCACAACAATTTAAAAATCGAGTACATGGTGTAAATTCAAAAATTTAAAACCAAAAATTAGACGCAAATAAGAAAACACTTTTCTACATCTCGCGTGATATCTATAGAATATCAAGTGTACATTTGAAACAGGAATGCATAGTTAAGCTACTTAGTACTGTAACAATAACAAACGAACAGTGAACGACATTCACCTAATTAAAACTCGAAAAAAAATAGTGAAAAAAATGAAAGCAAAGTCATGAAAAGAAATGAAAATAAAACTGGAAATAGATACATACGGAGTGGAGTATACGACGTACAAGTAGCTTGGCATGGACGCAAAAAATCACATACATTTAATGTGACCCACTTAAAGCGGAACAACAACGAAAACAACAACGAGAAAATTGAGACGATGACAATTAAATTTGTAGAGTTGGGTGCACAGCCAGCCAGAGATACGATAGAAAGAAACTTTTCGAAACAGCAGCGAAACGAGCACGATTTCAAGTAGAAATACAAACAACGCAGAAAACGCGCTCAGAACTTAAAATAACAAGCAAAAACCGACATAGTAGTAAAACTAGCTGACTAATCAGTTGGTCAACATGAGACAAACACACGCATACATTTGCCAAACATTCCCCAAGCATGCCCCTTTCTAAATGCTTTCATGTCTGCGTAGCAAGACAAGCTATAATAAATGCAATGCACTTAAAATAAAAACCTCGTTACTAGAACAAGAATCAACAACAAGACAATACAGCAAGTGTATGAGAAACAGATGCAACAACAAAAACAACAACAACACTAAAACAACAACAGCGAAAATAAAATAGAATAATAATACTAACAACTAACTTACAACTACAACCACTTAAGTCAGCGACAACTTCAAGCGACCATTAGGTGTGTCAACCAGTTAACTAGTCGCAATGTCAAAGGCTGACAGGTTTAACTGTCAAAGTGACAGCGTAACTGACAGCAAAGGGAAAAAGAAAAAGCGCGGGCGTGTTGTTTGTTGCAAATTGCGTGGAAAAAAATATTGTTTTTGCTCAAGTTCTTTTTTTTTCAAACTTGCAAGCATGACTGGACGTTTTTATGCATAACAAACAACCAAGACAAGAGAATATTAGCTTTTAAAGTATTTTGGAGTACAGAGACAAAGTGACAGTTAAATGCTTAATTTAACTAAGTTATGTTTAATTTAATTGAACTTCTTACTTAACTGCAAAACAATAAAAATAATGTTTCAAGTCTCATAAAAATTTAATTTGCAAAATTATAAAAAAAATATGTACAACTTTTAGTTGACTTTTCGAATTTTGTTATGATTATAGGTTAGTTTAGGTTAATCCGGTTGTCTCACGTTGGAGTCTCACATATACCATATGGTCCTTAGTGGTACCGGTTAATGACAGCATTGAGGGAATTAGTGGAAATCTTCAAAGTTTTGCGCCTTATTCGCAAATCTTAGGAGAGATTCTAGAGGAATTTTGGCTGCATCTTTAAGAGACGATAACGTCGGTGATCCTAAGTATTAAAGTTTCGATCTAAGTAAGGCGGAGCATGTGCAAAGAAGTTGCTCCAGGGTTTCTTGAAAACCTGGTTTTTTGCACTTCCTGAAGTTGTCATCCATGGTTATACCCAGCTTCTTAGCTATCATGCAGTGACTTGTGAGCAATCCCACCAGTGTACTGCGCTCCCTTTGCGTGCGTGCTAGAATGAACGACGTTCATTTTCCGCATGCTACATCGCACATGGTTTTCGAGATCTTGCATGTTATCGTTTCTTTCTATCTACGACTCACTCCTTGTTTGGCTCCAGTTTCGATGTTTTTTTACAATTCCTGTAGTGGAAAAGCTACGTGTTCTGTGAATTCTGATCCCAGTTAGGCACCTTCCTTTTCTAGTCCGTCTACCATCTCGTTTCCGTCAATGCCCCTGTGGCTTGGAATCCAAAAGATGCACACTCTCTTTGAAGTGTTCAATGCATCTAGTGCGTCTTTGCTTGCTAGGACATTTTTCGACTTGTCGGCATCTGAACACATGTATTTGATTGCCGCTTAACTGTCAACAAATATGTTAATAAAAGAGTGATGAGTGTTTGTTCTAAGAGCTATCTCTGCGGCCTTCCTGGAGGCAAAAACATCCGCCTGGAAGACACTGCAGTGGTTCGGTTATTTGTGTGCTTGCCTTATATCGGGCTCTGCGCAATACACGTTGCACCTACTGCCGTAATCATTTTGGAGCCATCTGTGAATATTTTTAAACGCCTGTAGGGCCTGTTTGATACCTTTGCGCCAGTCAGGTTGGTCCTAGAAGTGTGTGTATTTTGGATTTGAGAGTTGTGCTAGAGATCATGTAGTCTGTACAACTGATTGCATCCTTGCCAATTCTACAGTGTCCAACATTTTGTTTGCGGAAGTTGCCAGCTGTCGTAAGCGGCTGTGCCGTTTTACTAGCTGTTAGTTTTGTATATATGTCTAGAGGGTCCAGACATAGAATGGTTTTGAGAGCTTTCTTTGGAGTTGACTTCAGCGCATCCGATATGCATAGCGCAGCTTGTCGCTGAGTTTTTTCCAAGTATTTGAGATACATTGACTTATTCACCGCCGACCTCCACACAATGATTCCGTAAAGCAGAATTCGACGAACAACCATTGTGTAGATCCATTGCATTAGAGAGGGTGAAAGGCCCCAAGTGCTGCCCAGCGCATTGATAGCTTTCCTAATCCTCTCGTTCACATTGAGTTTCCACGTCAGTTTGTTATCGAGTACAACTCCCATATATTTCGTGTGAGTTTTCGGCATGAGCCGAGTGCTGTTTATTCTTGGGGGAATTCATGGTGGTATCCTGTACTTATTCGTAAACAATACTTGATCTGTTTTCTCTGCGTTTATACTAAGGCCGACTGAATTCGCCCATCTAAGTTCCTCTTTTAGTGTGTGCTCCATTAAAGAGCTTAATGTCGAAATGCATTTTCCCACTTTAATTATGCCTACGTCAATCGCATAAGCTGTTATCTTCAGGGCTTTGCCTTCAACGTTTTTGAGTAGTTCGTTAATAACTAGATTTCATAGTAGGGTTGAGCGGACTCCTCCTTGGACCCTTCTACAATTTAGTAGATTGCCTATCCATCGGTCGATTGCTGGTGATGTATTGATCGTGCGAATTCCGTTTAGAATAGTCGTAGTTGACACATTGTTGAAAGCACCTGAGATGTCTAAGAAAGCCCCTAGTGTAAATTCTTTGTTGTGGAGCGCTTTCTCTACATGAACTCCTAGGTTGTATAGTGCTATATATATTATATTGGCTACAACCAGCGGCTGGTTTGTCCAATTTTTTATATGCAGTCCTACCAGCTTCTCGAGTGTTTTGATTATAACTCTACAAACATTTATAAGATAATTTTATTTTGCGATGCACTTCACATTCGCTCAAGGGTTATTTGATAGATTGATCACTTTTCAATTGTCTAAGCGATAAATTGTGCGATTCGCTTTAAATTTGCAGTTTCTTCTTTAGCTCGTTCCGGCAATCTATGAAATATGAGTTTTTGAAAAATTTTCAAAATCTATCATGCAGATGCAGAAATCGTTAAAATAAATCTAGTTGAATTAGCAAAAAATTCATTAAAATGGAACATACAACGTCTGTCGTAAAACTAATAATTAACAGGAGTATCTAAATAGAGAGGATAAAGAAGTGGCGTTGGAGTTATGAAGAATATTTCGGAGTCGAGATCTACCAGATGAAAATCGACATCACTGACAAAATTATTGGTTACTCGAAACATTCTGGTTATAGGTTCAGTGCATTCATAGTCGGTGCGGTGAAAGAGCGGCATAGACCTTAGATTGCGTGGGCTGTTATTGAAGGATATTAATTGGAGAAGTGCTGGTCAGTTAATAAACGATGATGAACGAAGAAACTATCGACAACTTCCCTTCATTTTGCAAGAGTTCGCATGTTAATGCACTTCAGACGGTCGGCTCAAAGAGGTTAGTTTAATTTGTTAGAACCCGGAAGACCACGAAGAGCAAAATTAATGAATCTTCGTAGAACGGCTTAGATTCGCATTGAATATCTGCTGTAGATGGAAAACCAAACCTGGCTGTCATATTCGAGAATGGGTCTAACAATGGAAAGATAGGGAGATTTCGTAACGTAAGGATTAAAGAACTCTCTGCACCAGTGTTTCACAAAACCAAGTACACTGTTGGATCTGCTAATGATTTTATCAATATGAGACCTTAAGTTAAGTTTCTTGTCGCAAATAGCACCTTGTCCCCTAAAAAGCTTAGAAAAGAAATTGGCTTGCCGATTTCTCAGGAGAAGTTGAAGGAGCTTAGGAGAATATGCTCTGCTCTTCCTGGCAAAACGCTTAAGACAACACTCGGTGATTCGTTTGCGACTCTTATCAGCGAATCTTGCCGTTGAATCGCATAGGACCCCTCTTAGCGATTTGTTGGCGAAAATATCCGGCGAATCGCTACAGACTCCTTTCAGCGATTTGTTCGCGAATCTTCTCAGCTATTTTGAAAGCGATTGAAAAATGTTTGCTGGGAAATAATTGGAACTTAATGCTACAAAAAAATAAAACATTATTCCTGGAAGGATTTCATAACACCCAAAGTAATTAATTGCATACGCTTTTATACTAAAAACTGAACTATTTTTGCATAACTAGTAAATAACAAAAACGATAAAAATTATTCACCCAATAGGCGTTCTAGGGTTAAATTATTTTGACAATTTGCAACAAACTCATCTGCAAATTATCAACGAACTTGTGTGCTCCATACACTCAGAAAAAAGTTCCTCGGAATATGATGAAAAAGCCATCATATTTAGAGAAAAACGATATAGACTTTGCTCCAGAGAATGCTATTCTCTAATTTCGATACTAAAAATGATAAAAAGCTTCCATGAAAAAGAAAACTATATAAAAATATATCATTTTTGGAGAAGAATACTTTTTATTTTTGAGAAAAAGTTTGTTTTTATTGAAGCAAGTACTTCTCATAGTGAATTTTTTATCAAAATGTAAGAACATTTTTTCATTTTCAATAAACTTATCTCTAAAAATGAGAAATTTTCTGTGCGAGAAAAATACTTATCATTATTAGAGACATTGAAATATTTCCATTTCCTAGAAGTATAGCCTGTTTCAAAAGAGAAGAACATTTTCGCGCATGTTTGAGAATAAGGAAATAATTTTGAGAGCGTTCTTCATTCTGATTGGTCGACATTAAAAAAAAAAAATTGAATATTCTCTGAGCAAAAAAATAAATGAAAAAAAATTAATGTATATTCCTGAATTTTGTTGTTCATCGCAACTGGGTTCCAAGCCAAAGAGGAATTGTTGGCAACGAGATGACAGATGGACTAGCAAAATAAGGTGCCGGGCTGCAATCATAGCTCATTGAACACGTAACTTTTCCACAACATAAATTGTACAAAAATCTGTGAACTCGAGAGCCAAGCCCAGGCGAAAAAGCTGGGCATCATCACGGATGGAAACTGTAGGAAGTGCAAGGAACCGCCTTACTTATATCTATACGTAAGAAAACACTTTAAAATCAATATCGGAAGTGGGCATATCCGTGGATGGATGAAGCCCATAAGCTAAAGCCCTGAGCTTAAACCAACGTTCAGGGAATGCCGCCTATAAATGCGTAGGGATTGTTTTGATTCTGTAGACGGGTAAAAATTTAGTTGAAGGGTGAAAATGGGAGTAGTGACGGTGAACATTTTTTTAAGTGCAACTTCTTTAGCCGCATATACAACATACGGTGAACGATAAGGGTAGTAAAACCGATGAAACGAATGAAACGGCAGCGACTTAAGGTGAATTAAGGTAAATTTAGGTGAATTCAGTTGAAATTAGTTTTCCGAAACACCTTATAAATTCGAAGGAAACAAATTATGAAACAATGGTTTGAGTCCGAACTAACAGACGAATTAATCTACAAATTTTTAGACCGTACTTTTTGAAGGTAGATTTTTCAACTAGATACGTTATGCTTCAATTTCCAACCATGACACATAACAATGGGTCCGTAGCTTGCAGGGTTCGTGACAGTTTGTATTACAGAGAAACTTCACTAACTCAAATCGTCAAGGGACCGAAGTTTCACTTCGAGTTACGGAAAATTCGAGTTATAGAGATACAAACTAAGAAAAATGCATCGATAAATGACGAATAGTACTTCGAGTTATGTAGAATTTCACGTTGGAGAAGTTCGAGTTAGGGTAGTTTCACTGTATTAAGATTTATGGGTGTAATGTTTTGCGAAGATTATTGTTGTTCATGTTAATTGCTGTCTTTATAAATATTGTACAAAGGAAAAAAGGAGTATGTTTTTAAAAATCTGTGTTTTATTTAACTTTTCTTTTAGTAGTGAAATATTTCTATAGCTGCATCTTAAGCCATTAAAGTACTCTTTAATAAATGCTACAACAACATCAGTCAATATAGAAATAATTTTCTAGCACATTGATTGAAATGACCTACATAAAGACTGAAAACGAAATGCAACCATGATCTATCATCAACAAATAGAATCAACGTGATGATGATTCGCAAATAAATAAGCAAACTCACTTGAAAACATCCATACACACACACACACACACACACAAACACACTAATGCATAAGCCCCCCATATGGGCTGAGGCTACCAAATCTAGCTCCTATTTACGAAGCATAGATTCGGTTTATCGCATCTGCGCACTAAGAGTATGCTGTGCATTCCGAACTGTCTCTTCAGACGCAGCACTGGTTGTGGCGGGAACTCCCCCTCTAGATCTTCTAGCGACTGAGAGCGTGATATATGGCTCACTCCCAAGCGACTTGCCTAAATCCTCAAAACGTAGGATAACACGTGACCGCAGTGTGGCGATGTGGCAGATGCGCTGGGTGGCATCACACAAGGGACGATGGACGCAACGTCTTATTCCAAATTTGGAACCATGGCTGAATAGACGACACGGTGAGGTAGACTACTATCTCACCCAAATACTTACTGGGCACGGCTGCTTCAAATCGTACCTACATAGATTCAAGCACGAAGAAAATCCTTTCTGCAGTTTCTGTACAAGAAATGTTATTGAAGATGCAGAGCATGTTTTCTTTGACTGCCCAAAGTTTAACCCAGAAAGACTAGAGCTAAGCAATAAAGTAGGTAGGTCGCCAACAGTGGAAACTTTGGTGGACATTATGCTTACCTCAGAAGGAAACTGGACCTCAGTTTGCAACACGGCATGTGCAATAATGAAAGAATTGCGCCGAGTAGAAAGACTTCGTAACGCAATAAGAAGTATATAGGAGTAAAGAATACTCAACCTTGCCAGGGGGTTTGAACATAAACGTTCATCTTGCTAGGGACCGTAGTCGACGCTGCGTTTGCGTCATCCCCTTACAAGAAGAGACCGCAGGGGTCAGACCATGCGCCTGCGTGTAGGGATCAGCTCCCGAAGCGGTCTCCCCCCGTAGAATAAACATTTTAATTTTGAAAAAAGGTTAGCAACCAATTCAGCATGGCTGCAAAGCTAGCGGACGGTAGTTCTTGTTTTAGATTAGTATTGGGTGTCTGTACCAGAGTGCAAGTATCCTACACGGATAATAGAAGGGGTACATAGAAACATGACAATACTAACGACAGCTGACTAGTGAGCTATAGGTGCTCAGTCCTCCCTCCTTCCGAAGCAATACTTTACGGTAGTCCCGGGGGGATATAGGGGTCAGATGAAGAGGTGTTTTTAGCGGATTAAAGTCCCGCACTCAGGCTTTCGATGCTTTTCATCTCACGGGGAAAAAAAAAAAAAAAAAAAAACTAATGCATAAGCCGCAGAGTGTCAAAGTTACGCGTTTAAAGTATTTAATTTCTGTGCACCCAGCATTGAATCATGCACCCCAGCTAATCATGCATCCATGTTGCTACTTGAGCAATGACAGTTGTTGCTACTACTGTGCAGTTGCAACGGCAGTTGTTGCAATATATGTGCTAACGATAATTATTCTAATGCTGGATACAACAATACGCTTAACCTAAGCAGTCACTAGGCGAACTTCTTAAATGCCTAGCATCAAAAAAACAATAGCCTTTTAGTCAGAACAGCAGCATTTTTCTGGCAACACTTGTAGCCCAAACCATACCAACCACGCAACTAAGAAAATCGTGCAAAAATGGTAGAAATTTTTGTGGAAATAAAATAAATAACGACAAAATTTCTTAACTCTTCTTGGAGTACTATCATCTCTTGAGAAATTATCAAAAGAAAAATAATTATGTTGCAGTGTACATTGCATGGATCAACAATCAGTTATCGTTTGACTGACGACAATGGGTCACGTACTGCAGAAAACATTTTACCAGCTTGGCTTTTTAAGTATGTCAGTTAGTGAGCTTTGGTTAATACATGTACTACATTAATCAGCTCTGACAGTGTTGCAAAATAATGATAAGTGAAATTTTTGGAACAAAGTACTAATTTAAGAATGAACCACATAATTCTGTGGTTGGAACTTAGTACTAATTCTGGGTTTCTAATTCATATAATTAACGTATAGCATGATGTGAAAACCATTCTGCACTTTTAAAATTACCACGAGGTATAGGTATAGGTCAAAGAACTTTTTGAGTGCAACAGAAAATAGCATCCAAAATCCTCAAAAAATTTGATTTACCATTACAAAACTGGCAAATGAACTTATCTGACCCTCTCACGATCTTAATTGTACCTGCTACCTACTAGAACTAGGAAGGTACCCCTATATCTCCTGGTTAGTGTACTCACTGGTTACTATTTGATAGAGGCACACGCCTTACGTTTGGAGCTAGCATTATAAATGATAATTAAATGGATCAGAATTTCATAAAACCTATGGAGTGCTTCGAATGAGGCGGTTTTTGGCTCCATCTAAGAATTTCCAACAGCCTGTTTTGTCGGACGCTAGCCGGCACATAGTTAAGGTTATATTGATATTCAAGAAGCCTTTTTGAATATAATATAATGCAATCGAAAACTTTATGCAACGACGTTGCTAAGAAAAAATTCCCTCCTGAACAGAATGTATTCTTACAATGTTAAAATTGAGAATCATTATCACTGCAAGCAGATATTCTCTCAATCATTATGTATCGATAGCACAGTTGAATATTTATACGTCCAACGTCATCACTGCAACCATATATTCTCTCAACTCTTTTGCAAAGATTGGTCGTTGATGACCTACTTGAATAGCTGAACAACCAATTTGGTAATAGAGGATATGCGGATTTTTGTAGATAGTTGATGTCATGGCAAAGCCTTGTACTAACAATCCTGAAAAAGCCATACTAGTTAGTACCTTTTTCTAAAAAGATGCTCTAACATCTTACAAAGTCCCCACTAGACAGAAATGTGATAGATTTTTCATATGAGGTCAAGTACTTACAAGTAAAATTTGACAAGAAACTTCTTTGGAACACTCACTTGGCAAATTTGTAGGCAAAGTTAAACTTGCTTTATTCGCCTGCCAACGCCTTCATGGCAAAACGTGGGGTCTCAAACCAACAATGGTATATTAAACGTTCTTAGCTATTGTAAGGTATGTATTGAAATAACTGGGACAATGAGACCATGCCCCACCTTGGTGTCTTACTTGTACTGCCTCATATCTAAGTCATATCTAAGTATACTGAGGTTGGAGAAAATATGGAGGAATGTTGTTTACAGAGCAAGGAATTTCAAAGGCCATATTAAGATTATAAAAACCTGCGAATACGGTCACTTTTTTAAAAATCCCTGATAGGATTTTACCAAAACTAAATTTCTCGAAGTTCTAAAAACCTGCGAATATGGTCACTTTCTAAATATCCCTGATAGGATGTTACCAAAACTAAATTTCTCGAAATGCTAAAAGGTTTTGTACAAGTGCTATGGACATAGGCAAGCAAAGAAATGTTTTACTCTCAGTAGAGAACCTCTTAATCTAGAACCCTGCTCAATTTTACTCGCTTCAATATTTTACTCTATTTACCTAGCTTCCGTCAAAGTTATGTTAAGATAGGCCAACTCTTGCATGTAGCACCCATACAAATTTTGAATAGGTATAAAACCTTTGGGTCTAGCCGATTTTGATAATTTTCAGTATAAATGTATGTACTATTCTATTTTCTTATCTTTCTGCCCAATTATTGTTCAGATCGGAATATACCTCCCAAACAAAATTATGTAAAGTATACATATAGGTCTTAGGGTAGAGGTACTTGTAAGGACTGGTATGTTTCAACAATTTATAAAATTGTTCTTAATTTGCTCTAACTAACATAAAGCTCACATACTTTCAGAATCATAGGAACGCAACTTCTATTTTGTATGAAAGCGAAGCTATGAGAACTAGTAAGATACTCCAAGCAAAGTCAGGTTGTTCAATAGCTGGTCTTTCCATTAGAGATGTTAATGTTTCGTTCCATTTAATCATAATGCTGATATCATTGGGGGAGTAAATTCTCAATTCAAGGTAAATGAAGTCCTAAACAAGTCCTTAAGTGGTTTCAAATATGAAAGAAGAATTAATGAATCAATCCTGTACGATTTTTCTTCGTCTTTGACCACATATGCTCATTCGGCCTTATATTTCGTTAACGAAAATTTCATATAATACTCCCGTGTTTGTTTCAAAAATCATCTACACTTTTTTTGTCAGAGAAGGCTTGGACTTCAAGGAAGGTATTTTGAGTTTTTGAAATGATGTAAGAATACTGAATTCAGACATGTTGGAGCAGAGTTGAATCCTTATTAGACTGTGAACTATCGCGATCTTACAATTAACCCCTTTCAATGGCTTGTTTTGATTGAGATTTGATTTTTACATGCGCGGTTTTGCTTTTGGCAGGCTGTCTAATAAAATGGACAAAACCTCGATAACGTTGTATTATAATATTTAAGTTCAACTAAAACAACCGGAGACCAATACAAATGAGTTATTTATAATGTTACCATAGAAAAACAATTAAACCAATCACAATAACCACAATTTTTTTTTGCAAAATTTATTAACACGCCAAATAAAAACATTTTAGGCTTCTATTGGGCATAAAATCGAAAATCCAAGTAAGTTAAACGTTATATATATCTCTCTAAATTTATTTTTGTCATGTTGGCACAACTTCATTTCATAGTATCAACCTATTTTATTGTAGAAAAAACGTTGGAAAATAAAAAATAAATTATTTTCCGATGTGTCCAATATAATGGACAAATCCATCGAAGGATTAAAAATAAATATGATGTTTTTTGATCTGATTTTCAAAGTGTCTCTCAAAGATTTGTTGTAGCGTAAATATCTGGTCGATAGTTCATTTCCTCGGTGTTAGGTCTGATGATATCCAATCAATGACCTTCAGTATCGCATATAAAATGCTCGACGGCAGTTGTCAAAAAACGTTGAATCACCTGATTTGGCACTTATGTGAGTAACCAAAAAAAGTTTGCTAGATCATCCCTTTATTTTGAAGCATATGTTAAAAGGATATCAAACACTTTTTTTTGTAGCTGAACCCAAATTTTCCCAAAATATCTTTTTTATATACCTTCACCAGTTTTCAGAAAGTATGTCATTGCATAGGTCTTATTGAGAAGAATAATTCGTTTAAGAACTTTTTACCATCGATTCCATCCTGCCCATCTTATTTCCTCAGTACCACCAAAACTTTTTTTTTTAAGGAAAGAAAAATTCATACAAAATTATTCATCTTTTGCAAAGAAAATTTTAAATTTTATTCGTAGGAAAAAAGTTACAGTAATTTAATTCTTCGGTTAAGTTTGTTCTCCTTTTTTTTTGTGACCTTTTTTTGGTGACCGTAGCATGCAGGTTAAGTGTATGGCTTAGCATGCTCGGAGCCCGAGTTCGATCCCAATTTAATAACACACAACACAATTGATCATAAGTAGCTCGGTCAAAGTCCTTTCAAGGGCTGAAATGGCCAATTTGATTTTTTTTTTGTTTTGTTCTCGTTTTTGGGCTTTATTCTTCGGTTCATCTTCTTGTTATTTCGTTTTTCTTTGAAATCACTTTCCTCATCTTGGGTTTTGTTTGGTTATCTTCGTTTGGCCTTGATTTTCATACCGATTTTTATCACAATCGATCCAGTCGTTTAGTTTTTATTGACTCATATATTAACGGTATCCAGAGCGGGAATGAATTTATTTCCGGTGATTTAAAAGCAGATCGAGTTAAACAAAAACTTGTGTGGGAGGGTGGGTATATTTTCGTACGTACCCTAAGAGCTACTCGGTTAATTACTATTTAATGACATTGATGAACATTATCGCTTCTAGCAGGAAAAGAAACTTAGTTAAAGACCTGTAGGAACTTATTTTTAAAATTTTTTGGAATCCAATGAAATGATCTTTCTAACGGTTTGTCAACGAACTCACTAGAAATATGCATTCTCAAGTTATGCTAGGGAAAAATGAAATTGTTCATTAAAAACTGCTTATTTTCTACAGAATTTTCTACCATATGATTTTTATATCAAGTCAATTTCCCACTTCACCTCACTATTGTTTTTCGTAACATATATTTATGCATTTTACGACATATTTTCAAACACTTCATTTTGTACATCCCCCTTAGAATTTCAAGAAGTCGTCGATCACATAAATCGCGGTTCAATCGATACCAAATTTCTATGAAATGTTCTTAGGACCAACTGAAGCCGATGCGTTCGTAGAGCGAAAATTGCATGAACTTAAAAATCTACCATACAAAAAAAGGTACGGTCCATTATCCATACTTTTTTGCAAATATTGGATTCCTGGAATAAAGGAAAAAGTACCGTTTTTGGAATTTCCTAGTACTTATAAATTTTGCTGGTTAAACTGCCTCATGGAAAGTCCTAACTATGGACCTTAGTGGATATATCCTCATGTTTCAGAGAAAAAATGTTCTTAAACTGAATTTATTTATGAGAATTTGTAAAGTTGTACACAAAAGTACCGTAGTGAAGATAGCAACGCACGCCCATCCACACGTTTCGAAGTTCGAAAACATTTAACCAAAAATTCACCACACACAAGATTTTGACCATAAACGAAAGTGGTCAAATGCTAAACTAAATATTATGCGTCTGCTTGTCAATGCAGTCATTTTCATATTTAAGTACACAATTAGCTCAGGCAAAAAATTTCTATTCCATGGCTCAGTTGGTTAAGCAGTTGATATTATCGATTTGATTTGATTTGATGAATGGAGTGGTACTGGTTCGATCCTCAGCAAAACCGTATTTTTTTTTTGTTATTTTTATATAATTATCTTATATTATTGATTATTTAATTAATGAAAAAATTGAATTGAGCAACATTTTTTTTTGTCACATCCTAGTATCGAACCGCGGACTGCGGTAACCATCGCATTAGAGTCGCGAGTTTTAACCCGGGCTAATCTATTGCTTTTTCTGTTGTTAACAATTGTACAGTGTTCTACGTGCTATGATTTGGAAAGTAAACCTTAAGTATAAATAATAAACCTTCAGGAATTATATATTTATAAAAAAATATGTGTATATAACTTTTATGGGTTTGCTTTATAAATTTTAAAGTTTTAAAATTAAACTTAAAGTCTAAATAATAACCCTTTTGGCCTTAAATGTCGCAAGTCGCAAGAAGTTTAGTGGGTTTATTATTAAAACCCTTAAGTTTTAAATTATTGCAAAAATAAACTTCGGTTTTAATAATCTACTGTTTGGTTTAAATTTTACAAAACATAACTTCTTAGATTAATTTTTAACACTTGATAATTTTAAAAAATAAACTTTCGGCTTAAATAATAAATTTTCTGAGCTTAATTTTCACAATACAAACATTTTTAAACTTTTTGGGTTTACTTTTTGAAACCCAAACATTTAAATTCGTTAATTTTTCGAATGTAAAACTGGAAAATTTTTAAAAATAAACTTTTAGGTTTAAAAAACGAGTCATAAATTCAAAGAGAGTTTTAAGGGTTTTAAATTGAAACTCAAATTTTCGCCTGTATAGATGCTGGAATTGTGTGGCTTGTCGTTTGTGGCTAGGTTTTTGTGGCTAGGCTTTTGGCTGGGCTTGCGTTGGTAGGTTTTTGTGGGTAGGCTTACGTTCCTAAGTCTTAGTTTCTGGAATTGTGCAGTTCGTCTTTTGTGGCCAGGCTTTTGTGGCCAGGCTTTTGTGGCTAGACACTTGTGGCTAGGCTTACGTTGCAAGGGTTCTGTAGCTAGGTTTATGTTATTAAGTCGTCTTACTTTCTGGAATTGTATGGCTAGGGTTTTGTGGCTAGGCTTTTGTGGGTAGGCTTTTGTGGCTAGGGTTTTGTGGCTAGACTTTTATGGCTAGACACTTGTGGCTACGCTTACATTATGTTATTACGTTACGTTGTTATGTTGCTATGTTACACTGAGAAAAAAACACATACCTTGCTCCGGTAAAAATTTCTCTATTTTTGATAATAGCAATTCAATTAGAATAAATTTTCACATTTTCGAAGAAATATTTCTTTACTTCTAGGAAATGGAAATATTTAAATGTCTCTAATAATGATAAGTATTTTTCTCGCACAAAAAATTTCTCATTTATAGAGAAATTTTATTGAAAATGAAAAACTTTTCTTATATTTTGATTAGAAGTTCACTAAGAGAAGTATTTTCGTCAATAAAAACAAATCGTCGCCTTACTAAAACAATAGTGTATAATTTTTTTGCCGTTTCGAGATAATAGAGTTTAAAGTTTTTGTGCTATTAGACATCTGGGCAACCAGTCAATTTTTGAGAAAATAATCGACCCACTTTGTGGAAGTAGAATTTCACCAAATTTTGACCACATATAGAATCAGTTATGTAGATTCTTATTATGCAATAAAAAAATAATGGTGTACATGCGTATACACTATTGTTTTATTAAGGCGACGAAATATTTTCTCAAAAAAAAAAAATATTTTTCTCTAAAAATTATATATTTTTCTATTTCATGGTAGATTTTTATCATTTTTAGAGAATTTTTAGTATCGCAATTAGAGAATAGCATTCTCTGGAGCAAAGTCTATACCATTTTTCTCTAAATATGATGCCTTTTTTATCATATTCCGAGACACTTTTTTCTGAGTGTAGGCTTACGTTGCTAGGTCTTAGTTGCTGGAATTGTGTGTCTTTTTGTGACTTGGCATACGTTTATTTACAATTTTCAACTTTTGGGTTGTATGGGAGGTAGGCGTGTCTGTTGGACTACTAATTTTGTTTTTGCTTTGCATATTACAAAGTAATAATCTTGATTATTTTGATGCGAAAGGAACTTAACTATTATTATTCATATTTATACTTTTCAAAAAGTTTTTCGTACGAAAGTACCATCTTTAAATATTTGTGGTCAATATTCTTATCAACGTTTGTTTTATAAAATTGAATTCACGGTTATTTGTTAGAATAGTTAATTAATTAATTTTAAATGCTCTTAAATACCTGCATATTTGTTTAAAATACTTGTTTAACTATTCTGCTATGATATGAGTTTGATTTGTTTTTCAATACTTTAACACTGGATTGAACGTGGTGAGTTCAAAATCGTTGCTGAACTTTATAAGATGAGCAAGAAAAGTGTTGAAATATTTTCCAAAAGCAATACCTATGTACTAAAATATTGCAAAATATTTTAGTGAGTAAAAAGTTTTAAAATTATTTGGTGAAATTGTTCTTGATTTTTTTCCATATTTTTTTTTATTTTATTTAAAAATTTTAAGTTCTGTAAAGCAATGAATAAAAACGTAAGCATTAAGAGTGTGCAGCAGCGCTTGCATACCGATTATACACAAGTTAAAAGAAATAATTGCAAACATTGGCTTCAGCAAGCAGTGTGTTCGAAATTGCTGTGTTGTATTGTGGTGAATTTAAAAACTGTGGCTGAGTTCGAAAAAATCCGACGCTATCTTCACCCAATGGGTTTTTCAGCCACACTTTCGAATTCGAATATGCATGCGTTGCTATCTTCCCTCCGGTCACAAAAGTTTATTTTCCACGTAAAAAATATAGATAAAATTCTGCTGACGAGTGCGAGATTTTAAACACTCACATTGCAGTATGGGTCAGAAAGTTATAATTTTTGAGGGGGATTTTTGAGGGGTCTTAAAGGAGGACATGCCATTGGCCGGTTTTTGAGATCGACTTTTTTTATAATTTTGTATTTTAGTAAATATTCTTAAGATTCTAAGAAAAATTTTCATGGAAGAATTCTTACGGGTTCAAAACTTACAGCCGGATAAGTGAGAACGGCAGCTGTACCTACTTACAAACTTTGAACGCGTTTATCTCGAAACCATGTTTTTCGTACTGGTTGCGGCACTAACGGGTTCATTTTTTGACGAACTTTTTTTTGTTTTGTATTTTTTTAAACTTGATTCGCTATCGTATGACACGAGCTTTTTTAAATTTTTTTTCGATTTTTTATGAATTTTTAAAGTCAATATTTATTTCGAAAAACACACTTTCAAATTTGGAACATCACCAAAAATTGAAAAATTAAAAAAAAGCTCCTTTTAAAAAAAGAAAGATTTAAAAAAGTAATTTTTTTCCAGATCGGACAATTTTTGAGACTCCCAGAGCTGCAACCACGAGGCCCCGTTTTTTCTCTGCAGCCAGTTTGGAGCTCTATAAAACCATGTTGGAGTGAAAAATATAATTTTTTAATTTTTTTTTCTTGTTACTTGTTAAATTTTGGCAAAATGTTTGTTTTTTACTGAGTTATGAACTTTTTAAAAAAAGGTCTGTTTTCTCTGCCGGAAATGTAATGTCCCTCCTTAAACATGGATCTAGTGAAATTCACACTAATTTCTTATTTTTAAATATTTTAACACCGTTCTTTTCTGTTTTTAAATCAAGATAAACTTCCTTTATTTGAAATAACATAGTAAAACGGATACTTTAAGGACTTAAAACAAAACGAGAGCTCTTTTATTCAACAAATGAGATTTGGATGAAGGAGGCGAATTCTTTGGAGGTTTTATGATTGAGTATATGTGACAGAAAAATACTTTTATTATATTTAATTTATTTTCTGTGAATGCTAAAAATCTATCTCCACATCTTAAGTGTCCCCGAATTTCCTGTATCTTGACTACCGAGGCTGTCGTATATTGTTTAGGTATTACTTTTGAAGCCAAACACGTTTATAATGAATTATCTTAAGTGTAGAGTTATGAAGAGATCATGAAAGGGTTATGAAGAGAAATACAGTTCAGTTTAATCGAAGATATACGAGACTTTTTCACAAGATGTTGTAATCCCTTTACTCGTTTCGGTCCCCGGTGCTGAATGAACTATACATAAAGACTGTACCAAAAATAACTGCCCTTTTGTTTTTAGGTTATTTATAAAAAAGTGTTACCTCTATAGCAAAATATTTGGTACCTAAATAAAGTATAAATATTGCAGATTAAAAAAAATATACTCATTAGTAAAATAAAAAAGCTACTGAAAAGATGTCGTCTCAACAAGAAATGAAGCGGAAAGCAATTATTTGCAAATACCTGAAAAATCCAAACACCACGTACAATAAGATCGCTAAGGAAGTTGGCGTGTGCGTAAAAACTGTGGCAAGGACCATAAAACGATACAAACAGCTTACCCCTTTATCAAAAACGCCAGGCTCAGGGAGAAAAAGTGGTCCAGCGAACCAAGTGGTGGCCCAGAAAGTTAAGCGGCTGTTTACTCAGAATCCAGGCACTTCGGTTCGTGATATGGTAGCAAAAGCGCGAACATCGAAGCCAAGTGTTCAAAGGATTCGAAAATTGTACAACGTAAGAAGCTATACAGTACAAAAAGTACCTGATATGTCAGAAGAAAAGGACGCCGAAGCCAAGAGGAGGGCTCGAAAACGTACTGCAAAGCGGATTTCAAGCAGTTACCTAGACACGAATATTATACTGCGGTTAGAAAGGGTGAAGCATCCTCTTAATTTACCACCGAAAAACATACCAAATTTCAAAAGAAATACATGGCGCGGCAGGCCATTTGCAAATGTGGTCTTCGAAGTAAGGAATTTGTGACAGATCGCACAATCAACACCGAAATTTACATCAGAGAGTGTCTGGAGCGGCGTTTGCTGCCATTTATACGTACACACCAAGGTTCAGTACTATTTTGGCCTGACCTGTCAACATGTCACTACGGCCAGAGAAGGATGGATTGGACAGCCAATAATGTCACTGTGGTACCAAGAGAAGCCAATACTCCGAATTGCACCGAACTTCGTTCAATCGAAAGATATTGGGCTTTTAATATTTCCCCATAATATTTACCCCATAAAAGTCTTCTAGGCCCAGACTCCCCATTTATTTTTTGAGAGGAATACGAGATAATTCTATAAAAACTTTTGTCTTCCTCTTCTCAAGAAATAAAAATCCTCACTAAGAATTTTATGAAGTAGCAATTTTTCTATAACTAGCTCCTTATATTGGCACATTTTCAATAAATAGGCTCTTTTAATGGCTCAACGGCCTACTTTAAATATTCTATAAGTGCGCTACCATTTTGTTTGTACTTTTTATTAATATTCTTCTTTATTTGTTGACTATCATGTTGACGCTGACGTAAATGCGCTTCATTAAAAGTTGCCGATGCTGCGCTCGCAACTGAGAAGGTAGCAATCATATTGATGATGTTGATGATGACAATAAGCATGATGTGACAACGCTAATGAAGCCACAGATGATAATTAAGATTGTCAGCAGTATAAGGTGATTGCAGCTAAATATAATGAGCAAACACAATGATGAAAATAAAGGTGATGATGGAAAAGATGATGATGATGAGATGATGTTGATGTCTCTTATGATGAATTGAACTAAGTAATGGATAAAACATTGTAATGACGGTGTTAATTATGACGACGATGATGATGATGATGATGATGATGATGATGATGATGATGATAATGATGATTGTGTGCTGATATCAACTATAATGTGCACCGCTTGTGGCATAAAACGCAAGCCATACGGCAACAACGCGCGTTATATGTCTGTTTGCCTCTGTACCACAATATTTGAGTTTGTTAATGTGTGTGGAATTTATAGTTGTATGTGCGTGAGATACCGACTATACTCAAATGGCTTTGTTTGTGCATGTGTGCTGACAAAAATACTTCACTTCAATATGAACTCAACGCTATTAAGCATAAAATAATATTTCCTGAGTGATACTTGATTGATTGCATTTGTGTCCGTCCGTATGGCAACCACTGGTCTCAAATTGGGGGAACTATGAATGTGATATGCGTGTGCATCATCATGACAGCAAAATTTTTAGCAAGCATTTTCAAGCGTTTAACTAAGTAATTGATTTCACTCTCGAGGAGTGCTCTCAGCAATGATTGGCGTGTCCCAAACATAGAAAAATTAAGGTCGTGTAAATAAATACAAGGGAGGGAATAAACAGCCAACAGCTATGATACTTAATGATATACAATATATTATCTCTACTAATAACTGAATACAATAACTTTTTCACTTTCGATTTACCATATCATAATATGTTTAATTTACATATAAATAATTAAGTAGCTAAGTTTGTTCCAGCTTCAGTAGCAGCTGTTTGTTAAAACATAGTTTTTGATCGTAAAAAAACTGGAATTGTTTTGGTGTTTTTTTTTTAACTCATTGAAATGCTGATTTTATAAAAATTTTAACTTTGAATGGGAGATGTTGACAATAATATTTAATTTATATCTCAAAAAAAAAAAAAAAACATAATCATATGCCTTTTTAATAGCATATTTACAATTTAAAAATACATTTAAAAAATGAAACATCTCCTGTTACATAAAAGTTCTTAATTTATGCTATTTAAACGGTTTCATTTGATTTAATAAAATTATTTTATCACTTCGTTAATTAATAATAAAATTTTACTTCACAGCACAAAACTTCTTTAATTAAATTTTATGTTAGCATTAATTTTGATATAGCAAAAATATAAGTTTATATATTAATAAAAATAAGCAATAAAAAAAATTTATAAAAAGCAACCCAAGAAGGTGAGCAACAATTATGTATAAAATAGGCAGAAAAAAATGCGACGAACAATTTGTGCCCACTTCACTGTTTCCAATGGCTTGTCTTAGATTATATGTATTTTTGTTGGGTACCCTACACTAAGTATTAACGGACTAGAAAAAAACAATGTTAACATATTATTTTCTTAGACGTTTTAAAAGTAATCGTAATTTATTTTTTAAATTATTATATACTAGCATATAAGCCCGTCATACAACGGGTCGTATTCAAAATAATGAACTAGCAGACGATATGACATTTATGCCACAAACGGTGCACATTATAATTGATATCAGCATGCAATCATCATCGTCATCAACATCATCAACATCATCATCATCATCATCATCATTGTCATCATCAACATCGTCATCACAATGTTTTATCCATTACTTAGTTCAATTCATTCACCTCAAATGTTATTTTGTTCCAGTCGTCGTCAATGTGTCCGTACTAGTGTCGGACCGAATGTGAATTTTTGCCGAAGCCGATTCTTCGGCAAAAAATAAATAATCGCCCGAGTCCGAAGCCGAAGCCGAATAACAAACAAATGTTTTCAAGTAAAAAGAATGATAAAATTTATTCTTTGCTATTGTTATAAAGGATGGTTACATTTTAAGTACCGATGTTGATTTGGAATAAAATACAAATTATTTAGGAAATTATTGTCATTTCTTTTTAATATGACAATACTGGTATAGTTCAATTATGTATGGAACAAAATATTGGCCAAATGGCCGCCGCGACCTCGGCGGCTCACCTCCATCCGATGGTCCAAATTTTCGATGACTCTGAGGCATAATTGAGGTTCTATGCCGTTAATGTGCCGAATTATCTCATCCTTTAGCTCTTGAATTTTTGCTGTCTTATCGGCGTAAACCTTTTCTTTCAAATAACCCCAAAGAAAAAAGTCCAACGGTGTCAAATCACATGATCTTGTCGGCCTATCGACATCGCCACCACTTGAGATAACACGGCCATTGAATTTGTCGCGCAAAAGAGCCATTGTTTCGTTTTCTGTTTTTCAAGTGACACCGTCCTGGTGAAACCACATATTGTCCACATATATATCTACCAATTCGGGCCATAAAAAGTTCGTTATCATATCACGATAGCGAACACCATTCACAGTAACTGCCTGACCGGCCTCATTTTGGAAAAAATACGGCCCGATGATGCCACCAGCAATATTTTTTACATGGCGAGCTGTACGAGCATGCACTGGTGTTTGCATATCTCCTACAGACCCGGTTTGCTCAAATTTTTGCACGATTTTTCCGATTGTACGCACATTTGGAAGATTAAATTGACCGAAAAAATTACCAAGTGCACGATATGCATTTTGATTTGAACGCCTATTTTCATAATAAGCGTAAATAACTTTATTGCGTTGCTCGAAAAAAACTTGGTTTAGGTGTGGTTCACATTCAACATCGGCCCTTAAAACCGTTTATATTCATTTCAGTAAAAAAAGGAACTAAAATCATTAAATTCGGGTTAAACGCAAGAGTTTTTCTGCAAAATTCGGACTTTTCTGCAATTGATTTATTGACGTCAGGATAAAGTAGAAAAAAAATTGAATATATTTCCGATCCAGTCGAGAAAAGCTACAGAAATGTAATACTAACCGAAATCTGGCAGAAAATTTCTAGCGTTAACTCAGCTTCTATATTTCAGTCCATAACAAAAGCAAAAACGTATTAGTCGGACTCGTTGCATTTATCATTATAAATAAAATTTTCAAAGAGTGAACACCAACTCATGAAATAACAGAAAAGGAGAGAAACACAAAACACGCAAAGAAAATGTTTCAAATGTGGAATTTTTAACGGAGTTCACTGAATAATTAAAAAAATTCTAAAAACTTTTAAAAAAAAATGTTTTAAAAAGCAAAAAACATTCGGCAAAAATAATCGGCTATTTCGGCCGAAGCAGAAGCCGAAGCCGAAGGTCAAAATATTGGCCGATTATGCCGATTACCGAAGCCGAAGCCGAATAATCGGTCGGACACTAGTCCGTACTAATAAAAAATATCAAATAAATTTTGTGTGCATATATTAAGGCTAGCAACTTTTTCATATAAAAAGCACCGTTATAGAGAAACAGGTTCTGGTCCAGACTAACATGTTCAGCCTATACATAACAACTATAACAGTTTGAGCGATATAGAGCGGGAAGCTTGTCTTTTATATAATAAGATTATTAAATCTGTTAAAATTAAGGGATATGTTTTTCCTTTTCACTTTGCGTTTATTTTGTAGAGAGTGCCAGAGTTGAGTCGTAACTAGTTTTCCGCTTGAATAAATCGAGAAATCTATGTATAGTCCATTAAATATTTTTAAGGATTTATCCTTCAGGACTGCTCTCAGCCAAACCAGGTCGTCAGTTTTATGTTTGTATTTATAAATTTCCAAAAGTTTTTTTAAGATTTGAAAATATCTTCAACTCAAAAATATCAAGGTAGTCATTGGTTTTAATTCATAGCAAAGAGTTCAAAATAAAAGTAAACAAATGGATCCAACTGTGGAGGCCGTGGCCGTATGTGCTAAGTGTGTAGCAAACAAAGCAACGAATCTCGGCAGACCCGTGTTGAGATCACCATCTGACACCGTAAGTTTTTACAATATGAATTAATTTTTCGGATCGGCAGTACCTCTCTGCAGATAATGACAAACAAAGACATTTGCACTTCTTTTTGGAGAATCTTATAGGGGAATTTTACATATGCTTTCACACCACAGCTTTTATAATAATGATTAGTAATCATATTCATTAGAAATTAGATTATTTTTATAGAACATTTGAAATAATTGATCAAGTACAATTCTTTTCTGTTTGGCTCAGTAATCAAAAGATTACGATTACAAATGATCAAATTATAATCATGATTACTTGAAATTACGAAAATAATCAAAAAAGTAATCCACAAAAATAGTCAGGTTATTTTTGAAGCTTACTTTTGCTTCTTTTTGATTATTTTAAGAATTTTTGCTGCTTAGGCTCAAATTTTCTGATCTGTCACTACATTTCAGCAGACAATGGCAAACCTCAGAGAGTAAATAACGCCATGTAAAGCTTCTTGAGAACATGAACAGATCGGTCACTACTACACAATTGATCATAGCAAACCCATTGTACCAACAAAGACCTAATCAGGCATTCATTGGTTTATTGTGTCCGAATATAGTCACTAATTTTTTTATTAACACTATTGACAGAATAAAGACTACGGTGCTATTTCAATTGACTTTCAAAGTACTTGTTGGATATGGTTAGGGTACACTTTAGTTTAGACTCAGGAGAGTTACAATACTATTTTCGATCAAATATATAAATTTTCATCTCGACTGTTGTTCGCAAAAGCTCGTTTGCATTCGGCATACTATCAGTGTGGTATATGTTTTTTTTTTTTTGCATTAACTTCACAGTTGTTCGTTACTATCCATAGCTCTTGACAGTAAAATTGAGTCTGATACTCATGACACTTGAGTGCCTGAGTACTATGCTATTTCCTCTCTGAAAACTGGTTCATGGTTTGACCTGTACTCAAAGACTTCGCCTCAACTGACAACTTAAGAACATTGTTTTCACGATTCCTTCACCTCCGGCGCTTCCGATTACCGTTTAAAAATCGAATTTAATTAAAATTTTATTAAATGCTAAAAAAATGTTACTCCCATTTTGTGCTTTGTCATATATATTGTAAAAAAGAATCAACATAAGTTTTAAAAAAAAAATCACTTTCTAAAGGTCCAACTTTAGGTCCTTAAATTTGGTCTTTAATGTCAATTTCATGTTTAATTTTTTATTTATTTTTCACAAAAACGAAGTCTTTTCACAGCATTTTTCATCTTATACAAGGATCAATGTCCTAAAAATTGTACTTTAGGCCAAATCTTTTCCTTGAGTTCTTGAAATTTTCCAGATTAATTGTCGTTCCTTTAAAAAGCTCAATCAAAAATGTTTGCTACAGTTCAAAGAAAAGCTATTGCAATTTGTTCATCATTACCCTTGTAGTATGTACTAGACATGGGTAACGCAGCGTTGCGTTGCGTTATTGAGTTGAATCATTTACATGCGTTACTGCGTTGATACACTTCTTTTAAAAAAAGTAACGCAATAGCGCATTAATACAAATGCAACACTCAAAGCAAACAGCAAGAAAAACATTGAAAGCAAATGTAAAAGTTGTACGGTTCATCGAGCACAGTTGAAAAAGACAGAAAGTTGATCAAACAAAATAAAATATGCTTGTATTATATAGAAAAGAGGCTGCGGGGAAGATGCTGTTAAGCATGAATTCTTGGAGCATGTCTGATTGGATGATGCTTGAGCACACATGTGTGAGTTTATTTCAAATTGAACATGTTCGATTTAAAAAGTATAAGCAAACTTAAATACAACTTCAAAATTGTTTTGCCCAGCAGAAATGTGTATATATCTGTTTGAAAGCTCGATTTAATGATAAAAAACTCAACCATCTGCTTACTTTTGGGTTTTTTAATTTTTGGTGGATGCTGAAATCTGCACTTTATTTAGTTTAATTTTATACTAACTACTATTTATTATATTCTTATTAATAAATAAAGCCATAACATTAAACATTGTAAAAGAATTTTTGATGTTTTTTTACTTTAAATGTGTGAGCTCTTTACCACATGACTCAACGCACTACGCAATGTTTTACAGTGAAACTTTCTGTGTTGATACGCGTCTTGTTGATGCAGATACCATAAGATTTTGAACAGTGGCATGACGCAATTGCGTTAACGCATTTCGCTGATACAGTTAACTGCGCTTGAGTTAGTGTGTCAGCGCTGCAATTTTTACTGCGTTACCCATGTCTAGTATGTACAGTGGCTAAATTCTGTTTTTTACTACATATCTTCTACTTATTATCAATGAGTGTAAAAATTGTCATGCATTTTCTATACAAGGGCCCATAGATGGTTGCTGAGTTACCATCCTCATTTTCAAAGAATTAATTATGAAACCTTTATAAACTATAACAACGCATCGACCGGGCAATTTTTAGGCTTACAATTGATCTTGATGTAATTATCTGTATTTAGTACTGCAAAACCTATCGGGTTGTTTGTTAACATATCCGTTTAATCAAAATGGGATTCATTAAGATCATTAAGCCGGATCGATTTTGTATGGAGAAAAATAAAGTCATCCGGACACCGACTCAAAAGTTAGAGGGACTATTAAAAACTATTGCTGCATAATTTTTTTTGGATCGGAGAAATCCCCATGGAGCGGTTTTGGTTCTCCTAAACCCTTTTTTGGCCAAAAAATCAAGTTTTTTGCCTATAACTTTTTTTCTTCTTCCCTTTGGGAGCCTTGTCATAGACAGATGTGACAACCAACAAAAAAAAATGTTCGAATCGGACAGTTAAGTCCGGTTCTCAATGTGAATGAGTCTTTCCTTTTGAACAAGAAGGTATGTAATATTTAGGTCTCTTAAGGATGCTTTATAATATCATAAGAACTTATAAGTATAAAAAATTAAATTGAAAGAAGACATGGCATTTCCAAATCAAACAGTCTTTCGTGGATCACATTGGTTAGGAGTCGTGCATAAATTCAGTTACCGATTCTACTGACTCTACGATAAGTAATGATAGGGGAGGAGGGGTCTCAGACATTGTAACATGACCGAAAATAAAAAAAAAAAATTAACCCCACACCTTTTTCCTTAACGCAAGAACCTTTCGACATCACTTCCGTACATCAACACACGCCTGCAAATTTTACGTCTTTGCTACTGCATCAGGTTTTGAAGTTAAGGCCGGAATATT
Source organism: Tetanocera ferruginea (assembly GCA_958299015.1). Taxonomy (NCBI): domain Eukaryota; kingdom Metazoa; phylum Arthropoda; class Insecta; order Diptera; family Sciomyzidae; genus Tetanocera; species Tetanocera ferruginea. The sequence continues at coordinate 40,418,545 of OY282640.1, forward strand.
CTCGATGAAAAGAGATTCCATACGACTTGCACTTCGCAGAAAGAGGAAACCAGTTCAAAATCGTGTCCTGTCTTCGGCTTGTATTCCGCTTTAAGAACATCTATAAGCATCTAAACCAGGGGTGCGCAAACTAATACATACAAAGTTTTGTGGTTGTATTGCAAAGCTTTTGTTTTTCAAGCTAACACTGAACGAAAAGCACAAGTTTGTTCATTGTTACAATCACAGCATACGTTCAGTCGCTGTTTGAACTTCAAGCTGAAAGGATGCGGTCGCTTGTTACTGCGTTGACGTATTGAACACGACAAGCTTCGTTTAAAAATAAAGTAAAATTCTACGAATTACTTGAATCCTTATTATTTAAAAACAATGAAATTATTACAGACAAATAAATAAAATGAACAAACGCAAGAATGATAAGGCATATTCGTACAACGACTGATCGTATTGAATGTATGAACAAATGCAGTAATAACAACTTGCCGTGTTTAATAAGGCAACGCAGGAGCAAGCGACCGCAACCTTACAAAATGAAGTTCGCACAGCGACTGATCGTGTGCTGCAGGGAAGATAATTCAAATTTTCTGTTTGGTACTTTTCGGATTTCAAAAAGTACTAAAAGTACTGAATTAAGAATTCAAATCTAAATTTACAGTTTTATATGTATTAATTAGTCTTACATAAAAAAGGTAAAAAAAACAGAACAAAGCTTTAAGTGACTGAATTAAAATATATATAGAAAATATATATATATATATATATAGAATAAATGTTAATATAGATTAATTCACTTTTTAACTATAAATATATTGCATTTCGTGGAAGGATCTTTGAATTGTTAACATAATTGGTTGAAAAAAAAAAAATTAATTAGAAAAGTAATAAATAAAATTATAGTAAAAATAGTAAAAAAAAAAGTAAAAGTAAAAAGTAAAAATCTTGGAAGGGTGCGTGCCTGAAGCCCATTTCGACATTTTGTTTTGATTAAATTTTGAAAAGAAAAAATACGTTCAACATTAGCCGACGAATGATGTGCGGAAAGTACCTCATAATTCGATAATTTTAAAACATTCACCGACATAAGTTTATTATTTTCATTTTTCTTCAACCAATTTTAGTCTAAGACTCTGCCATTTTAAAATTATTAAAAATTTTTAATGTTCAAAATTATCAACTGCACTAAATTCCATGTCTTCCGAATGCTAGTCCAGCTCACTTCCACTGAGATGTTGGTAATGATTATTTGATTGTAGAAAAACATATATCTGTTTTTATATATTTTATTTATTGAAAAACATCAGCAAGAGAGTTGAGTTGTTAAATTTATTTTTTGAGTTGTTAATTTTAAATTTATTTGAGGTGTTAGAATGTTAATTTTCATTTTTTATAAAAAAAAATTAGAAAAAAATGTTGTTTCATCAAGTTTCGAACCCGCGTGAATTCTTACAAAAACTCAACGTTCAACACGCTCGACCAACAAGCCAATGGATTTGTATGGTTCTTTTTCAATATAGAATTATAAACAAAATATTTGTAAGAATTTGAAACATGAGTCATGCAATAGTTCCTCAGGAAATGTGAACTTATTCCCAAAAAATATGTCTTACGAAATAGTTCTCAAAATTCAAGAGCAAGAAGACTTAACATGTGAATTTTTACATACAGTACAGTATCCATGTGGCATGCATAATATATGTGCCAGACTATTCACTAATGGTTCATAAGAATGCCATCATACTCGAATTAAAGCCAGAATTTAAGTATTTCCTCGTATTAATTGAAAAACAGGAGTTCCATCTATATGTATGAGTCGTGAAGTGAACATTTTTTTTTAAGTTAATTTTTGAGTTAATTTCTTTTTTGAAGTTACTTTTTGAAGTTAAAAAGTACTGAAACTATCGCGGGGGTACTGCGGTACTTTTGGAAAGTGAAAAGTACTGAATTCAGTACTTTAGTACTGAATTTATCATCCCTGGTGTGCTGTGATAGCACGAATGTGAATAAATATTCAGTGTATTAGTCCGAGTCTCAACTGCAAAGCTTTTTTGACTGAAAGCATGTGAAAGCTATCCGCCCATGGGCGGCCTTTTGCGCATACCTTGAATAAATATTCAGTGTAACAGTGCGAGTCTTGACTGGAAAGCTTTTTTGACTGAAAACTGTCGTATGCATGTGAAAGCTATCCGCCCATGGGCGGCCTTTTGCGCATGCCTGATCTAAACATAAATAAATCAACTCACAAAAACACCGAACTTGGTACTGCACGGTTGTAGCGTTTAAGGGTACTCTCTTAAAGACTAGACGAATTTTTTTGCATAAGAAAGTTGAAGAATTCTATGCACTACGAAGAGTAACGGAGGGGGATTTTACTTTTGTAAAATAAAAGTTCTAAATTGTTCACGTAGTTTATGAAAGACCCCTTATAAGACATCTGATTTAATTTCATGTCATTCCTAGTCACTTGAAAATATTGATAGCTACTGCAATAAAATTTCTGCACATTTCTTTTAACTCTTTTATAGAAGAAGTTACTTGCAACTAGATTAATATTACGTAGTGCTATTTAAAATGAAGAAGAGCAATATAACTTATCTTGCAAAATAGTTAAGTATGTAGTATCATACAAAAATCGATTTATTTCTATATATAACCAGTATCGATATTTGTAAAAACCTTGACCAATTTGATTAAAAGAATGTTCGAACTGATAATTAAATCACTTCATTAAGAACACAATTTTGTACTGTAGGTTTACACAAAGATTATGTCATTAAATCATACGATTATTGATTATTGATTATTTGCCCTTCGTCATATTTGCGGCCTTCAAAAATTAAATGTAGCGCCCTATTAGCTTCGCCTAGACCGTCCACAGCCACCAACTTATGAACAGTCTTGTTTATTTTGTCTACATTTTTATTGTTTTTTTTTTTTGTTTATCACTCTAATGCGTTTCCTGTTGTATACTTTTGTCTTTTTTTTTCTATTTGAATTCGCACCAAATTATGTAAGCATTTAAATATCGTGAATTTTTCATTGTTTCTTTTTCTTTTCATTTCTAAAACTTAAAATAAATAATATGAACCATAAAATATAACTGACAGCATAAAAAAGATAATTTATGCTAATTTTCAAAGAATTTCACTTTCATTATTTTCGTTTTTGTTTTACCTCTACTTCGTTGCTAAATAGCTGCTATGTTTATAAATGCTTTCTTTTTCATTACTTTGTTGCTTGCTTTCTTCGTTTGTTTTAGGCGGCTTAAGTGTTGTTTTTTATTTTGTTTGTTTTCTTTTTATTATTTGTTGTTACTTTGTTGCCATTTTGAGTTTTATGCTAAGTGTTGCGAATTATGGATTAACGCCTAATATGATTTGTTTTAATTATTTTGACCTAGTTTTGACCATACAATTTTTTTTAAAGGCAAAAATAAAAGCTTATTGAATGAAACATTCACCTAACTGGTAATTTTACATATAAACAAAACCAAGCAATGAATGTAAACTGTTCCTTAAGAAAAGTCGTCTTTTTTTGCATAAATTTAATAATCAAGATCTTAAGATATTGAAAGTTAAAGGTTTGCCAAGGCAATTAAAGAAATTCCAAAAAATTCAAAATTAATTTTACTTTCTATTAAAAAATTTTTATATATTACAACTTTATATAAAAATAAAAAGTATTGAACAACATATTTCTTTGAATTAACATATAAGTCATTCTATAGATATACTTATATGTTCTGAATTATATATTTGATATGATAGCAAAAAAGTTGTAGTAGCTGAAGTAGTTACTAGTTATGGTTTTTTCCTCATAAAATTTTTCTATCAATTTAGAAATTGATTGAAATTGACAGTATTTTTGTGTAAAGCATTACCTTAAGGCATGACATATTGTCAAGTTTTGGTTTTGTAGGCCATAATATAAAAAAAAATTATAAAAACCCAATGAGAACACCGAATGCGATATAAGCATCGAATAAAAAAATTTTGATAAATGATAAAAACAATCATGTTTTTAAAAAATATATATGAGATATACTCAGTGTTGCCAGATTTCGGTAAGGACCATATCCGTTTTGTCCATGCATTTCAAGAAGTTTTTCCCGTTTTTACTTTTTCATTTTCCCGTTTTTTCCCCTTTATTTAAAAGTTTATAAAGGGCAATAATACAAAATTTTTTATTTTCTGAATGTTTTATTTATACATTTCATAATAATTAATAATTATTACAATGGGTAAGCAAAAAAATATTTATATAATTGAATTTCTGTGCATTGGAGTCGGCTGAAATTTGAACTTGGAAAATGCACCCGTTATTTAAAAAAAAAAACTTCGAAACAGCTCAAAAAAATCGATTTTTTTTATCCACTTAAAAACTGCCAGATTGTTTTTTTCCTTTACTTATGCATTTTTTTTTTTGTCCGATCCCAGGAAATGATAAAACGTCAAAAAAGACTTACTAGAACTACATATTCCTCTCAGGGTTTTTCGACTACTGAAATCATATTCGAGTGGTAAACCCTTCTACCTCGATTTAACCTCAATTGAATTTGAATTCTTTGCTCATAAAATTAAACTTCTTTAAAATTTTTGTCCTTCTTTGGAAATTAATTGAATATTAACTATTTTAACGATATGTCATTTAAGCTCAGACATGAAATGTTAATAATAGAAAAAAACATTTTGATGGTTTTTCCGGAGGTCCAAAATATTTGTTTTTTTGAGCTGTCTCTAGGCCATCTTTAAAATAAGGAGTGCACTTTCAACCTTTTTTATGGAGACCAACCAACTTATTTCTGATATTACGTTAGTGCAACTTAAAATATTCCTTGCCTATTTCTGAACATCTTTAATTACACTGTGCAACAGTCAACAAAATAACAAGATTCTGCGCTATAGGTTCGATACTTTGATTCAATGTGAGTATAACCCTAGCTGGGTTTCGCGAGTTTGGCGACCGTTTGATTTTTATGGCCCCCAACATATTGTGCTCCTGAGTGATTTCGCCCAAAAAAGGTATCATCACTTTATGGTCAACAGCTCCTTCATAGTTAGTGATATTGGTTTACTGTCTTCGGCAATGTTGTAGCTAATAGTCTAATGGTTAAATATAAAAGCAAAACATACTCAGAAAATCATTTTTTTCAACACTTTTTTTGAAAAAAGTTAAAAAAAAATTTGATTTTTTTTGCTTTTTTTTTGCATAACTTGAAGGGAATCCAAATTTTTCCTATACTATATTCAACAAAATTATAGCCGAAAAAAAACTAAACAAATCTTGTGAACATACTTATGTGATCTGAACATGTCCACAGTACTTTAAAAGCTCCAAAAGATCATATAATTTGGTAAAAAAATTTTTATTATTTTATTTAAATGTTTTCTTTTATTTTCATACACTTTATTATGATGCAATGAAATTAAGAGTTTACTTCTTAGAAAGCGGAAAGCCGAAATGAATCAAAAATAATTCATTTCATGCGAAATCTTAAAAACTTAACTCAATGCAATACTTTAAACAATTTAGAAAGATCTTGTTGTTTTTTAAATTATACACAAGTGATAAATGATGATAATGTATTTTTTGGGATAATTTATTTAGTCAGCAAGGTCTAACAAATCTTAGTTGCTCGAAGAATCATCATCAGAGTCTTGATAAACTTCATCAAATGTACCATCAAACACCACTCATTTTGGTGCTTTCTGTGACACGTGACCTTTACGTCTGGCGCCAATATATTTTGTTCATTAAAAAATTTGGTGAGCTCTTCGGACTTTCTTTGAGAAAACTCAAATCTGCTAACCATGAAATCTAGCCAGCCCTGTGTGATCAGAATTGGTATTGAGGTTGAATATTTTCGGTACATATTGAGAATGGCTTTCCCATTCTTCGTTGTCGGTACTATAAATTGTAGCAGTTTCTATTTCGGATGGTTGTTGCGGAATTTGAACAATGCCTATTGAGTGTCTCTTCGGTAAGTTGGCACTAGACACCGCTTGGTACTGAAAAGCTTTAGCCTTCTTAGGCCGCGTTCATAGTGGAAGCTGAAGCTGGCTTAGCTTTTTCAAGCGATATGATGACGCTTTTTCTTGCTGTTGCTGTTCATAGTGCGCGCTTTTTTTCGAGCTTTTAGATACTTTTTCTTGCTGTTGCTGTTCATAGTGCGCGCTTTTTTTCGCGCTTTTAGATACTTTTCCTTGCTGTTGCTGTTCATAGTGCGCGCTTTTTGCATACAAAACAAAAAAAGTTGGAAACCTATCCTCTACAAAGCAACAAATAAAATATTTTGTCTATTTTCTACGCACTAAATAAAGATCAATAACATAAGATCATAACAACAAAAAATGCATTCAAAGGAAATTGAAAACGTGCAATTCACACACATACCAAGAAATGATGCAAGAATGAAGTAAGCATCTGAAGAAGAAAAAAGCGTCGAAAATTAGCGATGCCTACAAAAAATTAATAACAACAAAACGTATCTAAACAACAACACGCATTGAGGCAAAGTCGGAATAGCGCACGATTCCATATTTTGCGCATCGCATATGCTGAATTTACTAACAACAAAAAGACATACCAACAACAACATGCAATGCTGGCAGCGTCTGCGATCATGTTGACATTGTTAAATAGACAAAAACAACAACACATATCAACCGATAATGCGAAAATAAAACTAAAGCGCTGGGCATTGCTGCCGAAAAGTACAAAAACAAAATCAGTGCGGCAATATATAAACAAGAAATAAAAAAAACAGCCAAGAAAAGCGTTAAAAAGTATGAAAATCACAAAGCATACGTACGACATGAAACAAAAAATCAAAACTGTGTACACAAACGAGATGGAAGAAAAAGTGCCAAAAAGTATGTTAAAATAAGCTGAAACCCAAAGCATAAGTACGACATGAAACAAAAAATCAACACCGTGTGCCAAAGTGAGATAGAAGAAAAAAGTATCAAAAAGCCTCAAAACTGGCGTAACCTTGAATTTAAGCTGGCACTATGAACACTTCGCGCTTTTTCCATATGATTGTACACAAAGCGGTTTCAGCAGCTGTAAAAAGTTTCAGCTTCAGCTTCCACTATGAACGCGGCCTTAGTGTACATGCTATTAACAGTATTTTTACATGCGTAGCAGTTTGATTCATTGTGCTTCCTTCCCGCATTAGTCCAAATCAGAGTTGTAAATTCCATAGCTCAATTTGCTCAATTTGCTCACTTACAACAACTTCAATATTTTCGTGTGTGTTGTAATTCTGAGAATTGACTTCGCCGGCACATCGCGCTGCTACAGCAAGAAAAAACATTTGCATAGCATTGTTGTTGCAAAGTTTTTGCTGCTGCGTGTATTTTGTTGGTATTCGCACCCAATGGTAGTGCTAAAAAACTAAAACTTCAAACGCATTCGCTTTTACTTTGGTGTGCTTTTGTTGCTCGTAACACTTCTTAAAAACTTTCGGAAGCACTACCGAAGACTACTTTAGTGGAACTACGCAGTAAACTTAATTATTTTTGATGCTGGCCTACGGAAAAATACAATCAATCAAGTTGCAATAACAAAAAATTGTTTCAATTGAATAGTTCCGTGATCACTTTTACAAAAAAATAATAATAATTCAAATGAAACACTTAAACAAAAAAAAAAATTACAAAAAAAGTGCATTTTGTTTTGCTGCATTGGGTCAAGTTTTTAAGATTTCGCATGAAATGAATTATTTTTGATTCATTTCGGTTTTCTGCTTTCTAAGAAGTAAACTCTTAATTTCATTACATCATAATAAAGTGTATGAAAATAAAAGAAAACATTTAAATAAAATAATAAAAATTTTTTTACCAAATTATATGATCTTTTGGAGCTTTTAAAGTACTGTGGACATGTTCAGATCACATAAGTATGTTCACAAGATTTGTTTAGTTTTTTTTCGGCTATAATTTTGTTGAATATAGTATAGGAAAAATTTGGATTCCCTTCAAGTTATGCAAAAAAAAGCAAAAAAAATCAAATTTTTTTTTAACTTTTTTCAAAAAAAGTGTTGAAAAAAATGATTTTATGAGTATGTTTTGCTTTTATATTTAACCATTAGACTATTAGCTACAACATTGCGGAAGACAGTAAACCAATATCTCTAACTATGATGGCGCTGTTGACCATAAAGTGATGATACCTTTTTTGGGCGAAATCACTCAGGAGCACAATATGTTGGGGGCCATAAAAATCAAACGGTCGCCAAACTCGCGAAACCCAGCTAGGGTTATACTCACCTTGAATCATAGTATCGAACCTATACCGCAGAATCCTGTTATTTTTCCAAAAACCGTTTTTTGTGTCATAGTGTTATGATTTTTCATAAATATATTACCACGTGGAATATAATTTTCTACTTGTGCGTTTTCCTTATTTTGCCATAAAAAATAAATAAACAAAAATTGTATTTCAGCAATTGACGAAATTGAAATGGAAATTGAAGTAGAATTGACGAAAAATCTAATAAATACATGTTAAGTTTCTGGCTCCTTCACATAATTCTGAAATGTTTTTAAAAATTGGAATGCATGAAAAGAAAAATGCAGAAAAATATAAGTTGATTTTTTTTAAAAATATAAGTTTGCATCTATAAACGCGTCCATGCTAATTTTTTCCGTTTTTACAACTGTTTTTCCCGTTTTCCCTTTCAGGTCAGAAATTCCCGAAAAAGGGGGAAAAATCCCTCTTCTGGCAACACTGGATATACTATGGTTTTGGAGTACTCTTAATATATCTCGAATGTTATAGACTAAAGAATTTTTTTTTTTATTGAAAAAATTTTATACGCAATAACGATAAAATTTACTGAGAGTTTAATTGCATGTTCAAAATTCCGTGAAATATTAGCAGATGCACATTGTAAAGAAATAAAAAACTAATACAAGTTTTTATACCCTAAACCTGAAAAATCAGGTGCGTCTGTGTGTTGTCCGGAAACACAGAATAAAAAAGAAGGAATTGAGATAATTGGATGAAACTCGGTACACATGATCACATGAACTCAAGGATCTGCACTATTTTTGGAATCCGTTCATAAATAAGCTTATTATAAATCTACAAAGACAAGATTTGTACATATGCATTTTATTTTAAAGCAAAGGTGTCTTCAAAAAAAAAAAAAAAAAAAAAACAGAGAAACCAACCAACTTGAGAACCTCCTCCTTTTTGAAGTCGGTTAAAAATGGGCTTCATCCATCCGAGGACACGCCAACCTCCGATACAACCCAAAAATTTAAAAATCCATAAATAAGCTTATATTTGACCCTCAGAGATAAAATTTAGTTCATATGCTTTTTATATCAAAGAAGTTGAGTTTTAAATTTTGACTTATATGGGAGATAGGCATCCCATAAAACATCTTCGGTTTTTTATGCAAAACATACGAACCAAATTTTATCTCTATAGGTTAAACAAAAGGTTATTTTTTGAGTTTTCAAGTTTTGCATTGATGGGCGGTGGACGTGCCCGTGGGCGAATGACACCAATTTTTCGAAGACATCTTTTTTTTTGATATAAAATACAAACATACCCAATTTTATTGTTGTAAGTTAATTATGAGGTCATTTATGCAGTTTTAAATTTTTGCGTTGTGGGCGGATTCCAAAATTATTCAACAGTGCAGATCCTTGGGCCCATGTGATCAAGTGAGCCGAGTTTCATTTAAGTATCTCAACTCCTTCTTATCCTGTGTTTACGGACAACACACAGCCAACGGACACGCCTACCTCCCATACAACGCAAAAATTGAAAACTGCATAAATAAGCTAATACTTAACCTGCAACAATAAAATTTGGAGTAATCCGTCCATGAACACGCCCACCTCCCATAGCGAAAGCACAATAAAAGCATTAACTATGAGTTACAGGATTAAGAGTTGGTACACTCAGAAAAAAGCTTATCGGAATATGATAAAAAAGGCATCATATTTAGAAAAAAATGGTATAGACTTTGCTCCAGAGAATGCTATTCTCTAATTTCGATACTAAAAATTCTCTAAAAATGGTAAAAAGCTTCAATGAAAAAGGAAAATATATCGTTTTTTGAGAAAAAACTTTTTATTTTTGAGAAAAGATTTATTTTTATTGAAAAAAATAATTCTCTTAGTGAATTTTTTATCAAAATATAAGAAAAGTTTTTCATTTTCAATAAATTTTTCTCTATAAATGAGAAATTTTTGTGCGAGAAAAATACTTATCATTATTAGAGACATTGAAATATTTCCATTTCCTAGAAGTAAGAAAATATTTCTTCGAAAATGTGAAAATTTATTCTAATTTAAGAAAATTTTATTTGAAAAAGAGAAAATTTCTATATCGAAAATACAGAAATTTTTTACCGGTGTAAATTTTTCATCAACATTTATATGCATACAAAATATAGGCTCCATCCGCCCACGGACACGCCCATTTTCATTTTTTGTGGAAAATTAGGTTAAGGGTATTTCATAGTCGGCCTAGACCGACTTTAGACTTTCTTCACTTATTTTATTTTAACCAATTTTGGCGTCCCCCGAAAAGCATTTTTGTGCATTTTTTATCAATTTTTGTACTGGAGACCCATTAATGCTTGATTTAAAAATAAATTTAAGCTTATCAATCAATTTCTTTCTTATAAAAACACAGAACTGCAAATTTTCATCCCTGTCGACAAATGCTGGGACTTTTATTGATTGGAATAAGATACTTCTGAACTGTCGACGGTGGGTTCGAATTTGACAAAAAGCTGTGCGTGTCGATTTTTTTGTCGTCTCTACCTAGATTTGCCATTGCATAAATATCTAGACGATAGTGAACTTTCCGGTTCTGAAACGATACTAATAAAGTCCCAACAGTTGATGTACGTTGTGCGACAGGACCTTATATGCGATTCTAGGGCGTCTAATCCAACAGAAGTAAGAGCAAATTTTGGGATCCTCTTTCTTGTGGACTGGGCAGAGCTTTCAATCCTTTGAGTGTCCAATCGTCTGGAAGGTCTTCTTCTGAACATATTTTGCATACAAGCTAGTGCATGCTTTTGTACAGAGTTTCGTCTCCATTCTAAATGCAGTAGTCTAGTATAATGGTACAAATTTTCCAAAATACTCCGTTTCCAGGAGATACTACGGGGAGATTTGAGTCAACTTGAGACATTTTTAATATGAGTAAAGCTGTTCTCGCCAATTTGAGGCAGTCAAATACGTTGTCAAGTCTCCGTTCTCTGGAAAATCGCGCCGTTGTTTCCCTTCAATAACAAACAATTTGTGCAAATATTTATTATTGTACCTTTAATTTAACGATTTCGGTCACGAAGCTATGAAAAAAAAAAACGGCACTAGATTACTTCTAAGAAGCCACCATTTGGCTAAGTATAGATCTGTTAACATTTTTGACCAAAGCAAAGGCAAATAACAGTTTTGAACAGTACTAACATGATTGTAAGTTCAATGCCCGAAAAAGTGGCGCTAGTTAAGAAAAAATAATTAAAAATAAAAATGACATGGCGGCCAAAATTCCATCACATAATAAAATAACATTTTAGATATGGTTATATATTATATCTAAGCCAGCTAAACTCATTTAATTTCAAACTTATTCAGCTTGAACTCATCGCTTGCACTACGCCAATCCCCCAGATATGCTACACCAATGTTTCACTCCTCATGTCTGTCTAAGTCTTTCGTCGTTAATGTTATAGAAAGTAAAAGTTGAATTTTCTTTAGACGCTTGATTCGTTTCGTTTTAAGCTGTTATTTATTTCTTTTTAATTATAGCTTCCAAAGGCAAAGATACCGAGTTACAGCCACTCCGTAGAGCTAAACCAGATGAAGCAACAACACCAACAACAACAAAAACAACACCAGCAGTAACAACAATAAAATTTCCCTGCTGTTATTGTTGCCTGGCATTTGAAACGCTAACGCTGCTGACCCGTTATAACGGCTAACTAACTTGCTGGCAGGCTGTGTTTTTTTTTTTTTTTTTTTTTTTTGTAAGTTTTGCCTGTGTTCAATTAATAGATGAATGGCGGCGCGCTAGAGTTGCCAACAAAATCCGGTAACGCTTTGCTTCACGCCAATCCTCCCCGCATGCAATTAATTACAATATCAAGATAAAGTGCGCCATTTGAAGTTTGAATTTCGGACTATGATGTTGCTCAGATCTGGCAATACTTTGGCTACTTGTTTGACTTGAGTTGTGATGCGGGTTTTGCGCCGGTTTATTTTTGCGCTGGCTGGTTGCTTCAGTTTTAACGAATGGCCAAAATCCTTCCGGTGCTGTTATTTGTTGTTTGTTGTTTGTTGTTGTTAATAACGGTTAATCAAAGCCAATCAACTCAAGTTGTGTTTCCTATAATTTTACCAAATGCACAACAACTCTTCAAATTTATGCTAATCAACTTTCATTAATCCTGAAATTAAAGCGTGTATTTCAGCTGCTATTAAATTTTTGTTATCTACTTTTTTTATTTTTAATACACTGTCGTCTTGGTTATGACCTGCGGGTGGGTATATTTTTCAAAATTTTGTTGCTTTTCGTTTTTGTGCTTAGCGAAAAAAAAACCAAGAAAAAAAAACCCACTGAAAAATTGGCTTTACAATTTTTAAGTGGAAACCAGAGCCGTTGATGAAGTTAATTATTCCTTCTGGCCATGTTGATTGCATGTCGAAATGGTTTTTTGATTTATTTGTCTTTAAGAATTGTTTATGCCTAATGTTCGTTGAGCTGAAAAAGGCTAACAAATAATGTGATGATGATATTGAGTGAGGCGGTAGGAAGCGGGTGGGCGTCTGCAGCAGTTTTTCTGCATTAGAGAAAACATCAAAATAAGTACAGTCAATAAAATTTAGCTTCTTTTATAGAAATCACTTCTGAATGCTTACAATGGGTTTGATATAAGAACGATTGTTATGTCTGGGTCAGAAAAAAAAATTATGTCTAGAAAGAAAAAAGGAAATAACAATAAAAGTGTGATGGTTTCGCAAAAAATTGATAAGGGTGATATCTTACAAAAAAGGTCACGGAGAAAAGCATATATGTAAGTAACAATAAAAACAATGCAAAAAACAGACAGAGATGGCAATAAAGAACAATTAAAGGAATGAAGATGTTATCGCAAACATGTATTTTTGATAAGAAAAATAACTGAATTGGCTGGATGAATGGTGAATTCTGCAGATAAAAGCAAAATTAAACAAGCGTATAAAAATTTGATTGAAGATAGAAAACAGGGTTGAAGTTTGGGTTGATTGGTGATAAAAATTTTGCTTATACATGATATTAGAAGTCAAGCTATAAGGCAATATTTTTTTATGGTGAGGTATTTTGGTAAAATTTTAAAATATTTTTTAATATTTATTGACAGCATGCAGCACAACTTGAGCAAAACAGTACAATTTCCGAATTTAAAAAAAAATGGTGCATGAGCTTGTCTACCTTAAAACTCAAATTATTTTTTTGCTTTGAAAATATATCTAACTTGTTCATGGAGTACGACCAGAGCAAAACATATAAATGTTTGTGATTTTTTTTATATTGATTGCATTTTGATATCTGTTTTGAGTACATAATGCTTTGAAGCAATGCCCCAATAGGCAATTAAACCAGCGCTCTTCACACGAAGGCCTGCATTGACTGCTACTTTTGAAGACAAAACACATCCTTTCCTCGCTGCTCTAATGGGCACTTCTTGACTTTCTTCTTGACTTCTTCACTTCTTCTTTTTTTTGCACAAAAGACAGCACAACAAACCTTTTTTTCCCTGACAGTCTTTTCAAAGACTGACTTTTCATATATTTCAGGGTAACTTTTTCGTTTAAAGTAAGAATATCAGTTTGAAAGTATGACTGCTATATCAAAGATTATAGATTGAAATAAATATAACTTAATAAGAAAATTGGAGAGAAGAAAAATTATAGAATACGTAATAAACAGAAAAAGGTTTAAAAGAAAAAAAATATTTCTTCAATACTTTTTGTTTACCCCATAGCCATTCTTAAGAAGTGCTTCTATAAGGCCTTTTTTGCCCAAAGAGAGCGGAAAGCCTGCAAAATTTTCCCACTTCATATAAAAAAGAAAGTGTAATTGCATGAGCGCGGCAGTACTACAAAATCCACAGGAAGGCCTGTTAGCAGCGCTGTCATTGTCTACTGGTGCTATAGATCAGTGAAGGGCACACTAATACTATTATATTTTTTTCGTAATTTTGTGCTTGCGTTAGTAGCTCTTCCGCTCTCAGCCTTTCAAAATGAAATCTTTTATTACTTGCCAGCATGCGTTGGCATCATCTTTAGTATAGATGATATCACAATAGGCAATTAAGCCAGCGCTCTTCAAACGAAGGGCCTGCTACTTTTGGCGACCAAACACATGATTTCCTGGCTGTTGTTATGATCACTTCTTAAAGGCTTTCTTTTTTTCTGTACAAAAAGCAGTACAAATGACATGTTTTCCCTAAAAAGACTGATTTTTCTTATACTTCAGGGTAACTTTTTCGTTTATATTTAGCATATATATCAGTTTAAAAATATGACGTAATAATGACTTTCTTAATGCTATACCAATGATTATAGATTGAAACTAATCTGACTAAGCATTAACAACATATAAGCAAAGATGAATTCAAAGAATTGTAATCTATTTCATCATACCTTATTGTATACTGTAATGTACTGTATGTCATTGTGAATAACTCGGTAAAATAGAATTTAATGCAACCCTGTAAATTTTTTCATATTTCGATATCTTACTTTTAATCACCTTAACACAGACAAACTAAAAGGTGACCGTGGCATGTAGGTTAAGTGTGTGGCTTAGCATGCTCGCAGCCCGGGTTCCAACCCCAGCTGCGGCGAAAAGTTTTTTCAATAAAAAAAATTTTTCTGATCGGTCACCACCTCTCTGCAGACAATGGCAAACCTCAGAGAGTAAATAATGCCATCTAAAGCTTCTTGAGAACATGAACTTTAGCCGTTCGGGTCGGCATAAAACATGTAGGTCCAGTTCTCGGTCAATTGTGTGCAAACATTTAATAACACACACAACACAATTGATCATAAGAAGCTCGGTCAAAGTCCTTTCAAGGACTGAAATGACCAATTTTGTTTTTGTTGTTTTGTTTTAACACAGACAAACTGACCTCAAATTCGGAAACAGGGACCCAAAAATCTATGATTTTGGACAACGTTTCTGTAATTTGTCCGTTCCTTAGTCTTGTGATGGGTCAATAAGGACCATTTATAGTATCCTCGTACTTGGAAAAACAAAAAATAAAATGCTTTTAACTCTTTAGGCTTAATTTAGAGTCAAGGCTAGGTTGAACCTGGGTTGTTATTACAAGACCAAATTATGAAAATACCGTGATTGTTCTGGTGCTTCAATTTTATATTCAAATTGACCTCGGATTCGCAACCAGTGATCCATAAAAACCTATGTACCAGGAAGTGTGAAATTGTATCTCTGTTCTTTATGATTTGACCTTGGAATAACCTGAAGACTACATTATTACAAACAAACTGGCATCGAATTCAAAATCAGCTGTCTTAAAAACTTGTGCATCAGCAAGTTGGATGTCTCTGTTGGCCTCTCTGTTTTTTTTTTTTTACCTTGGAATGTGCCTAAATTACCTTAAAACGGACAAACTGAACTTGGCTTCGAAATAAGCAACCCGAAAATCCTAAAAATTAGAGAGTTGAAAATCATATTTATGTTGTGGTACAAATCGTTCAAAGAGTTCATAACTTCCCTCACCCTTCTTCAGTGATGTTGACCGTTTTAATACCCTAAACCTGAAAGGTGAGGGTATATTAACTTTATGCAAACGTTTGTAATGCATAGAACGAAGCGAGTTCGGTATAGAAAAGTATATATATTCTTGATCAGCGTCACCACGTGAGTCGAGCTATCCATGTCCGTCCGTCCGTTCGTCCGTCCGTCCGTCTGTGTGTTGTCCGTAAACACAGGATAAAAGGAAGGAGTAGACATAATTGAATGAAACTTGGTACACATGGTCACATGCACCCAGGGATCTGCACTATTAAATATTTTTGTAATCCTCTAACGGACACGCCTACCTTCCATACAACGCAAAAATTTAAAACTGCATAACTCAGCTCATAATAAGCCTACAAGAATAATATTTGGTATGTATGTATTTTATATCAACACAAAGATGTCTTCGAAAAATGGGTGTCATCCGCTCACGGACACGCCCACCTCCCATACAACCCAAAAATTGAAAACGCGATAAATAAGCTTCTGTTTAACCTATACAGCTAAAATTTGGCACGTATATTTTTTATGACAAGACAAAGATGGTTTTGAAAAATGGACATCATCCGCCTACGAACACGCCTACCTCCCATACAACCCAAAAAGTTTAAAAGTCAATAAATACGGTTGTGTTTGTCAAAGAGAAATTAAATTTGGTAAGTATATATTTTATACCAAAACTAAGGTGTGTTCAAAAATTGGGAGTAATCTGTCCATGAACATGCCCACCACCTCCCATAGCGAAAGCACAATAAAGGCATTAACTATGAGCTACAGGAATAAAACTTGATATGAGTAAATTTTTCATCAACATTTAAATGCATATAAAATATAGGCTTTAGCATTTGCAATAAAAACTTTTTGTTTTTGTAAATAAGGTTTAGGGTATTTCAAAGTCGGCCTAGACCGACTTTAGACTTTCTTTTCTTGTTTCAATTTGCAAAGTGTATTGCACTCGAAATTCTTTTCACAAGGTCAACGCTAAATATTATTTAAGTGTTTTAAAGTGTTTGCACAAGAATATTTGGTTCTGGCACAACGACAATGCACCAGCTCACTCATCATGCTTTGCACGCGTTTATTAGACCAGAAACAATGTCAATATTGTTCAACAAATACCATATTCAACAGATATGAAACCGTATGACATTTTCCTAGTCTCAAAACTCCTAGTTTTGCTTCGTGGAAAAATTTTTGAGACGATTGGAGTCATCAAAAAGAATTCGCAGAGGCAGGTAAGAGACATTCGGAAATCGGTTAACCTAAAATGATTTCAAGAATGAAAAAAAAAACGTTTACATAGTATGTGTAACGCTTTCGATGTTGATTTTTTTTAAGGTGATAAAATAATAATAACACAGTGCGTCACAAAAAAATAACTTCAAATATCTTAATGGTTTCTAGTAGTGCATGGTCTATATTTTATGCCCTCATACTCAGTTTTATTGGAGAAGGTCAAATAAGAGAGAAATTCAAGGTAAAACTTCACCTTTAAGTCACAAATTTTTTCTTATTACTCTTAAACTAAATTCAAATCCTATGTAGTAACAGCATCTTCATCAAAGAGTTACGTAAGGGGTTTATTTTTTCTTCGAAAACAGGGCTTTTTTAATAAAAAACAAAATTTTTAATAGTTCAGTTACTTTGTATTTGTCTTCAAAAACAATCAGATTTTGTTGAATTTTTGCATATTTTTAGGTAAAATTTTTGCGTACATTATTTCCATAACTTTCTTAAGTGTGATAAAATTGATTGCTTTAAACCATCACAAAGAAAATTAAATGTGATTTAAATCATAATTTTTTGTTTTTAAATATTTATTTTTATTACCAAAGAAAAAACCTTTGAAAGTTAAAATTGGTCTTCGAATTGCTTCCTCATCCACCTTATTCACCAGATTTGGCCCCCAGGGACTACTGGCTCTTTGCTGACTTCAAAAAAATTGCCGGCAAGAGATTTGGCTGCAATGAAGAAGTAATGGCTGAAACATAAGCATATTTTGAATCGAAGCACAAATCGTTCTACAAAACCGGTATTGGAAAATTAGAAAAGCGGTGGAGTGAATGTATTTCTCTTGAAGGAACCTTTGTTGATGAATAAAGAAGAATATTTTCAGGAAAAACTTAAAAAGATTTCTGTATGATTTTTACCCTAAAAGATGGTCTTCTTAAAATTATTGGCTAGCTATGTCTTCTTAAATTAACTTAAGAAGAAATTTCATACAGCTACTAAGTATTATTCTTGATTTGTTTTAAGAAGAAATCTAACACAACTACTAGGTTTTATTTTTAATTTTGTTTAAGATAAAATCTGATACAGGAATTGGGTTTTCTTTTTGATTCTGTTTAAGAAGAAATCGTATACAGCAACAAGGTTTTCTTCTTGACATTGCTTAAGAAGAAATCTTAAAAATTTTCTTCTTGTTTTTTTTCAAAGGGGAATCTCATAACACGCTGGTTGTGAAGGACGAATATAACTTCAAAATACGAATTTATTGCGTTTTAAGAAACAAACTTTAGCATATTACATTTATAAATTAGCTGTTTGAGAGTTTTATTAACAAAGAATCAAAACGATTGTGAATTGCAAGAAAAGCATTATGATTTCAGGAGTGATCGTCTTCATCAAGCCCATCGTCTATGAACACTACAAAGTCATACGCAAAGACCTTAGTATCCTTGCTTAGATTTGGTCTCAGTAAGATCAAAAATATCATTTATTTCCTTTATTCCAAAGTCAACTTTACTCTTCGTTGTACCTACTAGAGAGGATAAAACGAAAAACTCTTCGGTCTTATAAAAGAAACATACAGTGTGCACCACTTAAAGATTAAAGCATAAAATAGAGTAACAGCATAATCAATATTTTCATGAGAACTTCTAAAAATACGATGCAATTTGATTCTACCAAACAACCAAAACGTCCCGGTCACCATTATTAGGACCGGGAAAAAATTTTATTTGGAACAAAAACATTTTTTGCAGCTTCATTTAAATAATTATAAAAATTAACCTTTAAAATATTTAAAAAATATATAAAAATTTCATCATTTATATTGAATTAAAGAATGATTTATGACTATGATGTATTTTTAAATTAAATTTTAATGACGACATTTTCACCCCTGAAAAATAACTTTTTGAAAAAAATCATATGAAACAAACTTTTTATCATAAGAAAAGATGTCATAAGCAAAATGAAGTCATAGCAACCTGAAAACGTTCAAAACTTTCGCACTATAAATTAATGCAAATTTCAAGTTTATAAATGCTGGTGAATTCATAAAAAAAAACCAGAATAACAACAAAAACGACACACTAAAAAGAAGTTTAAAAAAACGATAGAAACAAAAATAGAAACTAGATAGAAGCAAAATAGAAGTAAGCTGGCCTAGAATAAACGATGCCAACCTTGAACTAATTCCACATTTTAAGTCTATGTAAACACTTGATTAACTAAAACAAAACAAAAAAAAAACAACTTATTTACTTTTAACTCAAAATTAAATGTAGCATGTTTTATTTTTTTTTGTTGTTGTTGATGTTGTTGTTAAATTCAAGACATTGAAATTCAAAATAATTTTCGTTGTTGCAATTAAAAATAAAAACAAAATAGTTTCACTGACTCACCTTGTTTTAAAATTGATTAAATGGCGGTCGATAAACTTCATATGAGGCGTTCAAACAACTTTCGTGAGACAAGATAAAAGTTGTTAGGCTTTATTTTGCAAATTCAATTCATAAATTTTCGTGTTTAAGAGTCTAAAAGTTAGACAATATTAAATATAATATCAATGGAACGCCGCTAGTTTTATTAAGATACTGCAAAATAAACGTTAATATTTCAATTGAACAAGCTCAGCTTTTTAAGATATTTTTTAACTTCAGTGAAATCATTCTTGCTCTACAAAGAAAAGATAAAGTTCAAGAAAAAGTTACCAAATTTCTGAATATTTTCCCAAAAAAAGTTAACTCTAAGTTTTAAACTCCTAGCAGTGAAAAGCATCAAAGAACAAATGTCCTTTAACGCGCCATAACTAATGCGAAATAGCATCTTATCAATGCCTCGTAAAATATTTAGCAAATATTTATCAATGTTGAACTGTCCTAAAATGGCGTGACTGGAATGTTCTGCTCGGGTTAAATGGTGACAAACGTTGTTTTAATGCAGATTCCTTTGCAGGCAACCAGCCAGCCAGCCAGCAGCGAGCAAAACGTAGCGTTCTCAAGTCATTTATCATTGCCAGTTATTGAACGCTATGTTGAGAGCAAGCTGCAAGGATAACAAGCTTTCGAATTTTGGTTTTACTTTTGTGTGCACACAAAAATTTTGCAATAAAGTATATTCTTTATGATTTAATTCAAAATGAAAATTTTTGTTGTGGCTCTCGTTTATTTTTTTTGTTTTTGTTTTTTACAAATTTTGAAAATAATTGAAATTTTGTTATTTCAATTATTTTCGCATAAATTTGTTGTTTGGTTTTTTTTTTTTGTTTTGTCACGCTGAGCATAACTTTTGCAACAGAACAAAACCAGCTCATAAATTTGAATTTTCCACAAACTCAGTGTTTTGTGTTCACACACCAACATTCGACCACTTCCATCCAACACCCACCACTAGCAGATACAATATTTGTTTGTCGGAATTTTCCGCATTGTCGCCTTTTTCAGTGCAATCATTAATCATAACCTTTTCTGTTCGGGATGCTGCTGTGTTCTGCGTGCTGTTGTTATTGTTTTGTCGTTGTTGGCATTCATAAATTGTTGAACAATGTTGGTTGGCAACACAGCATAGCGTTGCCAGATTTCAACGCATTCCACATGCCACAAAGGCAAACATTTTTGTTTATGATGCCAACCTTTCTGCTGCTGCTCAGCTAACTTCTTTCTTTTTGGTCGTTGCTTGAAGCGTTTTTGTTGAGTTGTTGTTGGCCAAAGGCATCACAACATGTGGTGCATGCACGCACTTCCGCTCACCCACTCACACACACACACACTTATATATTTTTTGGCGTTTCTATAGTTTTCCTGAGTTTTCAAAGATTTCTTTTGCACCCGCTGTTTTATGAAATGACATTCCTTGCAGTGCTGCCACGCATTCATAATATGTCTGTTCAAAAATGTTTTCTTATATTTTAGTGTCCTTGTATTTGGCCGTTCTTAGTCTGGCGACATGTCGTCTAGTACGTTGTAAGGATGTGAAATAAAATAAAAGTGTTTTCATTGTCACACCTGTACAGCCTTTCAGGTAGTTTTCTTAGGTTATGGATTTTTTTTTTTTTTGCAATTTCCAAAAAAATTATATTGTCCTTTTTGTCTGATTCTACTAGTATTCTCTTAAATAATTTAAACATGCTGTGCTGGTTATTTTATTCTTTTGCATGAATGATTTCAGAAAAATTCGCAACCAAACTGTTGAGTTGAATAAACTTTTTCTCACAGTAGGCTTGATTTTTGTTTTTGTCCTTTTTTGAGTCATGATGCAAGCTATAAATTGAATTTTTGTTCGTAACAAAATTGCGTCAAACTTTATAAATTAAAAAAAAAAAAAAATGCAATGGCGTTGCATGTAAATAAATGTTAAGAAACGACAAAAAAGATTAAATATTGAACATCAAAACAGATATAGCCCGTTTCAAAAGAGAAGAACATTTTCGCGCATGTTTGAGAATATGAAAATAATTTTGAGAGCGTTCTTCTGTCTGATTGGTCGACATTAAAAAAAAAATTGAATATTCTCTGAGCAGAAAAAAAAATAAAAAAAAATTAATGTATACTAGTAAACCTGTTGCCCGAATTCGAGCAATTCAATATAAATTAAGTGTTAGAAACATTAAACACGTTTAATATATGATATTCTATTCAATAAGTTATAACGAATAACGATATATTGAGTCTCAATAATGATATAAAAGATCATTATCTGAATGAATTGACTTGAAACGTATGATCTGACACAAAATTTTTTAATGTAACTGTCAAAATACGAAGACGGACTTACACTAATATAACAACTGAGAAAAACATTATTACTATTCAAAAACATCGCAGCTTAACTCTTCCAGCTATAAAACATAACTAATGCTAAAAAAAAACGCATTAAAAAATAGATTTAAGAAATAATACTAAGATATGTATATTTCAGAAATTAATAAAAGGTACTTACAGAACACCTACAACATCGATTTATGACACATTTACATAGAAAAACACCAAAAAACCAAAAAAAATTTTTTTTTTAAAACCGTTAAAATTTGACTGACTTCTTTGCTCGGAAAGTGGAATTTTTGATTTTGGAACTGCATTTTTCGGACAATTGACATTTGAGGAATGCATAAAAGATAATTTTGGTTAAAAATTTTTAGTTTTGAAAAAAATTAAAACTCGATCAATTCATAAGCTCTTCTCAAACTAAATTTCAAATCGATAAAATCACGGATTTTTGTACAAAAATTTTATTTCTGTTTTAAAAGGTTGGGAACCCCCTGAAGTGAAATCACAATTTTTAAAAGTGGTTTGCACATATACAGCCTAAACCTGATTTAATGATATCTAAATCGATAGAATCGGTCCATTGGTCTGGGAGGAGTTGAAGTCACAAAAAAAACCTTAGCCTATTAATTATATAGATAAGCAGGATGATTAAAACAGATTCGTGGCTATAACTTTTAATTGGTTGTAGCTATAATGAAGTTTTTTTCAAATATATTGTTTTTGAAGCTTGTTGAAGATTTAAAAATTATAAGAACAACATTTTAAAAAAAAAAATTTCGAGCAAAAAACCATAGGGGGTAGCCTTGTTTTTTCGGTGATACATAGTATTTATTCATTTTTGTGTCAAACAAAAACAAATTCGTCTTAAATAAACTATATACAATGAAAGAAAATCAAAAATGCAAATTTTAAATTTTTTATTTTTACAACAAAAACAATTTTTGATACATTTTTTGAGGAAACATTCATTTTATTGGACTCTTTTTAAAGGCAATGATTTAAATATAAATAATTAAGTAATGGTAAAAACTTTATAATTATTTTAAAGTCAATTAATTGCAATTAAATACAAAAAAAAATAAATGAAATGTTTAAAAAAATGGCAGAGATATTCGCTTCCAAATACAGAACTTTAAATTTCAGAGAGTTTTTCTCTGTCTTGGCGTTTGATAAAAATACACGTTAAACAACTAAAGAAAATATTAAGAAAATTCATTAAAAATACATTTGGTAAGATAATTACTGTAATTGTCAACACATTTCAAAGAAAATTGAACAAAAATTTAGAAAAACAAAAAAATTTTGAAAACCGTTAAAATTTGACTGACTTGTTTGCACGGAAAGTGGAATTTTTGATTTTGGAACTGCATTTCTCGGACAATTGACATTTGAGGAATGCATAAAAGATAATTTTGGTTAAAAATTTGTAGTTTGAAAAAAAACTCAAATTCGATCAATTCATAAGCTCTTCTCAAACTAAATTTCAAATCGATAAAATCACGGATTTTTGTACAAAAATTTCATTTCTGTTTTAAAAGGTTGGGAACCCCCTGAAGTGAAATCACAATTTTTAAAAGTGGTTTGCACATATACAGCCTAAACCTGATTTAATGACATCTCAATCGATAGAATCGGTTCATTGGTCTGGGAGGAGTTGAAGTCACAAAAAAAACCTTAGCCTATTAATTATATAGATTCCTGAGTTTTGTGTTCATCGCAACTGCGCTGCGGAAGTATTGAATTTTATTTTTTGAAATCAACCAATCAAAATTGAAAAAACAGGGGGCGTTAAAAAATAATTTAGTAGCCGAAATTTCACTTCTCAATTTTTCCTCAAGAAAATAATTTATTTTTTATGTTAGTTGTATTTGACTTCTCTCTCAAGATGCAGGTTGCTGCAGGCCGTCGGTACAACACCGTACTTTTGCGATCATTTGTTCTGAATGTTTGCGCATTTAAATATATAGAAAAATAGTAAAAAACACTCAAAAAAAGCATAAAGTTCAGCGAATAGTACAAAAAGAGCAGGAAAGTACGCTCTAAAAAATTTTCTAGCTTTAAAAATAATTTCTCACTGCGCATCGAAAAATGAAACTAAAAAATGTTCTTCTCTTTTGAAACGAGCTATACTTTTCTTCTTACTATTGGTACTACTTTATGTTTCAAAATAATTTTATAACAACTTTACGATGAAACAAATAATAATTTTAAAAATAATGTATTTAACTCGAAAATACAGTTTTAAGTTTAAAAAAAACTGCGACTTAAGTTTATTTTTGTTTTAGAAACTTATTGTAATAAATTTCTCGTTATAATATGGCGATAGAGCTAAAGATCTAATTAGATTATAACTTCAAAGCTGTATGTTGAAGAATCGATGGTTACAATCTTAATTTTTAACATTAAAAATTTGTAGTTTTTAAAAATGACATTTCTTGCGTATAAAAATCAAAAAATTTTACTCAGTCAATTGGACATTTCAAACGCCATTTTGGTATAATGATAAGCATTTAAGCTCTTATTCGTAGTAAATGTTTAGTGAATGGGAACGCGTCTACCGAGCGGTCAGCAATTGCCATACCTGATAAAATCCGGTAGAAAATATAGTTATATTTTGCTTTGAATATTCGGGAATGAGATCATAACTGATTTCAGAAAAAGAATTTCCATTTAAGCTTTCTAAGAACTTCCCTTAAATTGTCTAACCTCTGAACACTTTGTTTTGTTTCGATCTCAGGCCGGAAGATATCCCTGAGTTTAGAAGCGATCGCGTAATGCTGTCAAACGTTTATGAGTATTTTCAGTTAACCCAAATATCCCTCAAAAGTATATTTTTGATTTTGTTTCGTGTTCGCACCTGAGCAACGGCTGAGATTAGAGGCGAAGTCGTTATGCCATCAAACAAGTTTGGGAAATTTTTTCAAAATAAAAATTCAAAATTGCAAAGTAATCGACGCGTCTTTTTTCATACTTTAAACAAAACAACAATTTGAATTATTTAGTGAAAAAATTCTTAGAACTTTAATTCATTAAAACAATTCAAACAATGTTCATGATACCGAAGACGAACTGCAGCTCGGATATTTACTTCCTCGTTTGAATGTTCAGGCTTGGGACGACCTGATAAAAGGCCTGATATTTTAGCATCCACTCAGTATGAATAGAATATTCTTAGGGATATTAAGGCCTGAGTAAACGCTATACTATACCACGTATTACGTAAGTATGCCATTCAAATAGGAAAAGGAAATCAAGAGGTGTGTTGAATAATCAGGCCTTACCATTACCCCTCAAACCTGAGAGAATGTATTGAATACTTCAGCCAGAATGAATTCAGGCATATTCTGACCGCTGGGTATTTTTAACCCGTTTTTCTCAAAATCAAAATTTTTTAAAACGGTTTGCACTCATGATAGTATTGACTTCAAGATAGTATTGACGTTTTTATTGGAAACGAACTTCTGTCAAAAAATATAACAAGAAAGAGAGCGCTCACAATCCGTCATAGCATACAAGGCATATTAATCCAGGTACTATAATAAGAAAAAACTGAATGGGAGTATAATGTCAAAATCAGAAATGACAATGAGCAATGTTGCTTCTGCACCAAAAACAAAACAAAAGGGGATTTTTTTAATTACAATTAATTTACAACTAATATCAAAAGTTTAAAATTGTACTTCAAAATATCTCCAAAATACAATTAAAACAGCAAGCACAAAATTCAATAATTAAAAATTAATAAACTGTAAACTAACACATACGAAAATCAGAAAAAGGCTAGCGTAAAGTTTTTCTCTGAAAAACAAAAAAATCCCCCAACTCGTTAACAAGAGTGGGCATTATTTGATTTTGACATTAGACTCCCAAAAGTCGGCAGCGCAGTTGCGTTTTATACTACCTGGATAAATATGCCTTGA
The DNA here is from genome assembly GCA_958299015.1 of Tetanocera ferruginea. Classification (NCBI taxonomy): domain Eukaryota; kingdom Metazoa; phylum Arthropoda; class Insecta; order Diptera; family Sciomyzidae; genus Tetanocera; species Tetanocera ferruginea. Next base: position 40,444,235 of record OY282640.1, read on the forward strand.
TAGCATACAATTAATTTTCACTGGTCACATTTAGCGTACCCAACAGTTGGCAACTGTTAAGTCAAAACTTGATGCATATAAATATGAAGTTGCGCATTAAAATGCATTTAAAAATAGAAAATTTTTAATTTGTCGGTAAAATTTCCATTCGTATTTGATACAAAGCTTGATATTTCATAAACTTGACAATTTTTCTGAAACTTCAATACCGATAACAACACTCCCCGATGTGTTGCTGGCACAACAGTTGGCACAGACGAATGTGGCCAACGCATACAACAACGAACAGCTGTTTTTGACAAGAGCTCATTTACTTGTAGCTGAGAGAATCAACATTTGTCAACACTACCTGGTAAAATTATTATATCATGGCTCTATGCACTCTAATTCGAAAAGTGTTCAATCGAACTCAAATCTTGTTTTATTTTTTTAAACATTTAAATTCGCTCTGCGTAAATAAAAAAAAAAATCAATTTGTTTTCCTGTTTTTTTTAATTTATAAGGTCGTGCAGAAGTTTTTTTACGTTTGCTTTTTTTTATCATTATTTTTTTAATTTTAATTTTAAACTTTTTTTTTTGTTTTTCTGGTGCTTCGAAAAAATAAACAACTAAAACAAAAAAATTCTATTTATTATGCTATAAAATTTTAAAAATATACAAAAAATTCTAATTCAATATCCGTAACGGTTATATCGAAATTATCTTTAAAATTTATCAAAGTTTTTTAAAAAAATGTATATAACCCAAGCAACAATTCTAAAGAGCTGAGCATTGGGCGAAAAATTTTAGGTCCTATAACTATATTCAGCAAGAGTAAAACGCAAACGTTACAGCAAAACTAGTTGTCTGTAAGTGTTCTGTCTTGTTTCACATTATCTCATAGTCTCTGAAGAGTTTAAACTTTATAGATTGCCTCTTAAAGACATCTCCAAGGCTTTTATTTAAAGAGTTATTTAAAGAGTTATTTCTAGAGTAAAATCCTAAAAATATTACAGTTTATCAGCAAAAAAATATATTAGTTCCTATCCTAAAATAACATTTGTCACAGTAGTAGACTTTTTATAAGAATAACGGTCTGACTAGAAAGGTATTACTCTGATTTGAAGAGCAACAGTCTGGCTACTTTTTGAGCAAAAAAATATTTTATAAAATACTAGCAGGCCACAGTCGTCCGAGGCTTCGCCACGGACATTTTCTCTTTATCAATAATACCTTTGCATATTTGAAAAATTTCAATAATAAAAAACGTTAAAATATTAGCATATTATTTGTATTTGGAAGCAAATTATATTAAATAGTTTAACTATAATAAAGTGAAGATATTTCCATTTTAATTATTTAATACTTCAGTATTAACAAAGTTTTTTGATTCATTGGCATTACCAGGAATAAGAAAAATCTGATTATCTGCTGTACCGACTCGTTTACCATAATCTACTTCTACGTTTTTCAAAGTTTTGTATTAAATATTTATTATACTCCATCCGCAAAGCGTAGCGCGCACAATAATTTTGTCACGAAATTTTTTTCACGACCATCAGTCGATTAAGCCATGTTCGTCTGTCTATCTGTTCATTAGTTTGTCCACACGATTACAGCCGTGTCTTTATTGCAAATCTCTTTAAAGTCCATAATGAAATAATTTTCATGATTTGAGATTTGTCATACAGTGGTGCTCCAGTTTAACGAAAGATATAAAGTCCAAGGTCGTTCGGTAAATCGAAAAGTTCATTAAATCGGTAATACTATTTTCGAGTTTTTTTACCATATAACAAAGCTAATAAATTTGTCAACTTGAAACAAATATCCTTACATTTTTTGTTTCAACTATGCACTCCAATAATGTTGAATTTTTGAACTTGTTTTAGGTATTATTAATTATTATTATTAAATGTTTAGAAAGCTGCTGGTTAAAATCTGTTCACACTCCAAATGAAAAATCCAAGATTATGTCAATACATTCCTATAATGTTTTTTAAAAAGGAAACCCTACAATATGTATATTAACCCGAGGGGACTATTTGAGAATTAGATAAGTAAATACATATTAATGTTATAACAAATTCAAAAACAAACGAAGCGAGCTCAGAGAAGCAAATGTTGTTAAATAGAATACCTACAATTTCAAATGTTCGGAATATAGAGTCAACAACATTAAATAAGTGTTCCTTATATTGGGAGTTTGTTAAATCGGTGTTCGCTAAATTGGAGCACCACTATAATGCTTAAATTTGAAACATATACCCTGCAGTTGAAATTCAACAAAATTTTGTGAATACTTCCATAGAAAGTGATGTCACGAAAATATCAAAACCTTCATAATTTATACAAAAATTAATGTGTTTAATTGAAAGATCATACATAAGTCTTGTTTTCTTGATAAATAAAACGTAATCTGAGTTTGAAATATGAAAAGTTGGAAAAAATATAACCTAAATAAATCCGAATAAGCTTCAACCTGAGTATTTTGACTTCGGGCAAGTCGAAGATAATTTTTTAATGGTTTTATTTTTTATTTGTCTTTTATTCATCATTAAAGTGATGAATTAAAGTATATTTCTATGTATATATTCCTAACTTTATATTCCATAAAGTTTTTAAAAAAGCTTTTGTACTTCAAATATTCATCTTGAGAAGTGCTCAAACATGCTAGTATAGTAGACATTTCATCCAATATCCCAGCAAAATTTTTCGTTAGGTCTTGTTTTTTAATCGATTCTAAAATGCATAACATAAATGCTAATGCAAGAACTTAAATTTAATCCGTAATAAATTCACGGCAATGCATTCACATCAACTTGAAAGTTGTTATTCAAGTATTAATTTCGTGAAATCAATTATAAACTAACCGTTTTAAGCGCTTAATCTTTTCAAGTGACAGCGCTTTCGATTACCTCTAATGACATGGATATATAAAAATAATGGGTTCAGTAAGCGAGAGGGTAAGCGATGAATGAAATTTTCTGGATTACTTTTTCGATTATATGTAAGCGAAGATTTTGCTGGGATGTTCTCCAGCAATACATTTCTCCAGAGCTTTTTATAAAAACGTCCTCGTGTCATAAATGTAAGGTTAAAAAATATACTTTATAATTTTGTGATTACTAAGTTCTGAGACTATACATCGACAAACAAACCTTATTTGCAGCTCTTAACCTGCTAGAACATAATTTTTAATACTAATATGTTTTTGAGTCCTGTTACATAAAACAATTTAAAAGCTCAATTTATTACTTACTTCAAAATTTCTAAAAAAATTTAAAAAGGATTAAAATTCATTACATTTTTTATTTAAATTCAATAAATGGCGTTTTATAACAATTTTATGGCGTTCTGATGTTTTTTTATTACTTACTTCAAAATTTCTAAAAAAAAAAAAATTAATTAAAATTCATAACATTTTTTATTTAAATTGAAAAAATTGCGTTTTATAACAATTTTTTGGCGTTCTGATGTTTTTTTAATCTATTTTGAAAATGTCTATTTAAAACTCTAAGATGGTTTCCTAACTCCTTTAATTTACTAAAATACATAATTATTATTCTGTTCAAATCAACTAACAAAAACTGTCAAAAATACACTTTTTAAGAAAAAACTATTCTAATTTTCATGACTCTTGGCCTTGTTCTCCCAGGGCAAGTTTGCTTTGGGAATTATGTAGATAATGACTATGAAACAAATTTCTGATATCAATTTGGTATCACTGTGATATTGTGATATTTATGGTCAAGAATAAGGCAGTCAAATGTTACAGACCTCAGTCTTGTCTATTTAAGTCGAAGCTAAAATGTCGAAATGTATAAAGAGTACTATAAAGAAATTTATAAAAATTAGAAAAAAAGTTTTTTAAATTAATTTTAATATTTTTTTCTAATTTTCACTTAACTTTTATATAGAAGACGTGGATTGATCTCGAAAAAATATTTAAATTGATAGTTATTCAGGGTCACTGAGGGAAAATTTGTTGACGTTTTACTTCCCGGTCCTATTTTTTCCTCAATTATGCAAAATTATTCAAAATGGATCTTTTGGGATAACTCACTATTGCTAGCCAAAATTTTGCGTAAACAAAACATTTTTGAAAAATTCCTTGATTGCGGAAAATTTTTCAGTTTTGTATAAGTTACCAATTTATCTTTCAAATGATATCTAATATATTACTATCGATGAGATTAATTTTGTATATTGTTACCGACTTTTATAAATAATACAATGAATTAAAATATTTATGTTTACTCATTTGCACTTTAACAAAATAATCATAACAGTAAACTATTATTTAAAAGAATTATATTAATTTCGTAGTACTTTTTAAGCATTGCTTTTATGAGGTTAAGTATAACCTTCTAAAAGGGCTTACTTAACAATTTAGTTTTGGTCCCGGGTGCCAGCAACCCTAGCTACGCCACTGCCTCACTCCAATTGCAGTCGTGAAAGCAAATAATTACATGCATAATTTACCAACAATTTTCTCTTTGAGTTGCTGCTCTTGCTCTCTTAGCGCGGAGCATCGCTCTTGCATTTTCTGTTAAACTTGTCAAACTTGTTTTACGTCGAGGTATTTATTTGTAGCTGTATTTGTAGTTTAAGGGAAATACGAACACTTAATTTTTCAAACTTTTAATTTATCTTTAATCTATACAAAATATGCTTTCACACTTGTGAATGCACATTTTGAAATATTAAAATATCTTTCTTTCTCAAGTGTAAATTAAAAATTTGGAGAACTACAATAAAAATATGTGTAAAAAATTGTATGCGGCGAAACAAATATGCACACATTGGTTTGCAGCTCATCATTCCACAGCAACAACAACACAGCAAGCTTTATTTAACTTGTATTCCCATTACGTTAAAGAGCGCCAACTGCTTTTGGTTACTCTTCGAATGAGTGTGGAGAGCAAGATCAATAAACTTTAAAGAGAAGGGTTGATAGCAATATGTAGTTGAAACTCTCGTAACACAAACGCGTGAAAAGCAAACGACCAAGCAATGCTTAGCATAGGTGGTAATTTCCTAAAAAACTTAACAACTTAATTAAATATATTTATTGTTAAATTTTCTTAAATAAACCCCACCTATGGCATTCTGTAGCACAAATATGATATTTTAAAATTTTTTTCATAAAAATCGGTACAGTAGTTTTGGAGTCATTGACGTACTTAATATTTCCACTTCAATTTTATATAATAGTATAGAGTATAGATAGATACATAAACTATTTTAAATTTTGTTGGTAATACCCTCCCATAAAGGCAAAATGCATTTATATACGTTTAAATATATATAAAAAATGAAAAAAAAAATTGTGTTGCTCAAAAAAAAATATTTTAATATTAAATAGCATTATTAATAGGTGAAATCGTACTAAAATGACTCGTATTTTCGTATATATATCTAATTTTTTTTTATCTTTTCTTGATTTTCACCCAAAATACTTTAATTTTCCACAGGAAATTTTAATTTTAAGTAGGACCACTTATCAGTATATTTAGTGCGTGGTTCATTCTATTTTTCAATTTTGTTGTTTAATTTTAAAGTATGTTTTTTCTCAGTGTAAGTCTTATCTACGACAATGTTTCTTAGAGTGTTGATCTTCCTTTAGCGGTCTAGTAGGTTGAAATAAGAGCGGTCTAAAAATAAGAACTCGCCCAAATGAGCATATAAGAGTTTTAACAGTATCTTATAGATATCGTTTAGAGTTACACCCAGGGAAAAATGAGGCAAAATTTTTCAACACGGCTCCTGTCAATCTAACATGATAATTTTTACTCGCAAAACAACAACAATTTTTAAAGATTAACACTGTATTATGCAGTGTTAAAAAATAACATGAGTTAAGTGTTGATTTGCTCATTGCATCAAAAGAAAAGACAGTGCGAATAATGTTGCTGTTGAGCGAATTAAGTGGCAAAATGCCCCTTTTCTGAATGTTCTGTTCAGCAGAAGCCATTTTATGTGATTTTGCGCTCTGCACAAACGTTCATTTAACAGACTTGAATTATTATGTAAAGTGTTAATTATTAACATGACTGATCGTGTTGAATTTCAATAACATGATTTAGTGTTAAAAAAGTGTTATTCTTACACGATTTTTTTCTGGGTGTAATCGTAAGTATGTCATTCTTAATTATTTCTCTACAAGAAGTCTTAAGGATAAAATAAAAACAGTTATTGTTGGTTGGGAAGTTCCCTTAAGATTATTTGAGTGCAGTCTACAGCCACAATTAGGCTTCATTACTTTCAGTAAGATTAAAAGGACATATTGATCGGTTTGATTCTGATAAAATGCTTACCTCCCTATGGAAGACACATACCACCCTTAATTAACTGATTTCTAGGTTGTATTCTTAATTAATACATGAACATTCTAAGACTTTTTATTCTATTGACTTTTCATTTAACTAAATCATGAAAGAGTAAAGTATGAAATTTAAACTAATTAAAGATTAATCAAAATCGTCATTTTAATATCAAAACTAAAATAATACAGTTCCTGTTAAAATTATCTGCAGTGCTTGACAATGGGCTATATTTTTATACCCCTACGCATACTGCGAAAGGGTATATTAATTTTGTAACGACGTGTGTAACGCCTTTAAGGAGGCGTGGTAGGTATAGAAAAGTACATATATTCTAGCTCAGCATCACCACCTGAGTTGATTAAGAAATGTCCGTCTGTCTGTCTGTCGATACGATTACAACTGTAATTTTCAAGTTATCGTGACGAAATTCGATATTTAAGCTTCTTTTAAAAAGCAAAGATCATGTTCGAGAATGGGCCAAATCGGATGAAAACCACGCCTATCTCACATGCAACCCCAATAATGAAAACTCTATAAAGAGACCAATATTTTAGTTACAAAACTGAAAGTATTTGGTATTTGTGTGTTCTATGACAAAACTGAAATGTGTTAGAAAAATGGTTGTCATCCACCCACGAACACGCCCACCTCCCATACAACGTCAAAATTGAAAACTCTATAAATAGGCTTCTCTTTAAGCTACAGACAAACAATTTTATACGTTTGTATTTCATATCAAAATTAATCGTGGCAGAAAAGAGGTTGTCATCCGCCTTAGGCCACACCCTTTTCCCATACAACCCACTATAGCGAAAACGCTATTAGTGGGCTAATATTTACAGCGTTACAATTTAATTTTTTATCTTTGCAAATCGGCCGTGGTGGTATTTTAACTTCGGCCAAGTCGAAGATATACCTTATAAGTTTAAAATATAAGATTATTGTATAAAATATCTTAAATCGAAATCATACTTGTTCATTTATATTTTGTATATTATAATCCTAGCATTGGCTTAATATTAGTTATAAAACTCAAGAGCGTTTCTTGACCATAAAACCATGTTTTATATTAATTATCAATCGTGTTTGTTTGCCATTGATTTTGTTTTAAACTGTATCTAATTTTACGAAACCTTTAAAGAACCAGTTTAAGACACGAAGAAGGCGGTACCCTATCCGACTTGCAAAATAACCGCACCTGAGTTATTACAAGTTCGCTTTCAAATGCGGCGAATAACTCAAGGCGCCACTTTGAAGTTTGAGCTGTCAGAAAGAGAGTTACGTGTTGATGAAAAACAATAAAAAAAGATTAGGTAGTTAAAACACAACAAGTTGGCATAAAAACACGAAACTTAAATTGGAATAGTAAACAAAAAAAAAATAAAAAAAAGTTAAATCAACATTTAAACTGCATGAATAAAAACTAGCTCAAATATTAGACAAGGTTTGTTTGCCAAACAGCTAACCTGTTTTTGTTGGATGGGTGTCTGGCATTTAAATGTCAACAGCATTTAGTGTAATAAAATGGTTGGAATCGATTTTTTTACTATGTTACTGCTATTTTTCTCGGTTATAACTTGTTAAATTAAATACATTAAACAACAGTGTTTTAATACAATTAAGTATAAGTTTAATTCTTTAATCTATTTTATTATTCTTTACTTTTCAGATCTCCTTCTGAACGTTCGGGCAAAGGTTGTTGCGGTCAGTGGTTTGCTGGACCGCCGCTACGTGCACTGATTGCAGTTGTGGCCTTGGGTGGCGTAGCCTGCGCACTCGGTGGAGCCGCGCTAGGTGCGACAGGACTAGCAGGACCACCATCGTCGCATTTTACCGCCGCTTTGCTGATGATAGGTAAGTGTTAAACTTTCAAGTAAACTAATGTTAAAGAGGTTTTGAATTTTCAAAAACATTTGGCAACTTTTTGTTTATATGTCTCTTTGTTTATCCTAATGTAATCACACTAAAAGCTGTACAATGACCAAGCCTTCTAGCGTAAGCCTAGCTGACCTTAATTATATGCATTCTTTACGAAAACTGACCTTGAATTTTTATGTTTTTTTAATATTTTTGTACAAGTACAACTTGAATAATTGCTGATAAAATCGAGTACTTATGTCTGTCTGTCTGCGTGCCTGTACCTATCTGCTTGTAAATTGTAGCCACTCACCATTTAAACATTGTCATTGTCAAAATGTATTTCTATTTTATTGTTTTGAGTTTCTTTATGAGTCATGTACGCAGCTTATTCAAAATGTTGACCCAAATCTTGTTAACAAATTTTATCACGTTTTAAGTAAATTTTTTTTTTTTGTTTTTTGTTTTAATGACACCGGTTGTCTTGGCGTATTTTTATTTTCGTTTATTTCATTATTTATGCAAAAAGTGTTTTTATTTTGCTGTGGATAACAATTTTTAAACATTGTTTTTTTAATTTTAAGTCTGCTATTGCTTAATGCGTGTTATCGTCAAAATGTAACTTAAGCTTTTTTTAATTAAAGACGACAAGACCCATCCGCCTGCTGCTACTTAAATTCCCACGAAGACCTGGGAAAGCTTTCAAAGTTATTAAACATTGTTTCAATGACTTGTAAAAACACGTTTTGTTTTTGTGTCTATCAATCAAGTTTTCTTGTCGGGTAATTAATATTTGAACTAAGAATTTTAATACAATTCCTTGTTCTCTAGCACTGATGTTAACAGAAAAAATTTCTAATTAAAATGTAATACATAAAAATCTCGTATCACGGTGTTAGTGTTTGAACTCTTCCGAAACGGCTTAACCGATTTGAATGAATTTTTTTTTTGCTTATTTGATAGATAAGAGAATAGGTCGCAAAGTATTTTTCACCCTCCTTACTGCAAGACTACGTGCCACAATACTTAAAAGTACTATTACCAACTCTTTTTGTTTATTACAAGGAATTTTAGAAGGTAATGAGAATTAATTCCGCAAGAAGGTCTGCCTACCCATGGTTGATTCCTTCAATAATGAGTTCATTCTTGACAGGAATTCAGAAATGATCCGTCTGCCTGATCTGCCGGTCTTAAGAAATAATCGGGACTACTTCTCAACAAGGCTGTCTAGAATAGTTGGAGTCCTTGTGGTATCTTACAATTCTCTCTCAAGTGAGCTTATAAATAGATCTACCCAAAAATTCTTCGATCACCGAATAATAACAGTTTGTCCAGGACATAAGCCTGCTCAAGTCAAGAAACATGCAACGAGTTATGTAAAACACAATACTCTTCTGTATCCAACCTAAAAGAAGAATATAAGGTTGTTTGTTATTCTTGGTAATTTCTGCCTTGCAAAAATATATTTTGTCATCGAAGAATCATCCTGTTAACCTTTCTTTAGTCATAGATTTCGCATTCCTGAGTACTTTTTATGGCCGCGACCAGCAGCAAGTTTCTTTTGTATAAAATTTAAATGGCAGATGGTTAGACCTTAACTAATTCTATGATGAAGATGAAGATAAGCCAATACATTGAAAAAAGCAAACTGTTTACCTTGCACTGTTCATCATACCAATACCTTTGCAGTTAATTTTTCTGCTAATGATTTTACTTTTACCCAATGTTATAATAACTCCATTGTGTACGGTTACCTCAATGCCAATTACGAAGATATAAAATTATTTCTTAATGTTCTAAAATGGAATTATGTTCTATCCAACTTTAACTTAAAAAGCGCTGCCTCTAGATTTAATTACCACATTTTTGCTACTATCGAAAATGATGTGCTAAAAATAAAGTAAAGGAATAAGTTTTAAGAACTATGGACAAAAAATTTAAGATTTTTGAGGAACAGAGGAATCAAATTTGCAAACTTAAATAATCTTTTATATTAATACGTGAACATTAAAGTTTGTCGTAAGCTTTTTTGGTATTAATTAAAACTCAAAATAAATGAAACTTATATCATTCGAAAGGTTATGTTGCCCAGATGTGCAGAATGTATATATAAATGATATATCTGATAGAGGGGGCTCCCAACCTTCTAAGAGAGAAATTAAAGTTTTGAGAAAAAATCCGTTCTTTGATTACTATGAAATTTGGTTGGGGGAGAGTTTTTGAGTTGGTCGAATTTAAATTTTTTTAAAAGTAACAATTTCTTACAAAAATTGTAGTTTTATTCATTCGTCAATTGTAAAATTTGTAAAAAAATGTGTTTTGAATTCAAAAATTTTACTTTCCATGTGAATATATCTTGGTCGGATTTTAACGGTTTTTCAATTTTTCTAATTTTTTCTGAAAGTTTGTTAAATTTTCTTTCAAATATGTTAAAAATTACAGCAAAGTTCTAACTAAAAGTATTTTTAATGAATTTTTTTAGTATTGTCGTTAGTTATTTAGCGTGTGTTTCAACCAAATGCCAAGAGAGAGAAAAAAACTGTCTCGAAAGAATGTTCTAATTTCTGAAGCCAATAACTCCGCCATCTGTGAATACATTTTATTTTTTTCTTTTTTGTATTTAAGTCTTATCAATCAACTTAAAAAAAATTTTAAAAATAATACCGTTTTTTGTTTGTTTATATTTAAATTATTCCTTTTAAAAAAAGACCATAAATTTGATTTATTCTTAAAATATGGGGTAAAAATGATTTTTGTTGTAAAAAAATAAAAACTCAATATTGCATTTTTAATTTTCTTTTAAAGTATAAACCTAATTTTAGGTGAATTTATTTTGTTTTGACACTAAATGAATAAACTGTCCGTGCCATCAAAAAATCAAGGCTACCCCCTATGATTTTTTTGACAAAATTAAATTTTTTTAAAATGTTGTTTTTCTGTTTTTGAACAAAATAATAATATAAAAAAATAATTTTTTTTAAGAAAATAGTTAAATATCTCCAATCAACTAAGAGTTATAGCCTCGAACTTATTTTAATCATCTCGCATATAATTTTAAATAGGCAATCAATAAATTGGTTAATTAGATAAGCAATGCACTAAATCTAATGAACTAAAGAGTTCTCTATTAAGTCAGAAGAAACGTACAAATTGTACACGAACCTTATCAGACCGAAAATTATCCATGATCTGAAAAAATTCTTTAACTTTGTTAGCATGAAGCATAAAACTAGTAGGAACTTGGGTCGTACGTAAATTATGTTACCAATTTAAGGGGTGGGGGGGAAGGAGTTTAAAAATGTACTACGATAAGTAACGATAGGGGGGAATATGAAATTTCAAAACATTTAAGCCACTGACAAGTGTAGTTAGGGCATTATTTTTTGGATTGCTTTTCGGCATTTGTTTTTTTTTTTGTTTTGCTCGTTTATATTATTTTCGGTAATTTCTTTCTGATTTGATTATTGGAGGTTCTGATGAGAACCTTTGGTATAAAAAAAGTATTTTTCATGCTATTTGTTTTAAAAACAAAATTATTTGGATGCCTCTTTTATATTCACAAATGCACCAAACCGATCTGTTTTCAACAGGGTAGAGAGAAGAATGGCTCTTCTCAGTAGTTCTGAGAACAAAAATATCTATGAATTGAAGATATGAATGAATGAAGGTAATACTGAAACGACCTTCATCCATGCATAGAACACTAAAAATCCGAAAATGCGACATATCATCTTCATGTATTCATTCATGTCTTCAATTCCCAAAAGTGAGTTTTATTTAATTTAAAATAAATAGGAATTAAAAGTAATATTTAAAATCAATTTTGAGGAAGCATCTTTTTACGTACAAAAACACTGAACTTGGTGCTGCACGGGTGCAACCCTTACTGGTACTCTCTCAAAGATCAGACGAATTTTTTTGCATAAGAAATGAGGGTCGAAATGGAATTCGTTGAAGAATTCTATTTCCAAGAATCCCTAAAGTTTCCAGCTTCTTCAATTCCAGTGATTGAGTGCATCGACTCTTGGATTGAAGATGCAATAGTTTTTACCAGGGACCGTAATAATTATGTGCAATATCGAAAAAATTAAGAAATAATGATTATTTTATGATTTTTATTTTTTTGCTCAGATGTAAAAATCGTTTTCTGATTTTTATTTTTTAAATCAAAAATAAAAATTATTTTTAAGTTTTATTTTTATACTCAAGTATAAAAATCATTTTTGATTTTTATTTTTTTTACTCAAACAAAAAAAATCATTTTTGATTTTTATTTTTTTTACTCAAACAAAAAAATCATTTTGGATTTTTTTTTTTTTTTTACTCAAACAAAGAAATCATTTTTGATTTTTATTTTTTTTCCTCAAACAAAAAAATCATTTTTAATTTTTATTTTTGTACTCAAACAAAAAAAAAATAATTTTTAATTTTTATTTTTCAGACAAAAAATAAAAATCGAAAAATGATTTGTATGGGTTTTTTTGATTTTTTTTTTTTTTTTGTCAGAAATAGAAAGAATTTTTTTGATTTTTATTATTGCGCTAAATAATTAAAATTAGGTTTTCGTTTTTATTTTTTTGTTCAGACATTTAAATCGCTTAAGGATTTTTGTTATTTTGCTCCTAAATTAAAAATCGATTTCAAGAGCTTTCTTCTTGTTAGACATTCTTAATAGTTATGTTTTTTATCGCTTCAAAATTTGAAAAGAAAATAAGATGATATTAAATTTGATATTAATATTATTTAGAATTTTTAAAATGACAGGCATTCAGTTTTAAGAACAAAATTTTGTCCAAATTTTGAAACAACAAATTCTGTTCACACTAATTAGCGGAATAGCGAAGCTTTCAATATCTTCATCGTCAAGGCCAGCTTTCGCTTCAGTTTAAAACAAACATAATTTGTTAAGCAATGGTTTTAGAACATGTAAAAAGAGAAAAGAAAGTTTAAAGTCGGTCTAGCTTGACTCTATAAAACCCTGGACCTACTTTTTCATAAAAAATAATAGCATTGGAAAAGGAATTGTCCGTGCGCGGATAAGCCCATATTTTGTATAGATTTAAATTTTTATGAAAAATTTACACATGTCCAAGTTTTATTCCTTTAAAATTATCAGTTTTAATTTTGAGCTAAAAACTAAAAATCAACAAATAATTTTTTTTTTGAACAAAATAAATAAAAATCAAAAATAATTTTTATTTTTGAACAAATTAAATAAAAATCAAAAATAATTTTTATTTCTGAGCCAAAAAAATAAAAATCAAAAATAATTTTTATTTCAGAGCAAAATTAAATTCAAAAACAATTTTTATATCTGAGCAAAAAAAATAAAAATCAAAAATAATTTTTATTCCTGAGCAAAAAAATAAAAATTTTTTTATAATAATTATTTTTAATTTTTAAGCTTAACGCTTACAAAATAAAAATCATTATTTATTCTAAGAGTCAACACAAATTCCAGCATTTCGGTATACTCAAAAGTTTTTTCCATCGCTTGGAACATACTGATTTTTTTCATTAAAATTTGAAAAATAATTCGGCGTAATTCGACAAAGGGGTGTGGCAATATAAGAGAATTACTGTGTCTCGAATAATATTGATACTTGGGTACAGAAATTTATTAGGATTATTATTATTATTATTAGGATTATTATTTATTATTTTAAAGGTAGGAAAAATTACTAAAAATGTTTGTAAAAAAAAAAATGGGCGTTAATCGAGAAGGGGAGTGGCAATATTAAAAAAAACACTGTATCTCGATTACTATTGACACTACGATACTAAAATTTAGTACAAAGGTAGGTACAAATATAACAAATTACTGTCAGTAATGTGGGTGGTATTCGATAAAGGGGCGTGTCACTGTAAGAAAAACACTGTATTTCAGTAAATATTGACACTAGAGTACTAGAGTTAATAAAATTCACAGAAAAAATGCAAGGGTAGGTAAAAAATAACAGTCAATTAAGTGGGCGTTAGTCGACAAAGAGGTGTGGCAATATTAGAAAAACTCTGTATCTCGAATAATATTGACACTAGAGTACTAAAGTTAACTACAGGGGTAGGCACAGTTATAAAACAATTAATTTCAATACAGTGGACCTTGTTTGATAAAGGGGTGTGGCAATATATAAAATACACTGTATCGCGAATAATATTGACACTAGAGTACTGATATTTAGTATAGAGGTAGGCACATTTATAACAAGTTATTGTGAATAAAGTGGGCGTCATTCGACAAAGGGGTGTGGCAATATTAGAAAACACTAAATCGAATACTGACACTACTAACTGAAAAAGTACAGACGTAGGCACAATTATTACAAATTACTACCGAAGAATTGGGCGTTATTCGACGAAGGGGTGTGGCAGTGTGTAAAAAACTGTATCGTATTGACTTAAGGGTGGTAAAATTCATTGTTAGAATGGGTAGAACTATTGAAAACAATATGACAAAGAGTGTGATATTCTCGACAAAGAGGCGTGTCAATATTATAAACACACTATATTTCAGTCAATATTGACATTGGGGTAGTGATCAAAATACAAGAGTAGGTACTGATAAACATACTGACAAAGAGCAGAATAAGAAACGACAGAAAAGCATTTTCCATATTATGAGCATAAATAATTGGTGTTTAATTAATTTATACACTTTTTTAATATATATCATTTTCTCTAAAAAGAAAGAAATAAAAACTTTTTAACAAAAAAAAAAACCTACTTCAAAATCACTAGAAAGTAAAAAATAATTTTAAATTACTTTTACTATTTATTTCTTGGTCAAATTTGTATTTTTATAATAAATATATTTATTTTTTTATGATAATAAGAGCTTCGAAGTCGGCGCTAATATAATCAGATTTTTTGTGCAGCTGCAACACACATATAGCATTTTAATTAAGATTTAAGAAAAATTAAGATTACAAATTAATACAGCGTCACCCAAGCAGGATATTTACAAATAAAAAAGTCTTAAATAGAGTAGGGATGGCGAAAAAATCATGATTTTACATCAATGATTAGCGCTGACTAGAGTTTTTTTTACTACATAATACATAGACTTTACCGAATCACTGTCTTGTGGGATATTTCCTTTATATTGGAAATCATACCATCTTACAAAAATTTTAAAAAATGGTGATAAAAGATCAGTTGATAATTATAGAGACGTAGCCGATGTTTTAGTTTAATGGATTAAAAAAAGCATCGAACAGATGCTGTTTATAATGATTTCAGTAAAGCTTTCGATCGAGTTTATTTCTGGAACACCTCGGACGGGCACAATGAACGTACGAAGACATAATCGCGTACTCTTCGGCTTATTGTGTTGCTCGTTTTTTAGAACTACATTGACAAAACATAAAAGAGAACTATTGTTCCCTTCAGGTGACTTTCGAGGTACTCGTTCTGTATGTTTCTGGTTCGTATTGTTAAGACTCAGGCCAGTTACGACACTATTTTCGGTAAACTATATGAATTTTTTCTCGGGCTAATGTTCGTAAAGATCGTTTTTTTTATTTACGCATAATACTCTGTTCAGTTTCTTGTTAAATTTCACTCAATTCTCCACCCAAAAAACGATAGCTGTGTAATATGTGTGAAATTTTTCATACTATCCCAATAGGCAATTGAACCAGCGCTCTTCATACGAAGGCCTGGATTGACTGCTACTTTTGAAGACTAAACACATCCGTTCCTCGCTGCTCTTATGAGCACTTCTTGAAGGCCTTCCTTTTCTGCACAAAAGGCAGCACAACAAATTTGTTTTCCCTACAAAGACTGACTTTTCATATACTTCAGGGCAACTTTTTCGTTAAAAGTTAGAATATATATCAGTTTAAAAATATGACGCAATAATCTTACTGCTTCCTTCCGCTTCCGGCCCTTCTTACTGCTATATCAAAGATTATAGATTGAAATTAATCTACCTTAAAAAACAGGAGAGAAGATAAAATCATAGAATATATAAATAAATAGAAAAAGGTGTGAAAGAAAAAAATATTTTTTCAACACTTTTTGTTTACCCCTACTTTAAGCCATTCTAAAGAAGTGCTTCTATCAGGCCTCTTTTGAGCTATCGGAGCGGAAGGCCTGCGAAATTTTCCCACTTCATATAAAAAAGAAAGTGTAATTGTATATGAGTGCGGCAGTACTACAAAATCCACAGGAAGGCCTGTTAGCAGCGATGTCATTGTCTACTGGGATGTTCGTCAAAGTCCATGATAGAATAATTTTACCAGGTAGTGTTGACAAATGTTGATTCTCTCAGCTACAAGTAAACGAACCCTTGTCAAAAACAACTGTTCGTTGTTATATTCGTTGGCCACATTCAGCTGTGTGACAGCAACACATCGCGGAGCGCTATTATTGGTATTGAAGTTTCAGAAAAATTGTCAAGTTTATGAAATATCAAGCTTTGTTTTAAATTCGAATGGAAATTTTACCGACATATTAAAAATTTTCTATTTTTAAACGCATTTTAATGCGCAACTTCATATTTATGTGCATCAAGTTTTGACGTAGCAGTTGGCAACTGTTGGGTACGCTGAATGTGACCAGTGAAAATTAATGGTATGCTATGACGGATTGTGAGCGCTCTCTTTCTTGCTATATTTTTTGACAAAAGTCCGTTTCCAACAGAAACGTCAATACTACCTTGGAGTAATTATACCATGGCCTTTTTATACCCTAAACCTGAAAGGTCAGGGTATATTAACTTTGTGCAAACGTTTGTAACGCATAGAACGAAGCGAGTCCGGTATAGAAAAGTATATATATTCTTGATAAGCGTCACCTCGTGAGTCGAGCTATTCATCCGTCCGTCCGTCTGTGTGTTGTCCGTATACACAGGATAAGAAGAAGGAGTCGAGATAATGGGATGAAACTTGGTACACATGATAACATGCAGCCAAGGATCTGCACTATTGAATATTTTTGGAATCCTTCCACGGATACGCCTACCTCCCATACAACGCAAAAATTTAAAACTGCATAACTCAGCTCATAATAAGCCTACAGCAATAAAACTTGGTGTGTATGTGTTTTATAACAACACAAAGATGTTTTCGAAAAATGGACGTCATCCACTTACGGACACGCCCACCTCCCATACAACCCAAAAATTGAAAACGCAATAAAAAAGCCTGTGTTAAACTTGAAGAGCTTAAATTTCGCTTATATGTTTGTTATAACAAAACAAAGATTTTTTTGAAAAATGGACATCATACGCCCACGGACTCGCCTACCTCCCATACAACGCGAAAATTGAAAACTGCATAACTCAGCTCATAGCTAACCTACAACAATAAAATTTGAAATGTTTGTGTTTTATAACAACACAAAGATGTCTTCGAAAAATGGACATCAGCCGTTTACGGACACGCCCACCTCCCATACAACTCAAAAATTGAAAACGCAATAAATAAGCCTGTGTTTAACCTAAAGAGCTAAAATTAGCCACATATGTTTTTTATGACAAGAAAAAAATGCTTTTGAAAAATGAACGTCATCCGCCTACGGACACGCCTACCTCCCATACAACCCAAAAAGTTTAAAACTCAATAAATAAAGTTATGTTTGTCATAGAGAAATTAAATTTGGTATGTATGTATTTTATACCAAAACTAAGGTGTGTTCAAAAATTGGGAGTAATCCGTCCATGAACTCGCCCACCTCCCATAGCGAAAGCACAATAAAGGCATTAACTGTGAGCTACAGGAATAAAACTTGGTATGTGTAAATTTTTCATCAACATTTAAATGCATATAAAATATAGGCTTCATCCACCCACGGACACGCCCATTTACAAAAATATTTACAAACATTTTTTTTGTTTTTGAAAAGTGGGTTTAGGGTATTTCATACACTTTAGACTTTCTGTACTTGTTTTTGTTATGCACTTAAATTTACATTTTGTGATCTTAAGTTTTCACTGACAAAAAATATCTAAAAATTGCACCAATAAAATATTATTTTCAACTTTAAGGACCATCAAATCTATTTCATGGAATTGTTTAGAACAAAAAAAACACATTCAACTAGAAAAATCAATGTTTACAAGCTTATTTATGCACATATTTCAAAAATAAATTTTATTGTTCTAACCACAACTTTACAACTATGAAAATTCAATAGAAACATGCAAACCTACACAATATTGTTTAAATATGAAAAATATATAATATTTGCATTTCAAATGAAAAACGACTGACACGAGACATTTTCAAATAATTTTACTACTGCTGTCTGCAACAAAATAGAAGAAAAAAAAAAAAACAAAAAAAGTGTCTGAAATTGTTTTTAAAAAATTCCACGCAATTTCATTTTTGTTAACTTGATGGCATGAAGTTAAAAAATATTCAACGCTTTTTAATTAAAACAGTAGCCACGCGATATTTCAAAATTTATGCAATGAAAACATTGCAAGGGCCACACTTTGTTTTTCCTGCTTCATAATTTTTATTTTTTTGCACTCAAGCGCGACATGAAAACGTACTCCACAACAAGCAGCATCTCAAAAATAAAACAAGAAAGTTTTTTGTTTTTATAAAAATTCGGACAGTAGTTGTGAATTTAGCTACATGTGGTTGTGGAAATAAGAGTAAAGAATTCAATGCCGGAAAACAAGTTCACGATTCATTTAAATATGAGTGGTACGTTGACTTTAACTGTCAGGGACAGTTAGAGTGTGACATATTGTGACAGCGATTTACATTTATTAAATTTATTTTACTAGATAGACAGACGATTTCATGGAATAAAGTATTTTAAAGTGCAAATTTAACGGTACAGTTAGCTAGTTAGTTTCTACAGAAATTTTGAAAAATGAGTAGTTTGAAAAATAAGTAGTATGTTTTTAAGCTTAAATATGTTTATAGGGATTCAACTGAACCCATCTTTTGTAGAAATTTGCATTACATACTTTTAGGAACTGTTTTTATAGAATGTAGGACTTTTCACAGTAATGATATGTCTACACAGAGAGTTGAGTTAATTTAAACTTATATTTAACCGAAGTTGTTAATACAGAGATACCGTAACAGAATTGAGTTAAATTTGCCGACAATGCTGCTGGTATCTCTGCGTATACGTGCGTTTTTTTCTTACTACGCGAAAGCTCTGCTTTTTTCCCATCCCCTATTTGGACGAATACTTAATTCCCTACTATTGCCTTATACCTTTTCGAAGTTCTTTTGCTTATTTCTAAAGAAAATAACAATATATAAATAAAAACATAAATTGTATAATTTACGAATCAGCTGTTTTTATTGGCAGTTCTTATAAAAAAAGTTTCATTCATCAAAAATACCACTGAATATATAAATCAGTGGTCATCAACTAATGTTTTCCCAAAGCCCGCGGGCGTCGTGTGTTTTTGAGCTTTTGATCACGAAGTAGCATTCGGCTCGCTGTCAACGTACACTGCGTACAGTGCTGCCAGGTGTCAGCAAAAATAAATCCCCATTTTTGCATACACAAAAAAAATTTTCCCCGTTTTTTATTTTGAGTTTCCCCGTTTTTTTCTCCGTTTTTAAATTTAGAAAGAAGTATCAGTTTATTAATGTTATAATATTAAATTATTTCATTTAAGTATAACAAAAATAAATACTTAGATCAAATACGTACGTTTCCATAAAAAATATACAATAATTATAAGCGGTATATTGTCGATATTCGGGATAGAACCTTAAGGGTCTGAGATCAACTTAACAATCATTGCAAAAATTGTATAAATTTATTTGAAATATATACATTATTATAATGAAAATTTAAACATTCAGTATTTATTTTAATTACAAAACTTTTTGAAATTTCATCAAAGATTTAGTGTTGAGAGTTCCGGATAAAGAGCTTTGATCAAGAGAGTTCTTTATTTTTGTTTTGTTTAAAGCCTGCAGAAAAATGAACCTAAGAATAGTTCTGAACTAGTTCCAAAAGAGGCTAATACTTGTACCACTACATTACCGTTTTGCATTGAACGAGCTGACGCTTTTTACGGGTTGATGTCATAGGAAAAGACAATTGTCCCTATAAAAATTATTTTTTCCCTATATCTGTGCTAGTTCCATTATGAATGGTTTTAAACTGGTCCGTTTTGATACAGTCCAGAAGTGGTCATTTAAAGCCCTATTATCAGCCTTATTTGAAACACGGGTTTGTACGATATAACTAATTTAATTATTGTATAGTAATAACATAGTTTTAACTGTATATTTACCATTTACCACTTAACTATTTTCATCGAATATGTTTGCGAAACTTAAAAAAAGTTCGGAATCTAAAAAAAAAAAACGGGCCCCAACACGTTTTGAGAGTTTTTGTTTTTTGATTTTGTTAGTGCCTGCTGACAAGAAAAACTTAGTATATAAAAATAAATTCAAACTGTTCTGTGCTGAGTGTCTTTTGTAATAGCTCCAAGCTGACTCCAATTTCACTAGAAATAAACTAGTTGGTAATTCCAATTGTCTCCAAAATAACTGCTGAGAATTAACAACGAAAAAAGACCTTTCAGTACATGTCGCTTTGGGGAATACAATAACTAAACGAAACTATTTTTTTTTTTTAAACATGGAAACGTGTGGAAAATAAGAGGACAAGGGGACAAATGATGACAATGTTTTTTTTAACAGATTGGGTGAATTAAAGCACATAGCTTTAAAACTATCATTCGTTAAGTCAAACCTTTCCCAAATTTCTTCGCAAGCGTCAATAAGGAATTGTCTACAAGATGACATAAGAAATGACACATTTTGCTTCGACAAGGTAACTCTAAAATTTAAAGTAAGGTACTTTACGTTGTATTTTTATTTTCCCCGTTTATATCAATGTTTTCCCCGCCATCCCCATTTGAACGAAAAATCCCGAAAAACGGGGAAAATCCCGCCACGTGGCAGCTCTGACTGCGTAAAAGTTTGCTTTTTTCTGCTGTGCTTTAAATTTTTAGTCAGTCTGTTTGGAGCGTTCATGCGGTAAGGTTGTCGCTCGCTGGTTTGCTGATGAATATAAATATTTAACAATAGGGATATTCACACTGACTTGGGTAGTTGTGTACGGGTAAATTGTGTACTTTTGATAACTGCTAGCACCCTTAACAGCAATTGCGTACTTTATAGAATAACAGCTGATGAGAGATGAGTGACAGCTAGAAAACAGTTGCCACCATATTATTTATGTCATTTTATGATCGCAAAATTTAGGTCATTGTACGGGTGTAAAAAAGTTATTTTATATAGGAGTAATTTTTAACGTGAACTTTGCGGCATTTAATAATTTCTATCTCAAAAATTTTAAAATAACTCTTTTTAATACATTTGCTTTTTTTTATTCACTTATAATTTGTTTACTTTAGGTCTGTTCTTTTTGGACTTTTTGGACTAAAAATGGTAAAACTGTCAAAAGTCTGAGAATGAGAAAAAATCTTTCGAAAATAGAGACAAACACAAAAAAGTACGGGAACGCTTCTCGGACTAAAATTGTAAAAACTGTCAAATAAGATAGTTTGTCCAGCATTGCCTTGATGTGAAGCATCGTCATTGCAGACGAAATGCCTAAGATTTTTAATTATATTGAAATTAATTCTCAAGTTGAGAATTTATATTAGTTTTAACGCATTTTCCCATGTTTCTGGGTTCCATTTAAATAGTATCAAAGAAGGTTTGATGTATCGCAATTTCTTTGCTAACTTGTAAACAGCTAATTTTAAGCTGTTTGACACTTTTACCATTTTTACTCGAAGAAATTTCTCTGACTAAAACTTGCAACTTTTGACAAGGAGGGGAAATGTTTTACTCTCTTGATTGCACTCTCTTTTATCATTTTTTCGTGTACGGAAACCCTTCTCGGACTAAAACTAGTAAAAATTGGTAAATTCGACTAAAACTTTAGAGTACGGGAACAGACCTTTTGTTTTAGTTATTTGTCAATTTAATAATTGCCTACTTTTGGAAAAGGTGGTAACCCATGAAAAAAATACTCAATCAATCTACCCAAACAAGTTAGGGGTCAGCTAGAGAAGATTGGTAGATGGGTACTTGGGTAGAATGGCATTTTGTGCCAAACAAAATGTATGTCAGTTGCCAATCTACCCAACTACCCAAGGCAGTGTGGTTTCTACAATTTTTGTGTGTTATGCTTTTTTCGTCGGACTTCTTAGAAAATTATATTCATTAATTTTTACCATAACTTTTATCTCTTTTGGTTCTTTCTATGTTTTAACATCTATTCTATTATTTAACATGCTATTTTAATAGCAACAAACAAACACGAAGATAAAAACACATTTTTATAATGCTAATCGAACACGCGACAATATTTGCTTAAACCAAATAATGCGACAGCTTTTGAAAATTTCTTGTTTCAGTGTAATGCTCTGCACTCGGAAAGCTCTCTTTGTTGTTGTTTGAACTGTGCGTTGCTGTCCACTGATATAAATACTTTTATATTATTTTGTGCATACTTTTAGGCACTCTTTACATTGAGTCATAAAAAACTCAGAATATGTAATGAGTTAAGCTGAGTTAAATCGTACATTTTTGAACTGAAAACGCAAGAGTTTATTTTTCGTTAAATGGCTTAACTCAGCTTTGTACTGGTAACTCAAACTTAACTGTCTGTGTAGACATGATATAAGCTATTTAAAACTTATAGTGAAGTATGATAGTTATATTGAAATTTTACAAAAAATATTTTCATGTAAAATTTTAATTCCCTACGCATTGACGCCTATGCTTCCACTACTTTATTCATTTACGCGACGCTGTAGCTTGTGCTCATGTTGAAAGCTTTAAACCCGCTGCGACTTCTTTGAATGATCCAATAGAATATTAAAATATTTAATAAAAATTAACCTCATAGTATTTAACCATTTTTTTTGTACTCTGTGAACACAAAAGCCTTGTAAAATGCATAAATTCACATTTTTTTTAACACTGAATTGTAGTGTTGTGTTAAATTTTGTGTTAACTTAAACTCATTACAATTATTATTAGTTTTGTAATGTATTGTACTGCGTTAGTGATAATTTTTCCTTCAACCATAAAAAGTCAGTCAACTTATGAATAAACAATGTTGCCAACTGTTACAATCCTGCAGTCAGTGTCAGTTGTCAGTCAATGCGAAAATACCAACCACACCAACAAAAATAAAAATGCATTTGTGTCTTCACTTACATGTTGCATTGTTGTTTTTTCACACTTGTTCAACGAACAGTGCTGCCAATTGTTACCATTTAAATTTAGCGCAATATTCATAAAATATGACTTAATCACGTAAGTGAAAGTCTACTTCAAATCATATTCAATTCATATGTAAAGAAAAAAAAATTATAAATTAAAGTCATGCGTAATTGTTGTAAGTTACGCTCCTACTATGACTTGAGTTTGATATCAAACTCCTTTCCTCCATTCATTCCCCCCCTTCCAACACTTCAATCATTCACTTACAGCGGCGCTTGTGCTCATGTTGAATGTTTTTAGCTTCATGTCATATTTTTTTTTTTATTTTCATTTTTTAATTCTCCCCCGCCAAGTGGGTTAATTGCCGCTATGCGTTGAGCTCTCTTTGGCTGTCTTACCATGACTTTTGAAATCACTTAGCGTTGGGTTACATTTTAATTTGTGGCAAATAGCAAGTTAATTACGCCTTTAATGGTATTAGGCCATTCAGTAACGTGATTTTCAAGTTTCTTCACTGAAGTCAGTGTGCTTGTAGCGACAACACTTAAGAGACTACGTTTTTACCCTTTCAATTACTTTTAATTTCTATGCCACTTACATAATTGAGTTGATAAAAAAAAACAGAAAATTCTAAACTGGTAATTAAAAAAGCTTAAATAATGCTTCGGCGCTACTACAATCTCTACATTGTTACAGACATTGTTGCAGAATTTGACTAAAAAAAATGTATTTTATAATATATTCATATAATAATTTTGTCCCTATGTCAAACAATTTATAAAGTAAAAGGTTACTTTATAAATTGTTTTATAATTGTTGTTTATAATTGTTTTTTATAAATTGCTACAACAATAAATTTTTTACTGAACAAGTCACCAAAAAAGCAAATGTTAGTCTGCAAGTGTTAGTACAGCTGCTCGTTGGTTGCTACAAAAACTCATAAGTAGTCTTCCATCCACTGACTTTGACAAGCTTATAAGCAGAATTTTGCAAATCAAATGCAAAATTATGCAGTTTGTGCATTACATTTCATCAAAGCAGTGTATTTCAGTGTTTTGCATACTGCAAATTCTGAAAAAGTGGCATTAACCCTTTTTCGGCGCACTTATCTGATATAACGTGCTCGGTAGCCTGGAATTATTGTAATTATACATTAATCTAATCATACTGATGAATGTGGCTAAATAAATTTAAAGAATAATTCATGGATGTTGTTTGAAGTTCAAGTTTCAAAAATGGATATAATTTAATTAATTTGGAAATAACATTCCATTGTGGTAGAGATAATTAAAAAAAAATTTTTTAATTCACAATATTTTCGAAGTTATTGCACAAGGTGAAGAGAGAGATTTGGACCAAAAATAGTAGAAGTGATATTAAATTTTGTCTGATTAGTAATATTAAAGCTAATTAAGAAAAATTGCAAAAAGGGTTGAAATCGGTCAGTACCTACGGGTACCTCTCTTGGAATAATATTAATGTTTTACAATATTTTGTAAAAAGTAAGACGATCCTTACGAAACTCAGTGACAAGGCTAAACAAAATAGTGTAATATATATCGATGATAATCGATTTTCAATGTTCATCGATTTTAAGAGAAAAAAATCGATGTTTTAACATCGATGTCACGAACATATAATCGATGTTTTCAAATTTCATATAGCTTTCACATAGTCTTTCACTCAATTTTAAAATTTTCTCAAAAATGCGTTTTTTAAGGTCCTATGAACGTTTGGAAAATTATAGGTATTTATGTGATTTTACAAAATGTTTTTTTTTTTTATATATAACACTTCGCGACGGACGTTTCGGTGCCGAAGGTTTTTCAACTGATTAAAGACAAATTGGTTTTCCTGATTTTAAATGTGGACTCCGTTTTTCTCCATCAGCTCGAAT
Source organism: Tetanocera ferruginea (assembly GCA_958299015.1). Lineage (NCBI taxonomy): Eukaryota > Metazoa > Arthropoda > Insecta > Diptera > Sciomyzidae > Tetanocera > Tetanocera ferruginea. The sequence goes on from OY282640.1 coordinate 40,469,470, forward strand.
TTTTGAGTTATAGGCAAAAACATGAAAATCAGTTCTTTTTCTAATAATTTTGCTGTATCTATTATATTGATCTACCGATATGAAAGGCTTATTGCAAAAACATGCTATGCCACACTGCTTTAAAAGTTCACATTTTATGTTCATTACGTTCCTTGATGCATTATCAATATCCACTGGAAACATTGCGACCATTACCCGATCAATTTTCGCCGTATACGTAAAAGTTCTTGTAAGCATTTTAATGATTTCATACAAATATACATTTTTTCAAAACTTTAAGGTCGATTATTCGAAATATTTTTTTATGTGACATATCATGTTTTTACAATAAGCCCTTCATATGTATTACTATGACTGATTTCAATGAAAAAAATACTAGACCTTTCAATTTTTGCGCATTCAATCAAAATGTATTTGGCAATGCCTTGAATATATTTAACTCAAACATATGAGCACTGAGCATATAATAGTATGCATATGAGTATGCTCAGTGATATGAGTCACTTAACAAAAAATTCCCCAAAACACAATTGTAGACCTATTTCAGCTATCTTCATCCAACAAAACGTCATAAAACATTATTTTTAATTAAAGAGATATCATGCTATTAACTAATAAAAATTATGTTTTGAAAAAAATTGCGCAAATTACAGTCATTATTTTACCCTTAACCGCATTTAGGCAGCTCAGTGGTGGTCATAAAATGTGTCTAAACTGCTTCCTAGCCAAGTTATTCTTTCTATTAACCAACTCTAATGGTTATGTTTTTAGTTTTGTCATTCATAAACATAATATTCGCACGCCATATTTTTATGTTTTAGTTGTTTTTCTGTTGTTGTTGTTGTTCGACTCATTTGAACTTCACACTGAGCGACCATAAAGTTCACACTAACCACCATATTGGTTGGCAACACTGTCTGTTTGTAGCCATGTGCTAATTTTAACAACTCACATCAAGTACGCAGTGCTAAGACAGACGACACCCTTGAACTCATGGGAACATGAACAGTGGTTAGTTAGTTAAAAACGCTTAATTCACTTTTAATTTTTTTTCTCTTTTTGTATTGAGTCTACTTGATGTTACGCATGACAATAATTACTTTGTTTGTTGTATTTTCCAGTTATAGCAACAATGCGCTCATTAAGACATGCCAATTAGAGACTTTTAAAGCGTTTTATGTGTGATTTTAGGCTTAATGTCATACCAAAAAATTAAAAATTAAAATGAATCTTAAGTAATTTAAGTTATGATAAGCAAGTCTGACAGTTGATTGTCATTTTAATTTAATTAAAAATTCACAAGCTAAACAAAGTTGTAACCATAACTCAAGTCAACTCCTTGAACCGCCAAAAAGCATTTATTAAGTTTCTTTACTTATTTACCATAAATTAAAATGTCACACTTTTCTCAATTTTAACTTTTTTATAGGTGTTGGTGTTGTGCTCGTAACGGTTAGTGGCGCCGCATGGCGCATGACAGCACCTGGTGGCCCGCCATGTTTGGGCCTAGGATCAAGCGTCGATTTGGGTCGTTGCGGACGTAGACCCTGCAGTCGTGGTGGCGGTGCGCCGCATGGACTGTTATATCCGGAGTTTCAACATAGACCGCCACCGCCCTCTTATCAGGCCAGCATGCAGGAGTATAGATTGAGGTAAGCTATTGTTCTTGTTGAAGTTGTTGTCGCTGTTGTTGTTGTTGTTGTTGTTGTTGTTGTTGTTGTTGTTGTTGTTGTTGTTGTTGTTTATTTCGACGTCAATTGAAATGTTGTTGCGTCACATATGTGCTTGTTCGTATATTTGCTAATTAATCATACATTGGGCGCACTTATATCGCACTTTAGCTATGTGTGTAACTGCATCCTGCTTGTTGCCTCTTGTTCCCACTTGTTTTCTTGTACTTTTGCATATTCGCCGCATTGTTCGCCTGTGCAAACATACTCGACGATATTTGGAAATAAGTGCTTGTCCTTGCTTGTGTTGCTAAACCTCGTTATGGATGGAAACCCACAATTTTCGTTATGTTTCACATCTCGATGCGTGTTCGTAGGTCTTTTTGTCCTTCGACATTGCTCATATCCTGCTGCGTTTTTGACATATGTGCCATATAGCATAGCAATTAATTGCAGTGCAGGATATGCTAGTTCAAGTGCAAAAAATAGAACAAAAAAAAAACAAACTTTAAAAAAGAACAGCTAAAATGAATGAGAAGTTGTTTCCGGTTCGCATGTTTTTGTCGCATTTGTCATCACTACGCGACGTTGTTGGCAGGACTACGTCGTTATTGAACGTCACGAATCACCGCATATGGACAGCAATATCCTGCATAGCCAGACAAATGGTCAAATGGACAAACGGGCGCATGTTGAGTCATTAGTGGCGGCCATGTTGGGACTTTAAAATTTAAAGTACAACTCTTTCACATGACTGTGTTTAAAATGAAAATTTAAGCAATAAAGAAATAGTACAGTTTACATATCGATACTATTAAGTAATACTTACGGCCCGTTTGTGAACTCTAAGTTCAGTAACCGTTGAAGCAATTTTAATAGTGCATTTACTTTTCAATTGCGTAAGAAATGCGTAAGAAATACGTAAAAATAAAAAATTTAATTTAATCACTTTTTAAATTTTTAAAAAATCAAGATATAAAGAAGATCAATAATGAAGTTTAACAAAGAGCACTTTACAAAAGAAAAAATTTTAAGGAGGTATTTTAGTCTAAAATAAAAATAATTACAGGCTGGTAAAAGCGGAGGGGGGGAGTAGTGAAAAATAAGAGTGTGTACTTTTTGGCATGATTTCAACCATCCATAAAATTTATAAAAAAAAAAAACAAAACAAAAACAAATTTGCCATTTCAGCCCCCTTGACAGGACTTTGACCGAGCTTCTTAAGATCAATTGTGTTGTGTGTGTTATTAAATGTTCGCACACAATTGGACCTACATGTTTTATGCCAACTCCGAACGGCTAAAGTGTTTTTAAGAAGCTTTACATGACATTATTTACTCTCTGAGGTTTTCCATTGTCTGCAGAGAGGTGGTGACCGATCAGAACAATTTTGTATTGAAATAACTTTTCGCCGCGACTGGTGATCGAACTGGGGCTCCGAGCATACTGAGCCACACACTTAACCTGCATGCCACGGTTACAACCATAAAATTTATACCTTTTCCAAAATCCATTTTGTGTTTATGTGCAGCTTATGTTTGTGTTCATTATCTTGCATAAATAGGGCATTGCTTGGCGCACATCCAAATTTTAAAAACTAGGGGTTCCTTCAATATAACCTTCAAAGTTTTTATGATCTCTTTTGTGGGTTACTGTATAAAGAAGGTTCCAAATTTCAAGTTCATTGGTTCAGTAGAATTTGAGAATTCAAGTGTGATCTAAAAAAAAAGTAGTTTCGAGAAAGACGCGTTTAAAGATTACAACTTTTGCAAATTTTTTTGTATTATTAAGATATTAATAAATACTAAAATTATTCCTAGTTTTTTTTAATCGAATTTTAAGAAACACCCAAAATTTGTACTCCCCTTTTTCAATGATCCTAGGGTTTTGTAGCAAGTTATGGGTGGTTATCAAGAACATGGTCTCTGGAGAGTAGTATTTGGGTAGATCCTTGTGGTATCACAGTGGAGCAGTACTTTGGTCTTAAAAGGTCAAGTGAACGGTAGGTCAACTTACCTAGCCTAACCTAACCATTCCGAAGTTTAACTTATTTCCGCCTAATGGGTAGAAAAATAACCATGAAAATACTTTTTTTAAAAAATCACTATAAAGTTTGGGTAAGAGATATCGCAATACTTTTGATAAGGATAGTTAGGAAAAAATCAAAATTTCTTAGGCAAATGGATGTTTTCTTAAAATTCTGCCATTTGGATAGAGTTGCCGGACTACGAAAATCTTTAATTTTCCGGTGGTTAAGTAGCGGTAGTGGAAAACAGAAAATATATAAAATGAATGAAAACAGAAATATATTATCTTACCTTTTCACCGACACCAACTTTGGCTCGATCGCATAAGTAATAAGAAAGTAAACGGTAATTTACTGATTTGGGTATTTTTCTATCAAATCAGTTGTTCGGATGTTAATTTTGCCCTCCACCGCTAAAAGTAATTGGTGTAGATTTCGGTTAGTCGATTTTTCGTAAAATACACATTGTAATTATTTAAAAAAAAAATCGGAAAGAAGTTATCTCGCTGGCTCAATGGGTAGAAAAATACCCAATAAATATCTCAGCAACGCATTGAGGTTTCTGATCATTTTGTATCAATTGCAGATCGTCTATGAAATTTTATCAAAATCGTTTGAGCGGATCTGGTATCAGATAGGAATGGGTTAGTTAAAAAAAAACAAATTAAATTTCTTAACTCTCTCTTTTCTTCTAACCTTCTCCTGTGGTTCTATGTCGAGTTGAAATAAATGCTAATTAGATAAATATTTTAAGAATATAATAAAAGAAACACTTTTAATGTCGCCGGTTTTGTTTCCAGTTCATCGGTTTGGATTACAAAAGATTAGATTTAAAAAATGTATTCATTGCAACACTGTTTGCTCTGAGAGATCAGGGCCAGTAAGATGGTGATGAATATGAATCAAGTAAGTTTCTGAGAGAGAAATGCCATTAAATATTTGTTATAAGCTGAGGGCCAAGGCCTTGCGTGCTATGTGTGTGGCTTGCGAACTAACGAATCTCAACTAACTCGGGTTTGAATCACCAACTGACAGGAAGTTTTCTCAATAGAAATAAATTTAATAAAAAACCCTCTCTGCAGACAACGAAAAAACCAAGAGAGTAAGCAATGCTATGTAAAGCTCTTGAGAATATGAATTTAAGCCGTTCGATGTCGGCTAAGGTTGCGGTTATAGTGAACGCCGAGTTAGACAGGCAGGCAGACAGGCAATGTAAACAAGCAAGATAGATAGCTATTTGCATCTCATTTTTTCACACAGATTTCAGCCTGCCTGCCTGTCTGAATCGCGTTCACTATAACCGCAACCTTAAAAGATGCAGCTCCAGATGTGTACAAATATTTTAAAATACGCATAAGACAATTGATTATAAGAAGGTCGGTTTGTGCTGAGGAATAACATTGCTTAGAGTAGTCAGTTTTAATTTATTTATTGGATAAGCTTAATACAAGCAGTTTAAATACTTTAAATAAAACTTAAAAACTAAAATTTATAATTAACAGGGAGTATCTCAATTTATAATTAGACCGTAACATAACTGAAAGAATACATTAGACAGGGGGATGAAGTGGTGTTGGAGAGTTCAGATGAAAATTGAATTCTTAAATCAAATTATTGGTTACCCAAAGCATTCTGGTTATAGGTTCATTGCATCCATTGTCGGTGCGGTGAAATTGAAGGTGGAAGAGAGATATAGACCTAAGGTTGCATGGGTTGCTATTAAAAGATATTAATTGGAGTAGTTCAGGGCAGTTAATGGTTCCGCATACTAGTTGATGAATAAAGAGAACATCGGCAACTTCCCTTCGTTTTGCAAGTATTTTCATGTTAATCAACTTCAGATTGTTGGGATAAGGAGGTATATTGAAACTGTCAGAACCGGGAAGACCACGAAGAGCGAAACGAATGAATCGTCGTTGAACGGCTTAGATTCATATTGAATGGGTGTTGTAGATTGAAGACCAAACCTGGCTAGCATATTCGATGATGGGTCTAACAAAGGAAAAATAGAGAGATTTAGTGACGCAAGGATTGGAGAACACTCTGGACCAGTGTTTCACGAAATCAAGTGCAGAGTTGGCTCTACTAATGATATTATCAATAGAGACGAAAAGTTAAGTTCAAAGAGCTTAAGTCCCGTAAAGAGCTTACAAAAAGAACAATGGCTTACCGAGAATGTAATCTACGATCTCGGAGGAAGTTGGAGTCGCTTACGAGAACATGTTATAGGTTGACATTTGTTGACGTTGAGTTCCAGAAAATTTTTTTGACACCAAGTGGAAAAGCTGACACAGATCGTCTTGAATATTGTGATTTTCGGCGTTGGTTTGTATGCGCCGATAGATTTTCATATCATCAGCATACACAGACAGATAAGATTCATTGATGAGACCATCAACATTAGCCATTGTTAAGACGAATAGCAAAGAACCAAGGTGACTGCCTTGTGGGACACCAGACGTAGCTGTAAAAGATTTTGAATTGGAAAATCTAAAGATGAAATTACAACTGCGTTCTTCGATATAAGATTTAATCCATGTTATAAACATATTTGAAAAACCAAAGGTTTTAAGCATAAGAAGGATGATAGTGCTTGAGATTTTGTCAAAAGCTTTACTAAAGTCGGTAGAAACTGAATCAACTGCGTAACCACTTTCCAAACAGCATGTTTGAAACAAATTCTGTGAGGTAGGTGGTAGTTGATCTACCTTTTAGGAAGCCATGTTGACTAGGAGGAAAGATAGATTTGCAATATTTGCAATGGAAAAAGAGAATGTCGTAGATAATACTTTCAAAAATTTTGGAAGCACATGACAGTTTTCAATAATTCTGCAATTAGAAATATCATTTCTAGGTTCTTTTTTATGTAAAGGTATTATGTACGAGTTCTTCCATAACATTGGAAAAACTGAGTTAGAAATAGATAGTTGAAAGAGAGTCAAAAAAGAATGAGCCAAAAAGTTCGCGAATTTTTTTATGACAATATCAGGCAACCCATCAAGTCCAGGAGAATAATCATATTTAAGATAATATTAATTTGCTAAGGCATCAGCTAATGTTATATCAATAGAAGTCAGTGACGTTTGAGCACAATTCCTTAATGAAGAAGAGTATTCATAGTTATGACTAGTGAATGACTGACTGAAGAAATTTGCGAATAGGTTTGCAATTATTTTCGAGTTGTCTGAGGAGATATCTGAAAAAGTAAGGGTTGATGGATAGTTGTCAAAGTTTCTTTTGATATTAATGAACTTGTAGAAGCTTTTAGGATCCAACAATAATTTAGTTTCAATATGAGCAGGGTAAGACTCATATAGGTTTTAACAAAGTGCAGAACAAATATTGTAGGCGTGAAAATAATTTCTGAGGTCAAGAGAAGAATCAGAAAGTAAATAAGTACGCCACAGTTTGTTGCTCTTATTGCAGAGTGAGCGTAGTGCTTTATTGTACCAGGGAGGAAATGACGAAAAGTTCTTCTGCCTACTGAAGGGGAGTGATTGTATGAAGCAGTCAAAAATTCAAATCAATTCAATTCTCAATTCTCTTCAAATTTCATAGAAGAGAGCAACAGTATTATCAACACTGCCATGTGCATTATCGAAAATATGTTGGAAATCGATTCTACTGAATAAAATTTTAAGTTCTACAAAATCAGTTTTACGAAAGTCGTAGCTGTACGCGTGCCCAAAGTGTGTGTTTAATATGTTTTTGTTGTAAGATAGGGTAAGAGATAGAGGTGGATGGTACTGACCGAGTGCCGAAAGTAGATAGTTACTCGCCGAGATAACACAACTATCTGAATCCGAAGAGAATACAAAATCTAGCTGCCTACCAGTATTGTTAGTGACTCCACTCAACTGGTAAAGACCGGAGTCTGAAAGATAAATGGTCCGATATTAAGGATTTTTTCCAATTTTAAGACTTCAATTCCATGCAACAATTTATTGAAAAATTCTTCAAAATAATATGATTTCAGAATTTATAAATCCAATATCGATTTACTTTTTTAACAAGGTTCTATGCCGTTAATGTGCCGAATTATCTCATTCTTTAGCTCTTGAATTGTTGCGAGCTTAGCGACGTATACTTTTTCTTTCAAATAACCCCAAAGAAAGAAGTCCAACGGTGTCAAATAACATGATCTTGGCGGCCAATTGACATCGCGACCACGTGAGATAACACGGCCATTGAATTTGTCGCGCAAAAGAGCCATTGTTGAAACCACATATTGTCCACATCCATATCTACCAGTTCGAACCATAAAAAGCTCGTTATCATCTCACTTCACAGTAACTGCCTGACCGGCCTCATTTTGGAAAAAATACGGCCCGATGATGCCGCCAGCCCATAAACCGCACCAAACAATCACGCTTTGTGTGTGCATTGGTTTTTCGACAATCACTCTTGGATTATCATTCGCCCAAATGCGGCAATTCTGCTTATTGACGAATCCACTGGGTGAAAATATGACTCATCACTGAAGATCATGAAGTGCACGAAATGCATTTTGATTTGAACGCCCATTTTCATAATAAGTCTGAATAACTTTAACGCGTTACTCGATTGTGTAACTTTCCATGGTTCAAATTGAGTTAGTCTGAAATTGAGAAATGTCAAATAAACTGCAGAAAAATCTATAGAAAAACAGTAGATCATTAAAAAGACATTTTTCTAATCAGTTTTTGCCATATTATTTTGGTAATGTCATCCCTGTTGGTCAAAATTATTGAGCAAGATTCGTATTACAGTTTTTTTTTTTTCGGATAAGAAATAATAATATTTTACATATTCTTTCTTTGTTTTTTTTATGAACAGCTTTTTCATTCATAAAATTTCTCATTACAGACTTTTGCTGCTGGATCGGGATCGTCAAAATGGCGTTGTACGCGGCAACTCACCACCACCAACTTATCGCTCGCATGCTGGAAGTTTACTCAGGTACGTTTAAGCTTTTTTAATTTTAGTGTTGCACAGAAATAAATTACTTTGTTCATATTGCAATTAGGACCGTGCTTGTAGTGCAGACAAAAAAGGTTGCCAAAGTGTTAGGAACTTTACAACAAAAAGTTTAAAGCGAAGAAATTTATGTTGCAACCTTGACGTTCAGAAAAAAAAAAAAGCAAAAACACGGACCTCCATTGAACCTCATACCCACTTCAACGATGCAAATGGAAATTATGTGTTCTTATTAAAGGCACCCCCCCTCCCCTCCTGTCAGTATGGTATGCGCGACAAGATGTGCTGCAAGTGCTCAAGGCACCAGTGCAGACAGGAGTTTCGCTTAGGCTGTTTTAGTGCCTAGTTGGTGTTGGGCATAATTTTATTTTTGTTTTTGTTTTTGAACTGCCATGATAACCAGCGTAAAGTTGTTACACAGGATTCACTCTGATGAGTGGCTGTGAAGCAGCACCGCTAGCGACACGGCTGACTTCACGACCATGCCATAATATCAAGCGACTGAGTGGCTCTGTTAATGTGTCACCATTTTTGGGTAGCGACAAAAAACGTTTGTTTTCCCACGAAATTTCTGTGCAACAACTTTGGCTTGTTCTGACATTTTAAGGATAATGAATTATTTTTGTATATGCAAGCAGGATTTTTGTTTTAAGTGTGTGAGTGTGTGTTTGAGTGTCGGAATGTGGGGGATGCGGCAAAAAATGAAAGCTAAATGAGCGTGTTGTTTGTCAAGTCAAAATGTTTGTTGGGAGCTTATTAAACCATGACAACCAGTCTAGCGTAGTTATGCTCAACATAGTCGTTGACTCTGAAGCTGCAAATCAAGGATAATGGATATGAAGTTAAGTAGCAGAATAAAAAATAAAAATGTTGCAAATATTTTAAAGTAGCTGTGATTTATCTCTGTGACTGAGAGATAAAAATAAAGAATTAAGGAAAGAAATCAGGCAAGGAATGAAAATGATGTCAGCCAACAAAGGTGAAGCTGACTTTTGTTTACTTTCATCTAAATTAAGGGTGAAGGTGAAGGTGAAGGTGAAGGTGAAGGTGAAGGTGAAGGTGAAGGTGAAGGTGAAGGTGAAGGTGAAGGTGAAGGTGAAGGTGAAGGTGAAGGTGAAGGTGAAGGTGAAGGTGAAGGTGAAGGTGAAGGTGAAGGTGAAGGTGAAGGTGAAGGTGAAGGTGAAGGTGAAGGTGAAGGTGAAGGTGAAGGTGAAGGTGAAGGTGAAGGTGAAGGTGAAGGTGAAGGTGAAGGTGAAGGTGAAGGTGAAGGTGAAGGTGAAGGTGAAGGTGAAGGTGAAGGTGAAGGTGAAGGTGAAGGTGAAGGTGAAGGTGAAGGTGAAGATGAAGGTGAAGGTGAAGGTGAAGGTGAAGGTGAAGGTGAAGGTGAAGGTGAAGGTGAAGGTGAAGGTGAAGGTGAAGGTGAAGGTGAAGGTGAAGGTGAAGGTGAAGGTGAAGGTGAAGGTGAAGGTGAAGGTGAAGGTGAAGGTGAAGGTGAAGGTGAAGGTGAAGGTGAAGGTGAAGGTGAAGGTGAAGGTGAAGGTGAAGGTGAAGGTGAAGGTGAAGGTGAAGGTGAAGGTGAAGGTGAAGGTGAAGGTGAAGGTGAAGGTGAAGGTGAAGGTGAAGGTGAAGGTGAAGGTGAAGGTGAAGGTGAAGGTGAAGGTGAAGGTGAAGGTGAAGGTGAAGGTGAAGGTGAAGGTGAACGTGAAGGTGAAGGTGAAGGTGAAGGTGAAGGTGAAGGTGAAGGTGAAGGTGAAGGTGAAGGTGAAGGTGAAGGTGAAGGTGAAGGTGAAGGTGAAGGTGAAGGTCCAGGTCAAGAACTTGTGCAAAGGCAATGGATGAATAAGACTTACTTTTGCCACGTACAACTGTTGATTCTCTTATTCATGACATCGATTCTTTTATACATTAGATCTTGAGATTTTCTGCATTTAAGAACCAAAATTAACGCCTTGAAGAAAAAATAAGGCCCTGAGACGTTACCTTGGTGTAAGAAAAAAATTTTTAGATATCCAAAAGTTGACTCCATTTTCCGGTTAGTTAAAAATCCGATGTAAAGGAATTCATTGGCAAATTTTTTATAAAAATAAGGCACTGACATTAATTTTCAAGTTATTTGGATGTAATCCAAGTTCTTTGATTAATTTGTTACAGCTTAGTTAGCTCGCCTGTGTTTATTGAATGGTTTTTTGAGAATTTGGCCTTGCAGGGAGGATCGAAAAAATGATGTCAAAAGGTTATTGTATGTGTCTTAAATGATGTACCTTAAGTACATTTTTAATAAAGTTATCATTTTGGACTGATGTCATCAGGGCGCAGTTATTAATGGTTAGAAAATGTAAAAAGCATGTTACAGTGTTGCATGGATTTCTTATCGATAAGTTTATCGGTAAATTACTGATGTTAAGAAAAACATAATTATGTCATAATGCCATAATGGTTAATTTTCTTAGTGTAACAGACGTTCCTAAAATTTTTGGATTAATAATAATAATAATTCATAGATTCTTTTTAAAAATTGTATAGTCTTTGCAAAAATAAGTAACCCATAAACGTTCGCAAATCTCTCACTTTTCGAAAAGTCTTCACTTGTGGGAATTGCATATTTTTTAAGTGTATGTAAATGAGTGAGAAAACAAACTCATTAGAAACTTTTTTATTTTAGTTCAAATTATTTTTTTTTTTTGCATAAATTTTAAAGTCACTTAAGATCTAAAAACTAGCCTCTCGAGTTTTCAAAAGTTACTTTATCACAAATTTTAAATGCTCAAAGCTATGTAGATAACTGCAAGTAAAAAAAAAAAACAATTTCGCAGCCATAATTCTTAAGTTACTTGAAATTAAGTTTTGATTCACATTTTACTCTGCTTAACTGCCACTCAATTTAAAGTCCTTACCCAACAGTTTCACTCTGCTGCTCCACTTAATTTGATTCTTAACTAAGCGTTTTTTTTTGAAATTGTCACAAAATTGCACACAGAGTAAGTTAAGGCCAAGGCATGAGTAAGCCTTTTTAACCACACATTCCAGCATTGCTCTCTCTCTCCTATTACCAAACTCAACCCAAACCATACTTTCCGACCAAAGTCATCCAATATAAAGCCGGCTCGCTTAAAAAGGAAACCCTTAAACAATTTGAAACAATTTAAATGACAGCATTTGTCTGCCATGGCTACTAGCAAATGTTCCCCTTTAAGCCAAGCTCTTTAGCCATGCCTATCTTGCTCGAAAAATTGCCAACAATTTTCTTGCATAGTCGTTCACGTCATCAGCGTTGCCAGCAGAGCTCTAACCAAGGCAACTTTTTGGATAATTGCTGCCGCTTTGATCACATAATGGCTTCTAATTAGAAAAGTTTACTTTTTATTGCGTTAAAATGTTAAATTTTCACTCTTCTTCTTCTTCTTCTCAAGCTCTCTCTCTCTCTCTCTTTCTCACTCTCTTATCTAAAGTAAATCCTTGTTTTTTGCTGCGGGACCCTATTTTCTGTCCTTGTTACATAATACAGGCAAGGACAATGAATATTTAAGTAACTGCTGGCTGTACATTGGTTTACAACTGTTTTCAACGTTTTTGATAAAATAAGGCAAAAACAACAACAACAACAGCAGCAGCGACACCAAAAAAGAACTGCTTTGACATTGCGAGCGAACAAAAACCCTGAACTAGAAGGGGAAAGTCATTGAAAAAGGGATCTCTGCTTAGTGACGGCTTGTCGTTATGCCACATTGCCTAAAAGTGTGCTTTAAATTTGGTCACATGCGAATGTGCTGGATTATTATCAGTATAATTATGCATGTAACCAACGCAACATTTAGATGTGGTCTCTAAATATTTCACAAGTCAATGAAGTTGGTGACGGTGGTGTGTGTGTGTGTACATGACGTTGTGTGTACATGACGTTTAGCTGCTTTATGGTTTCTGCTTATGATTTACTGGATTACTCAAAACTTAAAAATTTACATAGTTTCAAAAATAAAAATCTTCAACTTCATAACATAGCTACCAAAGTAGTTTTTATGATTTTGCTCATTAACCTTTTGATGCAAATAACAAATGTAATAAATTTTACGCACTAATAATAAGAGCACCAAAAATATTTCTTTATGAGTAGGAAACCGACAATTGCTTTCAATTATTTTTGAGATCCTTAACAAGAACCTATCACCCAAATTCCTCGATTACGTCAGGATTTTGAGAAAACCTTGCTTCAAGGACACACAATTTTTCTAAGAAAAATTATCTTGAAGCGTCAAACTTAATAGTTTGAAAAGATGTTTGTTACACATAAATTGACTCAGAATTCCAACCTTCACATGCCTTTTTCACTCTTATTTTTACGCTTTTCAAAAATACATCTTTTCAGTCATCCAAAAATACATCTTTTCAGATGGTTCCAAGGCAAAAAATGTTCCGATTGAAAAAGTAATGGGGGTCGGTCATATTGATTTGATTCACAGTAGGGGGTTAGGGTTCTGCCTCCCCTGTAGCTCGAAAACCTAGGTTAACCCCAAAATTCTGACTTCAGATTCGGATTCAGCAAACCCAAAACCTTAAGAAACCGTTGAGAAACCGCTAGGGATTTCTTGAGTGTTGTACCGTGTAATTATATTTATATTTAGATTTTAAGAATCCTTCTAACTGTCGCTGCCCAGCGAAGTCTAATTTTCGATCCGGCTTATTATATATACATAATTTGTGTGTGGTTTTTTTATACACTTAATTTCCGTAAAAAAAATGGTGATTTTGGTCATTTGCTTTTTCATTGGGCGATACATCGTTTAAAACTCGCGCTTTTCTCAAAAAAGTACTGGCGACACTGAAGTACATTCACATTGAAAAAACTGTTTTGTCTCTTTAGAGCATTTATCAAATAAGATGAAAATTTGCAATTCTATGCTTTTATGTCAAACGAATTTATGGATAACCTTGATTTTCTGTACAAACCATTAGTGGCTCTCTAGTATAAAATTTGCTAAAAAATGCACAGAAATGCAATTTGAGCGACGTCAAAATTGGTTTAAATAAAAAAAGTAAAATAATCGAAAGGATTTTTCATGTACTATATAATTTTGGTACCGGAATTGGGGATCAGATTTTCAATACACTCTAACATAGGTACAAACAGAAATTTAACAAAATGGAGACAAAAAATATGCTTGAAACTTATAGGCTGGCTGGTCTGGGTTAAGAGCCACCTGGCGGGAACTGTTTCCACTTACTTACTTGGCTCTCTAGTATAAAATTTGCTAAAAAATGCACAGAAATGCAATTTGAGCGACGTCAAAATTGGTTTAAATAAAAAAAGTAAAATAATCGAAAGGATTTTTCATGTACTATATAATTTTGGTACCGGAATTGGGGATCAGATTTTCAATACACTCTAACATAGGTACAAACAGAAATTTAACAAAATGGAGACAAAAAATATGCTTGAAACTTATAGGCTGGCTGGTCTGGGTTAAGAGCCACCTGGCGGGAACTGTTTCCACTTACTTAATGTTGATTACAAAAATAATATTAAATCTACTTAACTAATTTCTTAATGCACTCTGTAATGAGAATGAGAAAATGAGAAAAAATTAAAGTAAAAAGAAGTAAAATAGGCATAAAAGTGTCAGCAATGACATGAAATTGAAGTGGAACTTCATTGAACAGTTTTTGTCAGGTCAAGAACACTAATATATTAGTCATTTTTATCATTGAGCCTTTGTCAACATTTTTTTGAGTGGCGGCCATTCTGTCACCTATCAAGTGTTTACTTTAATTTGGCTTTTATACATTCATAGATTGATGCCTGTACAACGCTTCTAAATTGTGCAAGTTTATTTTGAAAATAGTTTTACTGTCAACATAATCTTCCATCAGAGCAATTAATTCGACTAACTATGGACCGTTTTCGCACTACGCTTACTCTAAATCAGATAAGGGCACATTTTCAATTCCGAAGCACATGTGCTTGGAAACATAATGCTGCTTGCGCGATGTTGACACACGTTCACTATAAGCTACTTCGTGTGGCTTACGATCGTGTGCATTCGGCTACTGCTTTGTTTTTATTTTAGCAGCAAATCAAGTCAGTTGCTTTTCAGCATTTGTTGAAATAATGTCTCTTTGCGCAATTTTTCAACATATAGCGAGAAAATACTTAAAATTTATCTTCGTTTTTCTCTGCTTTACACACAATCAAAGAATGTGATAGTATGTGTGTGCCCATCACTGCCCAATAGGCAATTAAACCAGCGCTCTTCATACGAAGGCCTGCATTGACTGCTACTTTTGAAGACTAAGCACATCCGTTCCTCGCTGCTCTTATGAGCACTTCTTGAAGGCCTTCCTTTTCTGCACAAAAGCCAGCACAACAAATTTGTTTTCCCTACAAAGACTGACTTTTCATATACTTCAGGGCAACTTTTTCGTTAAAAGTTAGAATATATATCAGTTTAAAAATATGACGCAATAATGGCCCTTCTTACTGCTATATCAAAGATTATAGATTGAAATTAATCTAACTTAAAAAAGCAGAGGAGAGAAGATAAAATCATAGAATATATAAATAAAAAGAAAAAGGTGTAAAAGAAAAAAATATTTTTCAACACTTTTTGTTTACCCCTACTTTTAGCCATTCTTAAGAAGTGCTTCTATCAGGCCTCTTTTGAGCTATCGAAGCGGAAGGCCTGTGAAATTTTCCCACTTCATATAAAATTTGACACACATTGTTAAACTAAAAAAAAAAAAAAAAAAGAAAGTGTAATTGTATATGAGTGCGGCAGTACTACAAAATCCACAGGAAGACCTGCTAGCAGCGATGTCATTGTCTACTGGGTGCTCTCAATTATAGTACACAACCACAGAGACGTCGTACAGTGCGTACAGAAGAAGCCATTGCTGCTGTAGAGCGTAACGCAGAGGAAGACCCGAATCAGTCTATCCGCCATAGCGCAAAGGAATTGGATATGTGTCCATCCACTTTATGGATGATTTTCCGGAAAGATCTTGATTTGCGTGCTTACAAAATCCAACTCGTGTAAGAATTGTGGCCACACGATCACCTAACCTAATCGCATAATTTTACGTTCCAGACCCGTGAATTGGACTCCAAGATAGTGCGATTTAATGCCGCTACGAAACGATCGACCACTTGGTGGACAACATTCGCCATGTTATTGCTGATATATGGCCACAAATGTAAAAAAATACATATACATGATAAATGTGCCTCGGTAGTCGAGTAGTTAGCGTGCTTGACTGTCAACCCAGAGGTTTTGGTTTGAAACCCGGTCTAGCCATGGTCCTACGTTTTTATCTGTTTCTTCAATCTTTAATCATTTCTAATCAACTGAAATTAAAAAATCGCCAATATATACGACCTTGGTTGTAGTTGGTGGTAGAGATGTTTGTGGAATGAGATTGCTTAATAACTCGAATTGACTGAGGTTAAGGCATAACACTTGCCTCAGATTCAAATTCGCTTGTTGATATAGCGCTCCGCCACACATACAACATTCTGCACTTGTTTTTCTTGATTTCACTTTCTCTCCTACTTATATATCTTCCCATTTGTGAACCAAGGCAGACTTGACTGAATAGGTTCGACACCTGAAATCCTTGGTTCAAAGCAGAGAACTGCAATTATTCTTGTTTTTGAGTCATTGGTTGACTAACACAAAAAAGAGTATAAGTGGATTAAAGTCAAAGAAAAACTTCCACTCATATCCACTCATACTCGTTCGTGTGTCGTACACATAGCGAATGAATGAACAAGAATAATTTTTATGTTGATATGAACCGATGCAGTGCTCAGTTCTCTCATTGAGTGAATGGATTTATTGTGCTATGCCATAATAACTCACAACACTAATAAAGACCACGAGTGCTGTGGAATGACTTAAGTATTTTTAGTTCAGCTTTCTTGTCATTTCATTGAAATTTAATTGTAAATGTCCAGCAACACGTGCCAAACGAAACAAAAACTGTTTTGCCAGAGGCATAACAAAAAATAATACTCAACTCTTTCATTTTCTTACACAAAATGTAAACAAAACATCAAAAATCATCAGCAGGGCATAACACTAAATAATACTCAACTCGCTCATAGTTCTTATATTGCTCTCTCATGAATAAGTGAGTCACATCAGATTATTAACCAACATCCAATAAAGTCTTAATTGCAGACACACATGCATGTTAGAGAACTTTGAGTATTTTTTGGTTTTAGTGGGAATGAGTCAAAGTATTTTGTTGAGTTGGAATAAGTACACATTTGCACCAATAGTTACGGCTCATGACTTAAGTATACTAATTTTTTTGATACTCATTGCAGGTCTCTGGTTCAAAGCTAAAAGAAAAAACAAAATAAGAAGCTCGGTCAAAGTCCTTTCAAGTACTGACATGGCCAATTTATGTTTTTTTTTTTTTTTTGGATCAATTCAGGACCTTATTATATGGTAGAGAAGCTATTTTTCTATTTCTCGGTCGTTTAACCATTTGCCAACAAATTATTGACAGCTTTGTCATTCCATGTCGTGATATCGACTTGATGAAATGTTCCCATAAACTCTTCGCAATCAACTCAATCAAAACTCAATCAAACTCAAATCTTAACGGTAGTAAAAAAACAACATCAAAATTAAAGTCATAATCTGTATGTTGTCAGCAGAAAAATCGCCATCATTATTGCCTCAAGATAACGTAACGAATAAACAAACTAGAAAATTCTCCTATTCGAAAATCACGAACTTCGCATCAGTTTCACAAAATATTACATAACCATTTCAACTAAACATTTTCAAAGTCGCAACATGAAGTTAAAAAAAATCTTTTGAATTAAGTCGGTTGGTTCCTGGTGGTACGAGTGCGATACTATGGGCCAAGAAAATCCAAAGAATTCAAAAGAAAATACAAAAGCTACAAAGTGATGTACAAAACTCAGGACAAAATTGCTGTTATATCAAACAAATCATGGGTTGAAATAACAGATTTCACTGTTAAAAAAAATTAAACTTTCAAATCAACAGTCGGTTAACTGTTGATCTATACAACACGAAACCCATATAAAGACGTACTTATTGAAATTTTATCACTGTTTTGAAAGTAAATTTTTGGCCGAGTGTGCTGACGTGTGCGTCTAGTACTCGACTGACCTAGGTTCAAATACTGGCAAGGCCAACAAAGATTTTTTTTTTCAAAATATTTAAAAAAAAAAAATGAAATTTGCAATTTTTTTTTCAAGATTGTAAGCAATTTATTTTGAAGGTAATTTTTGACCAAACAATTAATGAAACAGAATTATTATTTCAATTATTAAATTACAATTTTTTTGATACTATCACAGCTAGTGTTTGAACCGACATCCCTCGCATGACAGTCTAGCACACTTCCACTGAGCTATTGGCATTGATAATTTTAATATAGCAAAACACATGTAAAAAACAGAAAGAAAAGAAAGATAATAGACATTTCAACAAAAACACAAAATATTTCAAGCGATGATTTTAACAGCACAAAAATACTTTGAAACGTTCATTCAACAAAGAAAATTGTTTACTTAAACGCAAATCATTCAATCTAACAGTGTTTTGAAATAACAGCGGCCGACTGTTAATGTTACTGTTGATATTTTTCTGAGTCCATCTATTTAGCATTGGTTTTTACAGTTCTTTTATTACATATTTGTATGCACTTATTATTTAATTAATTATTTTTATTTTTTAATTATCACACAATAATAAATTTTTAATATTTTATTTTTAAAAGAATGCACGAAAGTTTGAATTTCGTAAATATAATATTAATACGTATAAGAAAATATCAACCCAAACAATTTCGCATAACTTTCACTTTTTGCTAAACCTTCTTATGTCGTTTATGAAAATAATTTACATTTTTTATGATCTTATTTTTAGCCACAGCTGAGCCAACTCCTTAACTTCGCCAAGAAAGGTTAAACTCCCTCACCGTTATTTGTTTCAAAGAATGATGAACGTTTTCTAATATTAAAATGATTTACTTTAAAATAAGGTACCCAAAATAATGCCATTACAAAAATGTTTGTATTAATAAATCTGCCTACAACAGAGGCCACATCATAAAAATAAATTTTGTTGTATACACCGGTAGAGCCGCAATAAAGCCGAATGCTGCGGTGGAATGTAAATTGGCTGTTTTGTTTTTTTTTTTTTTTTTGTTTTTTGCGTTCTCTCATAGATCCACTCAATCTATGCTTTGTGCGTACGCATTAATATTCTTGGCAATTTATACACGTGTTCATCGCTGGGTGGCATCAATAGCGCTGGGTAGGGGTGACAGGCTGGCTGCCAATGCTACCGGGGTGCATAAATAATCAATCAAAATGTAAATTTTTCAACATATAGAAAACAAAACAACAAAAAAACGGAAAAAAATACCAGTGAAATGCTGTGTCTAGCACTTTATGATGAATCTATGTTGTATGTGCCTAGAATTAGACTTTATTAAATATTAAAATTAAATTTAAGCTGCTATTTGCTGTAAATTGATGTTGGCAGTGATGAAACCGAGTGGCTCGATTTAACTAACTAAATTTAATTCTTTATTCACTCATTTATGCATTATTCATTCAATTTCTACTCAAAATGCTGCATACTTTTGTGCTGTTCTGGAAAATAAACCAAAACATTATTTATATCATTAAGCCAACCACTTGAAAGAAGCCAAGGAATCAAATAAATATAGCTTAATAGAAAACAAGAACAATAAGATTTTTCAATCTAGCTAAACCAACACTTCATTAAAAGCAGACATAGCTATATATATATATATATGTATTGTATGTAATTCAATTTGCCACAGCCTAAGAGTATGCCATCAAAACTTGCAAACTAGCCAGAGCACAGAGAGAGGTCTGTGGTCGGCAAAGTTAAATATTTTGTGAAAAATCTTATGTTTCTACTTGAACACTCTGTAGAGTACCCGGATAAAAGTTATGGCATATTTCAAAAAGGATTTGTGCTGAGTGGCAACAACATAGCTATAACGATAGCAACAAAAACAATCAACGAAAATAGTAAGCACATAAAATAATAGCATATTTTCAGGCTTACTCTGAAATTGAGGAAGCCCAATTGTTGACATACCAGTGGCAAACGCAGGTGCTCGTTCGGGGGCTGCATTTTTTAGATTTTATGAAGGTGCCTTATCTTTCTGGAAATATTTTTCAATTTAGTTGGTACTTTAGTTTATTTAATACATTTCTTATATTGAATGTGTAGTTTGATTTTTTTTACAAGTTTTTAGTTTATCAAAACTATTAGTACAAATAGTAACTATTTACCAAATAAGTTTTATGATGGGTTCTTCGGTTTGTTATTATATTTTGGCTAGATCCATATTTCATGCTCTTGTCTTTGTATATAGCTACACGCGTGGAGTACATCCGCATCAATAACTCAAATTTTGTCTTAAGTCGGGCTTAAGCGATAATTGTTTCTGGGCACAGATTTTTGATTGATGATTTATATGACCTGATGGACTGCCAAAAAAAAAAACGTTTGTGCAAATATTAATTGCAGGCAAATATTAAAACTTACTAGATTGGAAGAGCACAACGAAACGACTGAAAGAAGAGTTTAAATATAATCCAAGTTAACGCCAAAGTCCATAGCAGAATGAATACGAGTTTCAAGTTTATTTAACGAAACAGTTGTATTAAATTTGTCAAATCTTACTTTAAAATGTTCTTACTTAGAGGCTTCCCTTGCTAACCACTGAATTACCATAAAACTATTAACCCTAGGATGTTCGGCTGGGCTTTCGAGGCCCATTTTAACTTTGAATTGTTGTAAATTTTTTTTGTCAACTACCGCTTATGTTTTGTTGATGGAACAAAACCATCAACATATTATTTGCATTTATTTCGTTGAACAAGCCTCATCTGTTTATGTATGAAGATGGTAAGTGCACCTGTTGGGCCTAACGAGGCCCATCCGTTAAACGTATGGAAAAGTATGTAATCTACAAATATGTTATCATACAAAACATGTACAAACACGATCGATCACGTTTGGTAATATTGTTACGCTGCAGGTGTATGTGTGTGGAAGCATTTATTATTCAAGAATCAGTCCAACTATCACACATGGGTATTTCATCGATTTAGGCGGCCAAAATTATTTTATTGGGCAAACAGTTTCCAACCTTGTACGTTTTTCTATATTTTCAACCCTGTACGACGATTGGGTCATATTGACTTACCCCAATTTTTATTTTTTACATGTTTGTGGGTGGTTGACGCCCATTTTTTGTACACATTATAGTGTTGATATAACATTCTCACATACCAAGTTGACTCTTTGTAGTTCATATATGAACGTCTTTATAGAGTTTTCACTATAGCAAGTTGTATGAAAGGTGGGTGTGTTCGTTTGTAGATGATGCTTACTTCTTATGCACACCTTAGATTTGATATAGAATGCTCCAATACAAAGTTTTATTCCTGTAGCTCAAGTGAAAGCCTTTCTATAGAGTTTGGGTTGCATGGTAGATGGACGCGTTAATGGGTGTACCACGCCCATTTTTTGTTGTAGTCTACAATTTTATATAAAATGCATTCAGAAATACTTACAGATATCAAATTTTATTTCTATTTCCATCTTAAATAGAACTCTCTATGTAGTAATTTTTATTTTGTTGTGGTATGGGAGGTAGGCGTGTCCGAGGGCGGATATCAAAAATATTCAATAGTACAGACCCTTGGGTCCATGTGAATATGTGTACCTTATTCAAGTGTACCTTATTCAAGCTTAGATCATAAAAAAAATTTAATTTATTTAATTT
This sequence comes from Tetanocera ferruginea, assembly GCA_958299015.1. NCBI lineage: Eukaryota > Metazoa > Arthropoda > Insecta > Diptera > Sciomyzidae > Tetanocera > Tetanocera ferruginea. The sequence continues at coordinate 40,490,932 of OY282640.1, forward strand.
TTGAGGCGTATCAAACCCCCATCCCCCCCTTAAAAACCCCTTATTATGACATAACTCCTCAGCTACTGCGTCATACAATACCCTTATCTAATAATATTTACCGATTTGACACTTAGCTGTATGAAAATCGAAAGAACAGCTGATCATGGCTTTTGGGCCTCGTGAGGCCCACCAGAGTCACTTACCGCCTCTTAGGTAGCCGAACATACTAGGGTTAAAATGAAGCATTGACCCTTACTCTTAAGTATTAGTGTGATGCTTCTTCAAAGCTCATTTGCAGCACTTTAAAGGTTCGCTCTCGTATAAAACAGAATTGATATTTCTTTCTAACTATAAGTTCAGTAGAAGGTTTTGAGAGCTGTACGAATTTCGAGCCTTTAAGAAGCTCCCTAGCAAAAATCCGCTTTCAAATTAACAGCCTCTCTCGCATAGGTACAATAGAAATTATTTGAAAGCTGACGTCTTAACTGCAACAAGATACTTCGCCAAAAACTATGCGAAGCACTATTCGCTACACTATTCACAACTACGATTCGCTCTCACATAAAAAGCCTCACTCTCTCAAGCAATGCAGGGCTATTTGGAAGCTAACATAACTGTGTTCATGCAGTATCATTACGAAAATACACTTAAAATTATTAGCCTCGCTCTCACAGGCATTAAGGAAGCTGCTTGAAAAAATGTAACTTACAAAAGTTTCTTCGCGTATAGATTTTAGAAGCATGACAACGAACTAAAAATTATAAAAACAACATTAAATTGTTGAAGCGTTTTTACTTCTAGCCAACATACTTTGATTTATTCGTACATTTTTTGTATAGTTTTTTCCTTAATATGGAATGTAGTGGGTCAAATATGCATGTCATTCGTATTGACGAATTGTATGCGTACCAATTCATTCTTAAGATGGCATCGTTAAAGTGCTTCAAAAGTATTTCTCGGGAATACAAGCACTTTCACCAAAATACGGAACTGGCCTGCTCGTGTTCTTCAAAGTATCATCAAAGAAGTAAAATATGTCCTTGACTTTCAAGAGCCCGATTAATAATTTCTCATCGAAACTCTTTTCACAAGCTTCTTAGAAGTGACAAAGTGATGGAAACTTTTAAGAACCTCAACGTAGGAACCTGTTGATATTTTAATTATGAGTTGGGTTTCCAAGGGTGGTTTTTCAAGACTGATTTGTTCGGAAGAAATGTTGATGGTAAGAAAACTAATACTGACAATATAATAGATACTCTGTAGTTTTTCGTCGGGAGCAAAGAGTAATTTTTTGACATTTTTTTCAGTTTCTTAAGATAACCCCTAACAAGATGGCAAGCAAGGATAGGAAAAATTCGTCTTAGGAAAAATGTTGGAAAGGAATTTAATGGAAAGTCGTAATAAACTTTGTGATCTAAGGATCATCCTGGGTCACTTACTGTAATTTTTCAATAAATATATATTGTTTTTGCAGATAAGGGTGGTTATATTGAAAAAATTTATTAAGTATATCCAAATAATAGGATCTGGCAATAAATTGTACACCTCAAGTCTTACCAGAGGAGCTTTAAAATATTTTCTGATATATTTCTTAACTTTTATTTCTTATTTTTGTGAGGGTCTAACCAAGAGTAGCAAATAAGAGTAGGTGTGTTAAGGAAAAATGTTTTGAAGCTAACTTGAATGAAAGCTAAAGATACCTTTAACCTACACTCACAGAAAAAATTATGTTTTATCAAACAAGTCATGGGTTAAAATAACAGATTTCACTGTTAAATACCATCCAACAAATGAATTTTTCAAATCAACACTTCGTTGACTGTTGGTCTATAGAATACGAAACCCGTATTAAACGTACTTATTGAAATTTTATCACCGTTTTGGAAGTTTATGTTTAGCCGCGTGTGCTGACGTAAGCGTCTATACTCGACTGTCTTAGGTTCAAAAACCGGTAAGACCAAAAAAGAATTTATTATATAAAATTTTTTGTTTTTTTGTAAATAAAAAATTAAATGTAAATTTTTTTTTATAATTGTGAGCAAACTTATTTTGAGGTTTTTTTTTGACCAAACAGTTAATGAAACAGAATAAGAACTTCAATTATTAAATTCAAATTTTTGATACTTATACAGCTAGGGTGCGAACCAACGTCCTCCGCATGACAGTCTTGCACACTTCCACTAAGCTATTGATAACGATAAGAGAACTGTTTCTAAACACATTAAAAAACTATTGCTTAGAGAAGACAGACATTTCAACAAAAACACAAAAAACGTTTCAACAGATAATTTTAACAGCTCAAAAATACTTTAAAACTTTCATTCAACAAGAAAAACTGTTAGCTATATCAGTTAATAATTGTTATAACAGCGTTTTGAAATAACAGTGCCAACTGTTAATATAACAGTTAATATTTTTCTGAGTGTATCTAGAAATCACTATGGAAAAGTAACAGCGATTTTTTTGGTTGAGAAGAATTCTAATATAATAAAACATTTTAACATATACTTCTAATGGTCACTCCGAGAGAACTGCGAACTGTAAACGCGAATTATTTGAATATTATATCCTTTTTGGGACTAATTCGGACTAAATTTCAACTCTGTAATTTGCTTTCAAAACCATAAAAAATTGGTCCAAGCAAGCTTTTAGTATTAGAAGTACAATAGTATAATATGCTTAAGAAAAGGTCACGTTAATCTTTCCTAATTAACAAGATTGTAAACAAAATAAGCTAAGCTTTTTCAAGTTTTTTTACTAACAAAAAGTTTACTTTATTGTAATTTTGTGTACATATTTAAAAATAAACCAAATTCCCTGTCTTGAAATGAATTATTCAAAAGCGTTCATTTATCAGTGGCAAAAACTCACATTTTTACCCAAAAGTCTTGATATAATAATTCAAAAAAATTTTTTATTAGTTTATTTGCATTGGAAGCTAGGTTTTCGAGTTGAATCCTATTTAATCGACTAGTTTTTGTTATATATCTTACCAAGATATCACTCAGGGTCATTTATAGGCACATTTTAAGAATTTATTGTGAATAAATGTTATTTTATTTAAATACAATTTTTTGAAAATAATACATAAATCCATAATAAATTCTATATATTTTTTAATAAAATTTAAAAAGTAAAACCATAATATTTATCTGAATATTTTCGAAAATATTTTGTGATAGTTAATTTCTTTACAAACTAAACTCGCTTCAAGGAATGGCTTTTTCATTTGTAACTCTGAGTGAGATCTTGTTTGGATATCATTTATAGAAAGAATTTTGTTAATTCTTTACTTTAAAAAATTCTTTACTTCTTTAAAAAATTTTATATTAAAGTTATAGAAGTATGAAAACAAAATCTTTTTTGCATTAGGGTTGCAAAAACATAGTTTTGTCTTTAAAATCTCAAAATTTCGCTGTTATTGAATTGAATTTTTTAAAATATTTCAGCTTGTTTTGGATTAGTTTGAAAATTGTATCGCAAAAAAAGTTGATCTTAGCTAGCAAAGAGGACATTTCCCTTTAAAGCCCTCTCATATCTACGCCTGTGACTGATATACAGCTTCTGCTTCAGCAAGTGTGCAAAATAGTTTTGTTAACGTATTTGTAAGAAAATGTTTAGCATACTCTGAGGCTACAAGTGAATTAATGTTGAAATTGGCAAAAACTTTATTATGTGTCCGATATATATACTGGCTTCCGTTTCCGGCATGTGAACGCAATTTCATGTCCGATTGAGTTGCTGCATTTTAATGAGTAGCACTAAAAACTACTTTAGCAGCACGTCTGCCAGCTGGGCGGGCAGTCTACAAGATAGGCTATTAATTTAATAATTTCTTGAGCTGGGCTCAAAATCAAGGCAAGACATACGTTGTGCATTTTTTGTTTTTGTTCTTTATTTGTTTTGTGCTCATCAGCATGCACAGTGCCGAAAATGCAAAGTTTTAATCTGAACAGCAGATACTTGCAGTCTGCTTCATAATTATGCACACACACACACACAGAGCCACGCACTCACTCACTCACTCATTTTGAGTATATGTTTGCTGAGGTTGAAAGGATTCGCTTATCACACACACTGCAGCAGCCATGCGTGTTGCAAGGCCATAGGTGACCGGATTATACTGTCAGCCAGACCGACAGACAAAAGGACAGACGAATGTTCGCACATAGATGAACAGAACAAATTAATTTTTTGTAGAGAGCTGCATGGATCGCATGTCTCTTGGAATTGTTTGTCAAGCTAGCTAGCTATGCACAGGCCAGACATGCTCATATATTTGTTCATAAATTTTTGGACAAATGTTGTGAAGCCTGATGTGCTTGTTGTCCTGCGGTAGCACTTCATTTGTGCTGAATTGTTTGCTAAAGCTTATTGACAGCATTCTTAGGTATGAAAAGAGTTAAGTGCGAATAAAAGAAATTAGCAGTTAGAGTTGGCACATGATAAAATTATATAGACATGGTTAATTTGCATATTAAATATTTTTCTTTTGTTTCTTTTCTAGAGCTCCTTTGACAACGACGTTGCGTGGCGGTGGTGGTGGTTCTATTGGTGGCTCCGAGTATAGTCTACCACCTAGTTATCGCTCTCGTAATACCACACCAGCCACTATTTGCACTGAGCGCAGCATTGAGACTGCACCCTCTGGACGTCTGTTGGCCAATGAAGATATACCCGAACCACTGAGTGCTGAACAATTACCTGGCTATAGTTCACTACAGCATTTGCGGCAATTGTCCGATTTGTCGCTACAAACCGCCTCGACACACATACCAAAGATAACATCAACAACATCAGCAGCAGGAATAGCAGCGACAACAACAACAACAGCTGCGACAACAGTTCCTGTGAAACATCAGCTGCGCACCTCCGCCATTGTTGAAGTGGTGGCCGCTAACAAAACCACGAATAATGTTGGCAATGATAAAATTTCGTCGTCAACAGCGCTTACTTCCGCTTCCGTTTCGAATAGCAGCGCAAAAGGTAAGGAACTGGTGACAATTGTCACCATATCGCAGAATCATAGCGATGTGCTGTCGAATGAAGTGGAAAGTAATGCTGCAGGACGACAGCAACAGCAACTGCAACCGCCAAATGAACAAATGGACATTTTGGCACATTTGTAGCCCGAATTTTGTTTTCTTCGTACACTTTGCTAATTATTTTTAACTATACAATTTTTGTTAATGAATTATTTATAAAAAACTTTATTAAGTGATAAGTTTGAGCCCATTGAAAATATTAAAAATAAGATTAACAGTTAATCTATTTATACTATTATATAAACGTGTAAAAAAATTGTTTGAACTTTTGTTGAGATTGCGATAAAAATTTCATTTATAGCACTTTAAGCCTATCTAATTGAACGCTAAGCCGAATCAAAATTTAGATTTCGCCGGACATCAATTCAAAAGTTAGAAGGGCTCTTAAAAGAAATTTCTGCATCATTTTCTTTTTTGGATCGTTGAAATCCCCATGAGCGGTTTTGGGTCTCCTAAATCCCTGTTTTGGCCAAAAAATAAAGTTCTTTGCATAAAACTTTTTTTTTCTTCAGAATGTACGATATACCCAAGATAAGCAAAAAAGACATATTTTTGGGATCGCAAAAGAGTTAATAAAGACCAAACATTTCCAATTTTTTTTTAGCCAATAGTTGTGTACTATCAGTATCTTTAAGTTTTTGCTTATCTTGGGTATGCATTCTGAAGAAAAAAAAAAGTTATATGAAAAAAACTTGATATTTTGGCCAAAAAAGGGGTTCAGGATAACCAAAACCGCTCCATGGGGATTTCTTCGATACAAAAAACAAATTATGCAGAAATAGAAATTAAGAGTCCCTCTAACTTTTAAGTCGGTGTCCGGATGATTTTTTTTTTCTCCTTACAAAATCGATCCGTCTTATCGAACGCTGATAGCTTTATTTAAAAATTTTAGGGAAAAATAATTTCAAAGAACGGACTTTTTATAGATTTTTTTAGGAAAATTAATTAGAACCAATTTGTAATTTACATGCAATTTAAAACTAGTAAGCTATATATTCGACTTGGCCGAAGTAAAAATACCCCCACGGCCGATTTTTAAGGTTGGGAGAATCTTAAATTGGAGAGCTTTTTGGCCTTTTTATAAAGTTTTAAATTTTGGGGTTGTATGGGAGGTGGGCGTGTTAGATTGTGTATGACGCCCATTTTTCTAGCATACCTCAGTTTCGACATAGAATTATAGATTTATAGATTTTTCAATTTTGGGGTTGTATGGGAGGTGGGCGTGTTAATTGGTGGATGACACCCATTTTTATAACACACCTCAGTTTTGACATTAAATACACAAATACCGAGTTTCCATCTTGTAACTTTAATATTAGCCTCTTTATAGATTGTTCAATTTTGGTGTTGTATGGGAGGTGGGCGTGTTAGTGGGTGGATGACGCCCATTTTTCTAACACACCTCATTTTTGACATTGAAAACACAAATACCGAGTTTCCGTCTTGTAACTTTAATATTAGCCTCTTTATAGAGTTTTAAATTTTGGGGTTGTATGGGAGGTGGGCGTGTTAGTGGGTGGCTGACGCCCATTTTTCTAACACACCTCATTTTTGACATTGAAAACACAAATACCGAGTTTCCGTCTTGTAACTTTAATATTAGCCTCTTTATAGATATTTCAATTTTGGGGTTGTATGGGAGGTGGGCGTGTTCGTGGGTGGATAACGCCCATTTTTCTATGAAATCTTAGTTTTCACATAGAATATACATATACCAAATTTCAGTATTGTAGCTTTAATATTAGCTTCTTTGCAGAGTTTTCAATTTTGGGGTTGTATGGGAGGTAGGCGTGGTTTTCATCCGATTTAGCCCATTCTCGAACTTGACCTTAGTTTTTTTAAAAAAAGCTTAAATATCGAATTTCATTACGATGTCTTCAAAATTACGGCTGTAATCGTGTCGACAGACAGACGGAAAGACGGACAGACAGACGGACATGGCTAAATCAACTCAGGTGGTGATGCTGATCAAGAATATATATACTTTTCCATACCTACCACGCCTCCTTTTGGGTGTTACACACGTCGTGAAAAAATTAATATACCCCTTACGCAGTACGCGTGGGGGTATAAAAATTGATTTATTATTCATTTCAATTATTAATTTTTCTTAATTCAGAATAATGCATTAATTATACCCTAAACCTGAAAGGTCAGGGTATATTCACTTTGTGCAAACGTTTGTAACGCATAGAAATAAACGAGTCCGGTAGAAAAAAGTATATTTATTCTTGATATATAGTCACCTCGTGAGTCGAGCTATCCATGTCCGTACGTCCGTCCGTCCGTCCGTCTGTCTGTGTGTTGTCCGTAAACACAGGATAAGAATAAGGAGTAGAGATAATGGGATGAAACTTGGTACACATAATCACATGAACCCAAGGATCTGCATTATTGAATATTTTTGTAATCCGCCTACGGACACGTCTACCTCCCATACAACGCAAAAATTGAAACCTGCATAAATAACCTCATAATTAGCCTAGAACAATAACATTTGGCATGTATATGTTTTGTATCAACACAAAGATGTTTTCGAAAAATGGGTATCATCCTCTCACGGACACGCCCACCTCCCGTACAACCCAAAAATTGAAAATGCAATAAATAAGCCTCTGTTGGACCTACAGAAATAAAATTTGGCACATATGTTTTTTATGATGAATAAAAGATGGTTTTAAAAAATACATGTCATCCGCCTATGGACACGCCTATCTCCCATACAACCCAAAATGTTCAAACTCAATGAAAGTGGGCGGTATTCGACAAAGGGCCGTGTTGCTATATGAAAAACACTGTATCTCAGAAAATATTGACACTAGGATAACAAAATTCACAGTAAAATTACAAAGGCAGTCACAAATATTATGATTTGCGATCTTTTAAGTGGGCGTTATTAAAAAAAAGGTGTGGCAGTATTGAAAAAACTCTGTTTCTCAAATAAAATTGACACTAGAGTACTGAAATTTAGTATAGACACAATTATTGAAAATAACTATCAAGAAAGTGGGCGTTATGCGACAAAGGGGTGTGGCAATATAAGACAATTACTGTATCTCGAATAATATTGACACTAGGGTGCAGAAATTAATTACAGCGGAAGTCACAATTACAACAATTTTTTGTAAAAAAATGGGCGTTATTGGAAAAAGGAGTGTGGCATTAATAAAAAACAATGTATCTCGAATACTTTTGACACTAGGATACTAAAATTTAGTACAGAGGCACAAGTATAACATATTACTATAAATAATGTGGGCGGTATTCGATAAATGGGCGTGTCACTTTAAGGAAAACACTATATAGTGGAAGAGTAACATGAAAGAGCCAGTTTTAAAAAAAGTTACAAAAAATATAAAAATAATTAATAAAATTATAAAAATTGTATCAAAAGTACTTTTTCATTCATTTTTGTACGTAATGCCATGAAATATTTTCCAAAATCAACACTATTCTTGGACTAGTAGCCATTTATAAAAAATATTAAATTCGGCTCTTTCATAACACATAGGCATTGAAAGAGCCAACCAAAGTTTTGAAAGAGCCAACTTCTTATTACAAGACTTAACACGAACAATAACGAATGTTTTATTGAAAATATTTATTGTTATTATAAATATTATTGTTTTTACAAAAATAAATAAATAAATTCAATACTAAAAACAAAAAATAGTTCAAAAACTTAAAAATATTTTCAGCTAAGAAAATTTGATCGCTTTGAAGAAAATCTGTAATAATAACACATATTCCAAAAACAAAATAAAAGGTTTAAAACATTTAAAAACATTTTTGACAAAAATAGTTTAAACTTATTTTTACGCCACAGTATTTATGTGCCTAACCGCTATAAATTTTACACTGAAACCGCAACCCGGCTCTTTCAAAACATATTGTCCAAAGAAACATAATTACCGGCAAAATAAATATGTTATGGGTAGGCCTAATATATCCATAAAATTATATTATAATAATACTACTGTTAGTTTTAAGGGTAAAGACGTCAAAAAACAAATAAAATGTTCTGAAAAACTTACTTAATGATGAAGAAATCGTAAATACGATGCACCAACGCCGTTTATTATCGGTGAACTGTCAAATGTTTGTGGGTGCCATTTGGCGAGTATTGCTTCTTAAAAATTATAATTTCAGAAGCATTCGTATGAAAACTACCGCGTAAGTCGTGGTGGCTCTTTCAAAACTTGGCTCTTTTATGCCACTCTTCCCCTGCTCAGAAAATATTGACACTAGGATACTGTGTTTACAGTCAAAATGCAAGTTTCGGCACAATTATATAAAATTACGGTCAATTAAGTGGGCGTTATTCGACAGAGAGGTGTGGCAATATTAGAAAAACACTGAAGAAAGGGTGAATTATGATAAAGTATGATCAATTAAGTACATAGGCGGGATTTGAAAAAGAGCGTGACACTTTAATAAAAATTTTAAAAAGGCAGAAATTGAAAATAACTATCAAACCAGAAATTAGTAAAACTAAATTTTTAATAATAAAGTTTTATATTTGAAATTTGCCTTAAAGAGTAAATAATAAAAATCGACAGATAAAAAGCATTTTCAAAATTATGAGCTTAAATACTTGTGTTTACATAGTTTACGAACTACTTAAATTCTCTAAAAAGGAAGAAATAAAAACTTTTGAACAAAAAAAAAACCTACTTCAAAATCACTACAAAGTAAAAAATAATTTTAAATTACTTTTCTTATTAATCGATGTAAAATTTGATAATTTATTTGTATAGAATATTATATTGGAAATCTTATTATTTTAATTTTTCCTTATTTGTTTTATTGTTATCAAAAATATATTATTTTTTTTATGATAACAATCGATGCTTTTTTTATTATATAGTCGGTGCTAATAAATCAGTTTTTTTGTGAAGCTGCAACACACAATAGCATATTCAATATCAGTTTTCCAAAGTTTTTAAAATTACTTTTAAGCTAAAATTAATCAAAAAAGTTGAAATTAGGGCAGGCATGGTAAAAATATCATGATTTAATGGCAAAGATTAGCGCCAACTACAAAGCTTTTATTATCATAAAAAAATAATATGTTTGTGATAACAATAAAACAAATAAGAAAAAATTAAAATAATAAGATTTCCAATACAATATTCTATATAAATAAATTATCAAATTTTACCTCGATTAATAAGAAAAGTAATTTAAAATTAGTTTTTGAAGTGAAACTTCTTTGGCGGCGAGTGAAATTTCAAGGCTAACGTTTTGAATTCATATGAAAATTTTAAAAAAATTATCGTCGCTAGCGTGAATAGAACCCAGGCTCTCTATTAAGCATCTTATTAGAGTCATAAGCCCTATCACTACGCCACATAGTCATATAACAAATCGGCAAACAAAATGCAATTAATATTCAACGAGTTTTAGTCCGTGTATTGCATTCCACAGACACACACCATGTCTGAAGAACGTACTGTACCATTTGATCCGTACTGTACCATTTGATTTTCATCCTACAAGTATGCACGGAAATTTTATTTCTTTATGCTTGGAATGCTGTACATTACGTAACAAAATAAAACAATTGTGCATATTTTTTTGTTGAATATCGAATCCTAGCTTAAAGCTTAACCCTTAAATACATAGTGTGCCATATGTGGCACAACCAAATAATTTCTTTTCATGTCTCATGTCGCATGAACGAGAGTAAATTTGAAAAAAATAGTAAATTTGTTGAGGCATACTGGTTTGAAGCCTTCGTTTTCTTACAGCGGCAACACATACAGAAATCTGCTCATTGAGTTATTTGGCGCATTCAAGGGTTAATTTGAAAGAGCATATCATAACGTTGATTGTTATCAAAAACTTGAAAGGTTATTGACAACATGCAAAACAGTTAAAACGATATAAAATTAAAAACAAGAAGTGTAGAAAGTGAAATAATTAAGACTGCCGAATCGTTTTTGTCTTGCCAAAAAATGTCCCGAAGCTAAGAAAAGTACCTTAAGAATGCAACTGCAGCTAGTCCACAACTCAGCTCACAAAAGTGCTTTTACATTTTCGACAGATTCTTTAGAAATTAAAAGCTAACTGTTATTTTTTGCCTTGTATTTTTTTTCGGGGAAAAATAAAGGTTACTTTTTACTTTTATTTTATCGGTCAAAAGTAACAATTATTTTGTGACTTTTAGTTTTTCGGTCAAAAAAATTATGCAATTTGTGTTTTTTAAAAGGCCGCTTGACAGACGTTGACACCATCAGTAAAATGTCTCACCGATAAGATGAAAATAATATATCAATACTTTTTTAATCGGTAAAATGACCTTTGAAAAAAATACAAATTGCCTGATATTTTTGACCGAAAAAATAAACGGCAGAAAAAACTGTTATTTTTGACCGATAAAATAAAATTCAAAAGTAACTGTTATTTTTGCCCAAAAAAATATACGGCACAAAATAAATTTTATTTATGTCGGAAAAAATAATATAAAAAAATTAAATAAAATAAAAAGATAACAGTTTTTCGATTAAAACCATAAACGGTACGGTCCCTGGATATAAATATTGAATAAACAGAATATTATTCCATTTTGTGTTGATTGATTTTCTTTTCAGATACTTTCTCTCTATTTCACACTAAAATCTATCATATTTTTTACTGTTTAAGAAGTTTCACTTCTGCCACATGTACGTTGCTACACGCGAGTTTTTTTTACTTTGAAGTGATTTTAAAGTAGGTTTTTTTTTTGTTAAAACGTTTTTATATAAATGAGGAAAGTTTTTCGCAATTTCAATTTTTGTGCACATACCTTCTCGTTTTGAGGCACTTTATCGCCTATAAATTTCATAACGGCAAAGATGTTCGAAAATTTATTGTGCAAAAATGGCTTGCCTTGTTAAGACCAACATTTTATTTATAAATAACCTTACACTTGACCTTGGTATAGAAACTGGTAAAATACCGAAAAAAAATAAAAAAAACACAAATTATTTTTTAAACTTTTATTCCTATAAAATTAAATTTCATTTTGATTGCCATATGAGAGATTATTAATTTTAATTTGATCAGTCATAATCTCTCAACAAACCGGCACCTCCAAATCAGTTTTAGACCAAGGATTTCTTGGGCAAACCTATTTAGAATTTTCCGTAAAAGAATTTCTGCTCCTACAATTTTTTAGTTTTTTTTTTTGCACCCATACAAATTGGGCCGCCCTAGGTGAATACCGTCAGAAATATTCGGTTATTTCTACACTGAGGGAAAAATGTGTTAAAATTAAATGAAATTGTGTTCATATCTAACGAATTTGTTTTTGAAATAGAGCTTGAAACAAATTCATTAAAATTAAACACAACTGTTTTTAAAGTTAAATTAAAAAAAAATGTTTTTGTTTTTAAAACAATGTTTTTGTTATGAAAAACAAATTTAAAACAAAAATTTTAAAATTCAAAACACATGTTTTAAATCATATTTTTTCGATGCCATTTTTTTAACTTTTCCCAGTTATTAGTACCAGATTCACAACCAGCTACCCCCGGGACTGGAGCTAACATATCCGAATACCAAATGTTAACTCCATTTTATGAAGTTTGTATTCGAAATATTTTAATATTTAATTAATATGTTTTTTTTTTTATCATATGTTCGATATTTGTCAAACCAATTCAAAAAATTCAAAAATTGTCATTGTATTCAAATTTTTGTTGGTTTTTTTCAAAGAAATAATAAGAGAAAAATTAAAAAAAGAAAGGAGTTTATAGGTACACTGAGAAAAAAAAACATACTTTAAAATTAAACAAAAAATTTTAAAATAGAAATTTAACGCCTTTGCGTTTCTACAAAACAAAATTTAAAACAAGTGTGTTTAATTTTGAACAGCTTATAAACTTCTTTTTTTTTTTTAATTTTCTTTCATTATTTTTTGAAAAAATAAACAAAAATTTGAACACAATGAAAATTTTTGAATTTTTTGAATTGGTTTGACAAATGTCGAACATATAATAAAATAAAAACTAATTAATTATTTATTAAATTATTTCAATGGAAACTTCAGCGAATGGAGCTAACAGTTGGCATTCGGAGCGTCCCGGAAGTAGCTGGTTGTGATTCTGATGCTAAGAATTCGGAAAAGTTAAAAGAATGCCACCGAAAAAATATGCGTTGAAATCTTTGTTTTGAATTTTAAAATTTTTGTTTCATATTTGTTTTTCATAACAAAAACATTGTTTTAAAAACAAAAACTTTTGTTTTAAATATAACTTAAAAAACAGTTGTGTTTAATTTTAATGAATTTGTTTCAAGCTCTATTTCAAAAACAAATTCGTTAGATATGAACACAATTTCATTTAATTTTAACACATTTTTCCCTCAGTGTAGGTAAAAATTAAACACACTTGTTTTTAATTTTGTTTTGTAGAAACGCAAAGGCGTTAAATTTCTATTTTAATATTTTTTGTTTAATTTTAAAGTATGTTTTTTTTCTCAGTGTAGTAAAAAGGAAAAACAAAAATACATTTATTTGAGTCCTCTAATTTGTTTTCTACCTTGAAAGGCACTTCCAGAAAATGTAACATTACACTCAGAAAAAAGCTTATCGGAATATGATAAAAAAGGCATCATATTTAAAGAAAAATGGTATAGACTTTGCTCCAGAGAATGCTATTCTCTAATTTCGATACAAAAAATTCTCTAAAAATGGTAAAAAGCTTCCATGAAAAAGAAAAATATATCGTTTTTTGAGAAAAAACTTTTTTTTTTGAGAAAAGATTTGTTTTTATTGTAGAAAATACTTCTCTTAGTGAATTTTTTATCAAAATATAAGAAAAATTTTTCATTTTCAATAAATTTTTCTCTATAAATGAGAAATTTTTGTGCGAGAAAATTACGTATCATTATTAGAGACATTGAAATATTTCCATTTTTTAGAAGGGAAGATACACTTCTTCGATAATGTGAAAATTTATTCTAATTTAAGAAAATTTTATTTAAAAAAGAGAAAATTTCTATATCGAAAATAGAGAAATTTTATACCGGAGCAAGGTATGTGTTTTTTTCTCAGTGTAAAGACCACGTTAAACTGATTATATCTTAAAAACAACAAAATTTAGAAGAACACTTTTTTTCATATAAAATGCATGTTTTGAGATATTATTTTATCTAAACAAACAACATTTGTTGGTTTAATGGAATATTTTCAATATATTTGCAGAAATATATGTGTTTAAATGAAACGATAAAGAGGGCAACTGATTCATAACCCCAAATTTTTATTTTGTACTTACTTTTGCACTCATCAGAAAATGTGTCTTTTAAGCATTTTTAATAGTAAAACAGATATTCTTAAATTATTTTTCAATGGGCCTAAAATTTTACTTTCATAAAACAGCTTCACTTTAATAAAAAAAAACACACATTTAAATCTCAATTAATTGTAAAACATATTTTACGGATTAAGGTACCTTCACATTATAACGACGTAATAATGTATTTGCTTTGCTCATTAATCCAAAGTTATTTATATAAATATATTTATATTTTTTTATAAAAAAAAAAAAAAAACAAAAAAAAAACACAAACCATAATTCTACTACATATGATTGATTATATTATAAAGATTATTTCAATTGTTAAATAAAGTGTTGTTAAACTTAAAAATGTTAAAAAGTTACTAAAAGTAGAATGAAACGTTTTAAGAAATAAATTGAAAAACGAAAATGTTATTAAATAACTACATAAAATGTATATACTTAAAATTAAAATAACTAAAAATAAAACAAATTTAATGTTAATTGAGTTACTAAAAAAATATGGGTATAACGCGCACTACAAACTCATACTAAATAGCTTAAAAATGTTAAAAAGCTGCTAAGAGTATAGCTAAAAATTAAGAAAAAAAAAAACAAAAATTAACAAAAACTGTAATATAAGCAAATTATACTATATACTTATACATAACTATAGAAAATAATTTAAGTGAGCATGTATGAAAATGTTATAATTATTGTAAAAAATTATAAATAAAAAGCAAAACATCTACCAAGAGAAAAAAAAAACATAATAAAAGTTGTAAAAATTGTTTCAAAATTTTAAAGACTTTTTATTTTAAACTAAAAACAAATGAAAAAAAAAAAACAAGTAAGTAAAAATGTGTCTGGCTTAGGGCATTACAATAAAATTAAGTGTTTCGGTTTTGACCCTTTTTCCTAAACAAAAAAAAAAAGAAAAACGAAAACACATCAAGTAAACTAAATTGAAGTCAAGCGTAAAAATGGTCAAAATTGTTTTGGCAAAAGAAAACTGCTGACGATATCCATTGCATATTAAGTGTTACAGCCTGTTTGATGTTGTTGTTTTTTTGTTTGCTTTTGTTTTTGTTGTCGCACAGTTAAAGAGCGCAAATCTAGCGTAAACGTTATCCTCACTGCTTATTTTTTGTTTCATTTTTTTTGGTTATTCTTTTGTTCGCACTTTAGGTAATCCAAATCTCAATTATGTGAATTCATCGGATTTAGTACGTAGCAATCGATTAACACCAAATCGAAAAAGTTGTTTCAAACTGAAAAAAAAGCAACAACAGCCAAAACATGGCTTCGCCACTACATTTAATGTTAAGAAACAGCTGGCTGAGCATGAAATTGCTTCATGGTGCTCATTGATTTTTAGGTGTCACATTTTGTCCAGTCAGTGCCGCAATTCATAAACATCATCTGCATTTTACGATTTTGAACTTCTGTACAGCTAGTCCAAGACACTTTGAGTTGTTTTTTTTATTAAAACAGCTTTTGAAGTAATAAAGAAAACGTTCTCTGCAGCAAATATGTAAGCTATGCAATGCTCGGAGCCACACATTAAATTTTCTGCCTATAAGTATGCAACACAAAATGTTTTCATAGTCATATAATAGCAACAGAAAAAAAAACGCAGTAAACACAGCATACCTATTCACTTCGTATGAGATATTTGACATATTTTCTCTCATGAGAGTTGTCTCTCATTTTTCTCGCATAGTTGTAATTTTTCTTGCATGCAACTTTAAATAGCGTTCGGCTCATTTAACCATTATTTCAAGACTGCTGCAAGGCATAATTGAACAAAACTCGTTTGATGTGTCTGAATTAATGTGAAACTATGCCTTATTTTCGGCTAACAGGCAAAGCTAACCAACTACCAAAATTCGTTTTTTAATTTTTAATGCAATTTAATGTCGTAAGTCATTTAAAAATGTCACGTTACTCAATTACTAACATTTGATCTAAAATATTTCTGCTAATATAAACATTTCATGGCCAGATAGTTATCGGAAAATAGTTGAAGAAAAACTTATTTGTTTTTGTTTCTTCTCATGCGCTATATTTTTCAGATGGTCAGTTTTCCATAAAAGTTCATAAATTTTTTATTATCGCTCAATTTTTGAAAATAGCTGATTATCTAAAAAATTTAAATATGACCGTTGAAAAATTTGAGAAATTAAATTTGCTCTTAGTTTTTGTGCCTTTTATAGATATTAAAGATAGATTTAGCTGGTGCTCGGTGCGTTGCTGCCGTCTTGTCCAATGCCTGTTCCAGATTGTCAATAGAAGACATTAACAAATAGTAAGTCCACTCTGAGTTTCAATATTCTTTGGCCACTATTTTCAAGGCTATTAAATATAAAAAATTGTCTTTTATGGGTGCAGTCACACACCTTGTCCAATACCCGTTTTACTTTACGAGTATATTCGAGTAGTAGGATATCACCAAATAGTTACTTCAAACCGATTTTTTTTATTCTGTGCCTTATAAGGATGAAGCCAAAACTCCTGTACAAAGCCCATTCTAGTCTTCCAGTAACAGGACACCACAAAATATTAAATCCATTCTGATAAATCGGTTTGAAGTAATTGGTCTCTTTTAAACAAAACATCGATCCGACTTTTAATATCGAAGATATGATGAAAATGTAGAAAGGGAGCCCTACGTTCGGCAAAAAAATTTTCAAAATTTTTTTAAAAATAGTTCCGCTAGAAATTTCTATATACTTTCTGGGCAAAAGATTAATGATATTTTAAGAGCTTTATTTTTTTGATATAAGAATGGTACATTAGAATGGTAGGAACTGAGATCTGGAGGGTAAGTACTAGAACGGTGCACCTGAGGTCACTGACTTCTAAAGAGGTCATATTGGTCTTTTTGAGACAAAAACATTAATATACCAAACTTTAAAATCCGACTGTAAACACCAGAGATATGAAGAAATATGTCAATGCGCGACCCCTACGTTTGGTCAAAAAAAAATTTTTTTTTCGTAATTGTCTTGCACAAATGCGTCATATTCGCTGGTTTACGGCGCACTTTTTTTTTGCATAGGAGGTGGTACGGTCTAATGTTCGAAGGTCGATTAAAAAAAAAAATTCGAACTAACATAAACAAATGCCTCGATACGGGTCTTCTAATTAAGCTTCTATTTTCACTACTCACTCTCAGAATCGACCTTACTTTTGCTAACCAGAATTTGTTCCATAGTGTAGTTATATGCCTACATGGAATAAAGTTGTGATGGCGATAGATATGATAGAAAGTGGCAATGATTCTTGTGATTATAGTAACGATGATAATGACGATGATAGTAATAACAATAGAGATGATGATGATGGCGATGACACTAATGATATTGGTGTTGGTGATAACGATGATGATTTTCATGTGACATTTTTCTAATTAGAATGCTTTTGTATTAAGGTGCTTGAAAACGAGTATCTATAATAATTTATAAAAAATAAAAAATCTTCGTAAACATTGCATTTAAAGTTGTTTTATATTTTTATTACAATTACACAGAAAAGGTAAGATTAACCCATTTGCATGTACAATTTAAATTTCGACAAGATCGTATTAAAAAAAGCTACTTTATAGTGACAGCCGCATATATAATACAATAAAATATAAACAAAATGTTATCTTTTCAACTTTTTTGGAAAATTAAGCTTTTATACAAAATGTTACCACCATTGCATTTTTTGCAGAAGTTAGCTTGTTCATGACCGCCATTTTAAAGCAGTCATTTTGAATTTCAAAACTTTGACTTCAGATCCGTGATCAGATTCGTGGTCAGTGACCCCAAAAACCGCTATAGTACAATTTTTATGTCGATTAGCCGTAAAGCCAAATATCAGCCTCATGGCTGAAGATGATTTGACGATAAAAATGTGCTCAACTTCCAGTTTATTCTCAGTTCATTCATGCAACACACGACGCATGAAAATTTTCCAAGTAGTGGACGGGCTGAAACCGAGTTGCTGAAGATGGCGCCGGATCGAAAAATTCTGGTTTTCTGTCACACAACGTCTACAGCGGCCATGGCTCGAATTGACTGAGGTAAAGGCATAAAACTTGCCTCAGATTCGAATTCGCATGTTAATATAGCGCTCCGCCATACATACAACAATATACAAATGCTTCTCTTGATTTCCCCTTCTCGTATACATATCTATCTACCATTTTTCGACCCGATACACATACAATACAATAAACACCAAAATATTAAATTTTCTATAAATTTACCAGATTAATCAATTTTGATCTGATCAATTACTGTATTTTTAAAAATTTCCGAGTCAGATTTTAATACATACAGTTCAGTACAGTGCAGCTTATCTGTTGAATCGAAATATATATAATTAAAACACAATGCCAAAAAAATTATGACATTATGATTACCTTTTATAAGTTATCTGCTATAAATAGCACCAAATAAAATTTTATTTTATTATTAAACACATAAATTTGTAATATTTGTTTTATAAAAACATCTTTTTTTCCTAACTGCAAATAAAAACTTCATTATATTTAACGCGAAAAAGATCTCAAAGATTTTATTTATTTGATATCATAAGCAAAGTAATACATTATATATATATATAAAGTTGATACATATAAACATTTTGAGTTGTTATAAGTTGTTTTGTTTGTTTTTTTTTTTTTTTTTTGCATACAATATAAGTTTGATAAAATTTAACATTTATTTATCTACATGAATTTGCTTAAAGTTGCAAGTAGCTAGTTTTCTCATTTAAGAGTTAAATTATTGTTCAATTCCAGAGCATATTTAAAAACTAGACATTTTAAAGCATATTTAAGGGAAGACAGTTCCAAGTAGACTAAAAACACAATAAAATTGGCGATTAAATGATTTTGCCAGAAGCAGAAAACAAAGTTTTAAAATTTTGTTTAAGTATTTACTAAGAAGTAAATATAAAATCATTTCGCACTTTTTAGTTTGTTTGTTTTTTTTCGTTTATCGGCAACTTTGAGTGCTTTTTTTATTTTACAAAAATATATACGTAGAGTTTTAAGCATTGATTTTTGATATAATTTAAAATTTTAATTAAATAAAACATGCATTTTGCGATTAATTTTCATAAATTGTTTGGCATCAAATGTTCAAATATTGTTGAAGTATGTGAAAATAAAATATATATATAAATAAAATAGCATAAAATAATATAATGTAAGCTAGTTGATGTTGTGAAGTGGTTTTTTTTTTTTTTGTTTTTGCAATTGTTGATATATTTTTTTAACGCAAATAAAATTAATATGGTTTTTTGTTTAACATCATCATCATATTTCTAGATAATTGATTGTTAATGTTATGTGCGTGATCCCTGATGTTGACCTTCAATAGGTGGCCTTAACGCGCATGGTTCTTGCAGAACGGACGTCCGCCCTTGTTGTAGAAGCTTTGACCCTCCAGGTTTTGTTTGCAGAACTATTTGTGCGAGTAAAAAATAGTAAGAGAAAAAAAAAATATGAAAAAATATTAAAAATTTGTGTTTTGTCTTATTAATATGCATAAATAACACACATAAATAACATAATTTTAAATGATTTTTCTGAGAAATATAATAAAAAATAACTTTGTGGCTGAATAAAATAAAAATAATTTAATTATTAATTTAAAAAATTTTAAATAAAACTATACGTTAGTCCTTAAACAGTATCAGATATTATTTAAGTATAGCCAAGTTCAACTTTAAGGAAGTCATTCCAATCTCTTCAAGATTGCAAATTTTCAAGGCTTTGTTCTAAAGTTTTGTGTAAGGAAATTGTACTAAAGGTGTCCAGAATAAACTAAATTTCAAATACAGGATACAATTTTGAAAATAATAAACGAATTGAATATACTGTATGATTAAGTTGTAGAATTATGCTTTAAAACACAATTTATGAAACAACTTTTTTTAATAATACATGTCGACTTCTTTAGGCGTCATAATATGTGTAACACCCTTCACAAAATAAAATACTTCATCAAAAACTTTCATAAACGTATTTATTATTTTCTTGAATGCAGGCTCGAGAAACAACTTGTGTCCGTACGAAAAAGCTCAGGCACAAAAGTACGAAGTATCAGACACAACTGCTGAACAACTGTGAAGCTAATGAAAAAAGAATCGCACATTGATAAGAAGCCGAATGCAAACGAGCTCCAGCACACAAGACAGAATTATTTTATTGAGTGCTTTGCGAAAAGTACTTGATTATTCAACTGAAATTTGCTCAATATTTTTATTCAAAATTCCCTGCAAAAGTTTTAACTATAATGTACCCGAAACATATCCAACAAGAACCTGGAAAGTCACCTGAAATTAGTTAGTATTGTAGTTAGTTTGTATTATGCCAATAAATTGTTACGTAACAAGGGACTATATTCGGACACAATAAACCGACGAGTGCCCGATTCGGTCTTCGTTTGTACACTGTGCCTGCCAAAGTGTTCCAAAGCTAGCACCTTTTTCGGTGCAGTAGTTGGACATTTACCGACACGGGTATCGGATATTTATCAGCAACTTTATTGACACAAATTATGAAATTGTTTCCCGGGAGGGTTAATCGTAAAACCCTATTTAATTGACAGTCATTAGTTTTTGTTTTAATTAATTGTAGTTTGTCTAAATTTTACAATGTGATATAAAATAATATTTTTAAATACAATAAATATTCAGAGTGAAGTCAGATTTTACAATGAGTACTCGTAACACCCGTCACCGTGATTTTAAAAGTTTTTATTTTTATGTACATATACGTATATATCATGGTACTGATTAAACCAAACCATACGATATACCAAGGAAAGAAGAGCTCAATACTTTTCAAATAGGCTTAAATGCATGTGACAACCATGAAAAAGACATGTTTTTAGGTGTTTATAAAAACATAGTTTCGAAAATATCAGGAAATATCAAAAAAAGGACAACAAATTTCAAAATTTTTTTTAATGCAATATTTGAGTACTATCCAAATTTCTACTTTTTTGGGTATGTTTTCTGAAAAAAAGTTATATGCAAAAAACTTGATTTTTGGGCCAAAAAGAGGTTTCAGAAGAACCAAAAACATTCCATGGGGACTTAGCTGATCATAACAAAAAAAACTAGTTAGGTATATCTTCGACTTGGCCGAAGTTAAAATACCCCAACGGGCTATTCGCAATGGTACAAAATCTTAAATTGCAGCTCTTTTTATATGAGATTTAAGAAAATTGTACTATTTTGATGACGTCTAAAATACATTCATATCAAATTGTTTTTTCTGCAAAGTAAAGCTAAGCCTTTTTATAAAGTTTTCAATTAGGGGTTGTATGGGAGGTGGACGTGTTCTTAAGTGGTTGATGCCAATTTTTCTAACACGCCTCAATTTTGATATAATATACACAAATACCCAATTTCAGGTCTGTTGCTTAAATATTAGCCTATCTATAGAGTTTCCAATATTATGGGTTTTATGGAAGGTGGGCGTGTTCATTGGTGGATGACGCCCATTTTCCCAACACATCTTAATATTGTTATAGAAAGAATAAATATCTAATTTTACTTTTGTAGCTTCGACAGAAGCCTATTTATATAGTTTTCAATTTTGGGGTTGTATGGGAGGTTGGCGTGTTCGAGGTTGGATAATGGCCTTTTTTTCTCAAGGCTTAATTTTAATATAAAATAAAAAATATTTAATTTTACTTTTATAGCTTTGACACAAGCCTCTATACATAGGTTTCAATATTAGGGTTGTATGGGAGGTGGGCATGTTAGTGGGTGGATTACTCCCATTTTTCTAACACACCTGGGTTTTGTCATATACTATACAAATACCGAATAAAAGTTTTGTAGCTTAAATGTTTGCTTCTTTATGGAGATTTTACCATTGGGGTTGTATGGGAGGTAGGCGTGGTTTTCATCGCATTTAGCTCATTCTCAAACTTGATCTTAGTTTTTAAAAATAAAGCTTAAATATCGAATTTCAGCACGATAGTTTCAAAATTACGGCTGTAATCGTGTCCACAGACAGACAGACAGACAGACGGACAGACAGACAGACGGACATGGCTAAATCAACTCAGGTGGTGATGCTGAGCAACAATATATATACTTTTCTATGCCTACCACGCCTCCTAATGGGCGTTACACACGTCGCGACATAATTAATATACCCCTTACGCAGTGGGGGTATAAAAATGATGCAGAAAAAGTTTTTGAGAGTCTCTCTAACTTTTGATTCGGTGTCCGGCTGACCTTTTTTCTCCATACAAAATCGTTCCGGCTTCATAGTTTGCTAGTTTTATGACCAAAAGTCACAAAAAAGATCAAAATAATGTCGGTTTGGTCTGACATTAAATCACAAAACATTTAAAAATTTCGTAAATTCATTGTCAAATAAAATTTATGAACTTATCTTATATATTAATACGTGTACATTAAAGTTTGTTGTACGCTTTTTTGGTAAGAATTAAAAATCAAAATAAACTAAACTTATATCATTCTAAAGGTTCTGTTGCCCAGATGTCCAAAATTTATATATAAATGATATATCTGATAGAAAGGTTGCCAACCTTTTTAAAGAGTATTTTTGAGAAAAAACCCACTCTTTGATAAATATCAAATTTGGTTGTGAGAGAGTTCTTGAAATGGTTGAATTTGAGTTTTTTCAAAAGAAACAATTTCTTAAAAAATGCAGTTTTA
Organism: Tetanocera ferruginea; assembly: GCA_958299015.1. Taxonomy (NCBI): domain Eukaryota; kingdom Metazoa; phylum Arthropoda; class Insecta; order Diptera; family Sciomyzidae; genus Tetanocera; species Tetanocera ferruginea. Next base: position 40,513,922 of record OY282640.1, read on the forward strand.
TGAATTCGTCTAAAAGTTCCTTAAATTTTCTTTCAAATGTGATAAAAATTATTATTTGGTTTCAACCAAATGCCAAGGAGAAAAAAAAACTGTCTCAAATTGAATGTTCTAAATTGGGAAGCCAATATCTCCCCCATATTTGAATAGAATAAATTTAATTTATTTCTTTTTTGAATTTAAGTCTTATCTTCTTACTATGTTCTTCTTACTTAAAAACACTATTGAAAATGTTACCTTTTTTGTTTATATTTAAATTATTCCTTTTGGAGTCCATAAAATTTGATTTATTCTCAAAATATGGGGTAAAAATGATTTCTCTTGTAAAAAAAAAACAAAAACTCAAAATTGCATTTTTGATTTTCTTGCAAAGTCAATACCGGTTTTTAGGTGAATTTATTTTGTCTTGACACTAAATTAATAAACTGACCGTGCCATCAAAAAATCAAGGCCCTATGATTATTTTGACATAATTAAATGTATGAAATGTTTTTCTTTTTGTGAAAAAATTATTTAAATTAAAAATGAATTTTTTTTAAGGAAATAGGTTGACATCTCCAATCAATTAAAAGTTATGCCCTCGAACTTATTTGAACCATCTCGCATATCTATATAATTAATAGGCTAAAGTTTTTTGTGATTTCAACTCCTCCCAGACCAATGGACCGATTTTATCGATTCAGATGTCATTAAATTAGGTTTAGGCTGTAGATGTGCTAACCATTTTAAAAATTATGATTTCGCTTCAGGGGGTTCCCAACCTTTCAAAACAAAAATAAAATTTTTGTACAAAAATCCGCTATGTAATCGATTTGAAATTTAGTTTGAGAAAAGCTTATAAATTGATCGAATTTTAATTTTTTTCAAAACTAAAAATTTTTCACCAAAACCGCGTTTTTTCATCAAAATGCTCGAATTCGGGCAACAGGTTTTCTAGTAATTATAAATGGGCAAACCATAAATTGGTCGAATTTCGACTCCAGGCGATACTAGTTCAAATAAATGGATAAATGGATAATCCATAAATTATTAGAAATTAGTTTTTAATATTTTTGGGTTCTGCCACATAAAAGGTAAGTTTCAGAAAAAGGTCTATAAAATATTCAACAAGTAAATGAATGCATTCAACCGTATTGATGTCTTCAAATATTTAAATAAAAACAATTCATTTTTATTAAACAGAGAGTTCACTTACTGTGCAATTGAAGCATTGACTATGGTAATTGTGATTCAGGGCCTCGACCCATCTATCGCCAGCCTCCACGGGGAAGCCACAAGCGAAGCACTTGGTTGTGAAGAGTTCATTCCAATCGGCTTCGCAATAAGCTTTGCCCTCTTCTAGGAAGAATGGCGTGTTGCCGAACAGCTTGCCGCAGTGAGCGCAAGTGAAGCACTCCGGATGGAAGTGCTTGCCAATGGCATTCAAGCAATCACCCTAAAACAAAATTAAGAGTAATTTATTCAAGGCCATCTGTTTAACAGATGAAGAACCTACCTTAATCTTGCCGGCACAGTTGCTGCATGTAGGCGCCAAATACTTCTCGAAACAGTATTCGCAGTACAGATCACCTTTCTCCTCAACGAAGCCAATATCCTGCAATGGACGACGGCAGTTGCCGTTAACGCAAATGAAATGATCGGGGCACCAAATGCGACCCAAAGCGGTGATGAAAGGACCCCTAGTAATGGTTACACAAAAAACACAATGAAATAATTTGTTTTCAAATAATTAAGTAAATAATGTTAAGGAGCAGTTTTCAACTGTGGACAACAAAACACATTTAATGCAATAAATAAAGAAAAAAACGCTCAAGCACAGGCATTACTTACTTGGTTATCTCCGCATTGCACTGACAACATATGGGACGCTTACCATCCTTAAGCAACTGACTGACAACTTCTTCGTTTTCTGCTGTCATGGGTGCATTTTCATCGCCAGCACGACCCAGAGCTTTGACACTTATGCTAAAAACAGCGCCATCTTCATTGTTGGCTTTGGTTGGTGGCGCTTCAGTTTGGGCTGGAGTGATGGTGGGTGTGTGTGTGGGCTCAATATAGGAACGACGATCAAAGGCATGCGTGGACAACTCGCCACCACGACTGGCACGACGATTGTTGGCGCCATTGTTGCGCAATACTATAGTTTCCATGGGTGTACTCAGCTCTGACTTGACCATTTCCAAGTTGTTGTTTTCCACTGGTACTAATTTGGCTGTGGCAGCTGCTGCTGTTGGCGTTGGTGGCGGCAAAGGTGTAGTAAAAGCTGGCTGCTGTCCTAGAGCATTAGCTGCTATAGGAATTGTTGGCTTAGGCGCTAACAATGGACTACGATTATCACAGATATCCAGCACCTTGCCCATGGGATGATGCATGCCCAAGTCTTTGGTTAGTGACTGGTTGGCATTTTTACCTGGTAGACGTGCACCGTTTGGCGACAACGTAACCTGCTGTTGAACGGCCACAACAGGTTTCAGTGAAACCGGTTCGGTGGGATCAACATTCTTAAAGTCATCGAGTTCAAAACGTTTGCGCACTACCATCGGGCTTTTCGAAAGATTCGAGCTGCTGTTGCTACGCAAACTTAATGTGCTGCCACTGTTTGAGGGCGGTGAGACGCCATTGTTATTGGCCAAACGTGCCTCTAGCATATTCGAAATTATTTTGCCCGCCTCAGTCATGAAGTTGTTCATCTTATCACCCATATTTATTTTGCCAATGGAATCGGTCAACATGGCAGTGGCATTTGATTGTTCTGCGGAGTGCTGCTGGGGTGATTGGCAAGTTGCGGATGTAGAGTCAAGATTGTTGTTGCTGCCTGATAAATTTGTGCTTACTTTGTTGGCTGGTTGGTTAAAAGGCTTGCGTGGCAGCGTAGCGGAGGAAGTGTTAGGGTTAAGGTAAGGCAATTCTGTAACGGAAACAAAAAAACAAAATTGCGCACAGGCAAAACGTTGGGTTAGCTTTCAAGACATGCAGGTGTGAGCAGAAAATAACAAAAGTTAGTATAAATAACAGTAAAAAACAAGCAGTTGAGGTTATATCTTAAAGTAACTTAACTTAATTATTTAAAACCAAAAATTTTGTAACAAGCAGTACACTTTTCCGCTGCACAGAACATTCAGAATATTTATATATCAATGAACCTGAAGGTTTCTTTAGTTACCTGACTGAGTGACTGTGACGACCTGCCATAGTTCGGTAAGCAAATATATCGGCGGACCGTTTGAATTGCTCAACCTAGAGCCCATTGCAACTAATTCATACAAATTTCAAAAAATTTCCCTCGCCAGTTTTTCGGTGAGTTAACTTTATAACTAATTCGCAATTCAAACGGTCCAAATCAGAAACTTTAGCTCTCGATAACATAAAAATATTAAGGTATTAGTTAACATAAAAGCAACAGTATTTAACTCGATCAATTTCAACGCAAAAAAACTCGACGGAAATTGATCAACGGCAAGCAACGAAGTTACAATATTCTTCACCTGATTTGCATTTGACAGCTGTTACACAGTGGCACACGCACTCCAGGTGCTACGGCCTTATTGAAGACGCCACGTCCACGTTTCGGAGCTGAGGTTGCGCCAAAAACTCCACCCTGAGGTTTGCCTGCACCGGAAGAATCAGCCACATTAGTTTGATCGCTTGTAGGGCGCATATTTGTCGTTGTGGTGATTGGCGGAATATTAGTGCTAGCTGCTGGTTGTGTAGCAATAGCAGCGGCAGAAACAGCTGTGGCAGCAGCTTTGCTGGCAGCGCTGGTAGTGGCGGTAGCAGTAGCGGTAGCTTGAGCTGTTGTTGGCTTAAAAGCTGTCGAACCTGTAGAAGCGTTCGGCCGATATGCGTTAAAATTATTATTGCTATTGCTTAATTGGCTAGCAGCAGCTGGTGCTGCTGTTGTTGGCTTTAATAATTGCTGTTGTTTGCAGCAAGTGTGACCGGGGCGACAGAAGGTGCCCGTTACGGGACAAACACCACGAGCGACTGAGTCACCTGCAGCAGGAGCATTGCAGGTGACGCTGGTCGCTTGTTGTTGTTGTTGTGTATTAGTAGCAGAAGCTTTGGTTAGACAACGGCTAGCGGTGTTAGCCTGTATGGATGATGAGGTGGTATTGATGCTAGTTGTGGTGCTTGAAAATGCGCTTAATGATTTCTGTTCTTGTTGTTGTTGTATTAGTTGTTGTTGTTGCTGGCGTTGCTGTTGCTCATACTGTTGCTGCTGTATGGAAACCAATGATGTTCCATAAGCAGTTGGAAGTTGTTGCTGTTGTGGCTGTTGCAGCTTGTGCTGGAAGCCTGGCGGCGGACCAACCATTTTGTTAGCAGCGGACGCAGAAAGCACATAGCTCGGACGTTGAGGTTCATCGTGTGTAGGCATAACTGATGTAACTGGAAACTTGGATGTTGGCTCTGGTGACTTGAGTTGCGGAAATGTTGTCTCACCAAGATGTGCGGCGCGAGCGCTGATGGCCTGCGACTGGCTGGTCAAGTTAGTGATTTCCTGTTCAAGACCCGATAGTCGTCTGGCCTGATTGGCCACATAGCCGGTCTTGCCGTAGGATTGACGACGCTCATTAGAGCTTGTGGTCTGCGAACCAGTGCGTATCTCTACAGTCTTGGCGCTTTGCGTGTGCTCGAACTCTTCTGTAACACGACGTCGACGTTCAATCTGGGTATTGCCCACCTGTGTGGTGGTCTGGCTCTGCAACTGAGACTTCTTTTGCTCTTCCATATGTGACTCCTTTTCACGTTTTTGTATGGTCAAATCACCAATCTTGCGTTCTTCATAGGTGGCTGGCTTATCGGTAATGCTTTGCATGCCGGCTTGACTGCTGGACTCAAAGTGTGAGAGCACCTTGCCTTCCTGTTGCTGCTGTTGGGCCTGTTGTTGAGCGCCCAAATAGCTTTGACCAGTGGTGATGGAGCCAGCTTGTAGCACTCGTGGCGACATTGGCGACTGCTCGTTCTCCTTCATACGGGGAGCACGTATGGCGGAGAGTGGATTTGGTGGTGGTCCAGGTGCTGGCGAACGTGCTCGATCCGGAAATGGTGATGCTGAACCACGATCATAGTTGCGCGCATGCGTAGCTGGACATTCGTCGAAACAAAGCATCTCCGGAGTTTGATAGAACGGTATAATCGGTGCTGGTTTGTTGGTCATCGAGGGCGTGTAGGGACGCGTTGGCGTCTGCGACTGATCTGGCTGCAGATGCTCATCCAGCGGCTGAAAAGCCATGGTCACTGGTCCCGAACGGTCTTCTATGATAATCGGAACACTTGTTTTAGTTGGCTGTTGTTCGTAGCACGTAGCTGCCAACGACTGCTGCTGCTGCCTTGTTCTATGCTCACTGCTGACTCGTTGCTCTTTTGTTGCCGAGACAGAGGAAGTACTAGTGATTGAACTGCGTGCGGCAGCAGTCGTGGCTGAGCTACTTTGGCTGGCCATTGTGGACATTTGGGCTGTTGGTCTATGTACATGATTACTGGCGGAGCTAATTACAGCGCTGGGTGTTTTTGGAGCATCTACAAAAGCAAGCGGTACATTTTCGCGCAGCTCTTGCGGTTCCGGCGTGCGCACAGGACTTTGGGTTTGTAGGACTGTCCAGTTGCGTTGATATTTGGGTATAGTGTCGGCTCTGTGTAGACCGGAGGATGTTTTACCTTTGAGATGACTAAGCGGGGATGGTGGTGGGAATAGCACTTCGGAGTGTTCCAGCTCATCGACGGTTTCTTCGATTAATTCGTGGGCATCGATTTTAGTAGAAGCGGTCTTCGACGATGATGACATCATCATTGTTGTAGAGGTAGTGGCGGTGGCGGAGGAAGAGGAGGAGGTTGCGGCATAGGAAGACCTTGAAGCTTGGGTGGCAATGTTGGCGGAGGCATGTGTCGAGGTGGTGTTGTTGCTGTTGTTGGTGGTGGATATTTGTTGTTGCTGTTGTTGTTGTTGTTGTTGTTGTTGTTGTTGGACTGTGGAAGAGGATTTAGTGGAAAGAGAATTTTGTTTGGTACTGGATGACAACGAGGACATTTGACAAATGTTAGTTTGTTTTTGTTCTATTTGTTGATGTAGCTGTTGATAATGTTGTTGTTGTTGTTGTTGTTGTTGCTGTTGTTGTTGTTGTTGTTGTTGTTGTTGCTGCATTTCTTCTTCTTTCTTATGATAGTAGTTGAGTCGTTTTTCGTTACGCTCTTTGGCTTTACAGTACTTTACATAGTCGAGATCGGGTTCTGGTTGGGATAAGGATGTAACGGAAGTGCGTGGAGTGCCAGGAGTTAAAGGTTCGCATGAGGGTTGGAATGCTTGCATTGCTGCAAATGCCGATGACTTGCGTTGCTGTTGACTATTTTCCGTCTTGTAGTATTCTACTTTCTCGGCTGCTGTTTCTGTAACGGCCATCTGTTGATCTCGGTCGAGTACCTGAAATTCATATTTTTTCTTTTCTTTTGCCTTTTCCTGCTCCTCAAACATATGAGTAGCATTTTCTGGATTCAATGGTGTGTAGGCACGTTCGGGTGCTGTGCGAAGAGCATCGGACATGGTAAGATACTCTTTGGGTGTGGGTAAATCTATCTCATGTATGGGTACATCGCGGTCGAAGTGACCTTCGAATGGTTTGTCGGGCGCAGTGGTTAAGGCACTGAGAAGCGGTGTTTTGGGACGATAATCTTCGCGCATATAAGGCTTCATATCGATGGGGGGAGGCATGTAAGGCTCCGTCTCTTCGGGTAGGGGCACTTCTTGGGAAGAAGCTGGGGCAAAACGCACCGTAAATTCTGGTGCAGTGGCCATGGCCTTGCTGATGTAAGAACCCTGTGGCGGGGATTCACGCAAAAAATCGGGTGCCACAGCTGCTGGTTGTTCTAAACTTTCTTGGGCAGATTGTGATGGTGGTGGTGGTGGTGGTTGTGGAGGTGCAGGTGCAGCTTCTGCAATCGTTACTTGTTTTAGCGCTTCTGCAGCCTGAACGCAGTCAGCTTCACACTTGCAGTCACAAGGTTTCGGACACAGGCAATCTACCATATGAAAAGGCACATCTGGAGCTGTAGTCAAGACGCGTACCATGGGATTTATCCACTCTTTGGGCATAGGATTGGGTATTTTTGTGGGCGGTATGTGTCGAGCTGGTGGTATCTCTATTTTTATCTCTGGAGTAGGTTGGAAAATGCGCTGACTTTCCAAAATTTCTCTACGATCTTCAACTATAAGAGTTTCTTCACTACTAATTAGATGCTCCTCAGCATTGCCATTCACAACAATTTCTTCGGAAAGCATTTCAGGTATAGGTTCGAGCGGTTCAGTAGTGGATTGCAATACAGACTGCGTGGAGGCAACTTCTTTAACCACTGGCTCATCGGCGAAGATAACGTGACGGGGTGGATGTGGTGGTTCAGGGCTAGGTGTCACTTCTCTTACCATATCGACTAATTGATGTGTGCTGAGTGGAACAGACAGTGATTCGACGCATTCTTGAGCGCTACGTCGACCCGACATGCATTCCGAAGAGCTAAGATAACACTGTTGTTCCTGTTGCTGCTGCTGTATCATGGTGGCAAGCTCCATGTCCATTTCTAGCTCTGAGCCTGATTGCTCCAGTACCTGCTGCATCTGATAGGCGTGCACCTGAGCGCTATACATGCGCTGATATTCCTCCGAAGTGGTAGTTGTTGTAGTAGATGTCGAGGTATAGCTATCCGAACTTGACTCAATCTCCGGGGCACCTCTTACGGTCAGCTGCGGTGCCGAACGACTTTGCCATTGTGTCTGTTGTTGCTGCTCCATGCAATATTGAGCCTCTTGCTGTTGTTGGGAGAGCATGTGTTGCTGCTCGTGTTGAGAGGTGTTTGACTCTCGGCGTACCGCATCTGATGGCGGTGGCGGTGGATTTTGTATGACTTTTGGTACAGCGTGTTGGGTTTCAGGTGGTGCTATATACAAGGGAGCAGCTGTGGGCGTATCATGACAATCGTCTCGCGGTGGTGGCCAAGCAAAATGCATGCGATTCTGTCGATTTGCCTCAATTAGTTCGGGATCATCTTCAAAGCATGCAGCACCAGCAGGACGTGTTGGTTCATGATAGCAAACATCTTCGTGCTGGAGTTGAAGAGAGCCATCCGTGTCTTTGGGCGTAGTAAACAGCAAGCAGCAAATGGATGTGGGTAAGAGAGTGGGGGAAGTGAGATGGCGAATAAGTCGCGATTGTTGTAGGAAACGCGATTTGGAGAGTTTACGATCGTTTTGTGTGGATATTTTGCGTATATTTGTATTGTTTTTGTTATTTTTGGTGGTGTTGGTATTGAAGATGGTTAGGTTTTAACAGGCAGCAATGAGACGCAGCACAACAACGACGAGATTTTCAAGTTGAGTGAATTATGATGAAAATGTTATGAATCAATGTTTTTGGTATGGTTTTGGTTATGGAGAGTGTTGACAAAAATGAAAGAATGTGTTGACACAAATCAAAAGAGAGAAATAAAATTTGTTTGTATGTTAGTTTTCTATTTTTGCTCGAAGTGATAGCGTAATGAAACAAACAAAATTTAACAGCTAAGGCAACAACAAAGCTTAAAAAGTTAACTTAAAGCTTTGAACATAAATAAAAACTCAGAACAGCAAAAAGGCTCCGGCACGCAGTTGCGAGCAGAGCGTGTGAGTGAATTTGAGATAACTTTAGTGTGACTGATGTGTGCAAATGTATGAATGAGAACTGTTGAAAAGTAGCCTTAGAAGCGTTTTTGTATTTAAGTTAAACTTTAACGAAATTCAAATATACATATTCCAAACATATCAAGAGCACACACATGTTTCGCTACGAATATCCTTGAAGAAGCTGTTATAGGCATTATGAGCTTTGAATTTAAATCTGCTCTAAATACTGACGTTCCATCTCTCTCGTCTTACCAGTCATCTAATTGAATTCTTTGAAATTTACACATCATAAGCAAAATAAAACGTTGTCGTTCAGTTAAAAATGCAAACCCACGAAATCAACTCTATAAGCAAATTAGGCAAATTACCATTTCTTCTTCATTCACCTACTTCCCAATCCCGTGCTATGGCAGGAACAAGGACAACGACAACGACAACGAAAAGACATGTCGACAGTAACATGGTAACAGTAAGTAACAGCAACAACATGCTAAGCTTCATGTTCCCACGACAACGAGAAAAACACTTCCATTGAAACTGAGCCGTATATTTACGTAAGTGTGTACACACACATACGCACTGGCATTGAATTGAAATGGTGTGTTTCAGGCCCACTGTTGTGACACGACACTCGTTACTGTTACACACTGTCACAATCACGTCGTAAGAGCACAAAAAAAAAACAAAAAAAATATATGCTGATGAGGGAAAACTTTTTATACATCCTAACGAACTCACTTCAAACGTCACAAAGAATATTGTTATTTTCTTTTTCGGTAGAAAAAATATTACAATTTCTGTCGCCTTTGATATAAACTTCAGCATTACAGCATTAGTGTATGTAAGCCACATACAAGCCATAAAGATAAAAGTGGCAACAGACGACTAGCTGCTGTCAGTGTTGCTGCTGCTTTGCTCGCACGCTGCTTCACACATAAGCAATTTATGGCTATTGCTTTAGAAAACTTATACCAGTTATAGTGTATTTCCTCTAACGGGTTGCTGCTTTTATGCGATCATATCTATTCCACTACTTATTTTTATGGGCCAACATGTAAGTGCAATTCATGCAAACATGTTCAATTTTTTTCAACTCTTACTTCTTTCGCCTTTTATGTTAAGCCATAATATACTTATATATAAATGCATTAGTACAGAGAGTGGTTCTCTAAATATACTCATCTTATTCTGGCAATCTTAGATTGGTCGATGGAACATTGAAGTGTGCTTGGTATTCAATTATTTAAGAAATAAAATAAGTAATGCTTAGAGAGAAGCCAAATCAACCCTTTATTTAAAAATTCTTAGTTTTAAATCTTTATGAAGACCAAATGTTCAAAATCCATTTGGAATTCCAATCTGAGGTCCATTTATTGTTTGGGCACAACCTAATAAACTCAATAGTTGAAGTTTTTGATAGCCTTTTCATGAAACACCTGGTTCTACCTACATACTCCGGAGTTTTCGGAGTCGCTCCGGATTCTGTTGCCGGGGTACGTAACGATCTATGACGACCATTTCAAGGTTATTTGAAAGTCAAACTTGGAAAAAGTGGTAAAATCTGAAAAAATTCATACATAATTCATATCAAAAAATATTTGCAATTTATTTAAAATTTGCTGACATTAAAGGGTTAAACAGAGCTCAGATTCGAATTCAGCGACCTGCAAATTACATAATGATCCCAGGCCAGAACTTTTTTGTTCATACCACAAGTTGATGTCATTTGAAAAGAAAAGTGTTCTGATAAACAATCGCAGCTCCATTTATCTAAATTAGTTCCACACACAGAAAAAATTTTCTCGAAATATGATAAAAAAGACATCATATTTAGAGAAAGAATGCCTTTCTCTAAATGTGATTCCAAAAATTTCCTAAAAATTATAAAAGCATGATATAATTACTCCAAGGTAGTATTGACGTTTCTGTTCGAAACGGACGTTTGTCGAAAAATATAACAAGAAAGAGAGCGCTCACAATCCGTCATAGCATACAATTAATTTTCTCTGGTCACATTCAGCGTACCCAACAGTTGCCAACTGCTAAGTCAAGACTTGATGCATATAAATATGAAGTTGCGCATTAAAATGCGTTTAAAAATAGAAAATTTTTAATTTGTCGGTAAAATTTCCATTCGTATTTAATACAAAGCTTGATATTTCATAAACTTGACAATTTTTCTGAAACTTCAATACCAATTATAGCGCTCCCCGATGTGTTGCTTTCACAACAGTTGACACAGCTGAATGTGGCCAACGAATATAACAACGAACAGCTGTTTTTGACAAGGGTTCGTTTGCTTGTAGCTGAGAGAATCAACATTTGTCAACACTACCTGGTAAAATTATTCTATCATGGATAAAAGGCTTCTATGAAAAAGAGAAATATATAAAAATATATCGTTTTTAGAGAAAAACACTTTTCTATTTTTAAGAAATGATTTGTTTCTATTGAAGAAAACACTTCTCATAGTGAATTTTTTATCGAAATATGGGAACAAATTTTAATTTTCAATAAATTTTTATCATTTATCATAATTAGAGACATTGTAATATTTCCATTTCATACAAATCAAGAAATATTTGTTCGAACATGTAAAAATTTATTCAAATTGAAGAAAATTTTATTTTCGAAAATAGAGACATTTTTTGTCTGGGAAGGATATGTGTTTTTCTCTGAGTGCATATTGATTCGTTACCCAGCAGTTATTTTGGAGACAATTGGAAAAACCAAATAGTTTATTTCTAGTGAAATTGGAGTTAGTTGCGAACTAGTCCAAAAGACGCTCAGAATAGAACAGTTTGAATTCATTTTTATATTCTTAGTTTTTCTTGTCAGCAGGCACACACAAAATCAAAAAAAGATACGCTCAAAACGTGTTTTGGCTCATTTTTTCATTTAGATTCCGAACTTATTTTAACTTTCGCACACATTTTCGATGAAAATGGTAAATGGTAATATACAGGTAAAACTTTATACAAAAATTTAATTAGTTATATTGTACGTACCCGTGTTCTGAATAAGGCGAATAATAGGGCTTGCAAATGACCACTTCTGAACTGTACCAAAACGGACCAGTTTAGAACTATTCATAATGGAACTAGTAAAAATATAGGAAAAAACGAATTTTCATGAGGACAATTGTCTTTTCCTATGACATCAACCCGTAAAAAGCGTCACTTCGTTCAATGTAAATGGGTATTGTAGTGGGACCAGTACTGGCCCCTTTTGGAACTAGTTTAGAACTATTCTATATCTGGTCCATTTATCTGCAGGGTACACAGAGGGAAAAACCTATGGACTCAGTACATAAATTTATGTACTCAACGCATAGTTTTCTGCACACAAAAATTTTACATTTTTCATGTATTGAGTACATGTTGAAATCTTTATTGACTACATAATGCTTTTAAGCGGTTATGTAGTCAATAAAGAATTTTATGTACTCAACGCATAAATATGTGTCGTGAATTCATGGATGTATGTGGTGAGTACATGCACACTGTACTCATCGCAAACTGTTACAAATAATTTTATGTAATGAGTACAGATCTTATGAACGTATTACATAGATTATTGACTCAGTACATACATAATTTACTCATTACATATTTGGAGTACATAATTTTATGCAATGAGTACATACATTATTTACTCATTACATATTTAAATGCATAATTTTATGTAATGAGTACATACATAATTTACTCATTACATATTTTTAGTGCATATATATATATAATGAGTACATACATCATTTACTCATTACATATGTTAAAAACATAATTTTATGCAATGAGTACATGCATAATGTCTGTGCGTAAATCACCCTCTCAACACATGCAATAAATAACTTAATAAAGAAATGACTAGATTTCACAAAATAATTGGCAATTACTTATAGAAACCCAGCCATTTAATTCTTATCCAATTATCACTTTTGTTCTAGAGTACAGTGGATAAACAACGCTCCGATTTTCTACATACTTTAGAGTGTTGCTTATTTGAAAATCAAGAAACGAATCACATAAAACAGCAAAATCGTGTGCCGATGTGCAACAGATACGTGTACTGAGTCCATATGTTATGTACTGAATAAATGTGTCACTTCAATCGTATAAGGGGGACGTGTACTGAGTCTATATTTTATGTATTGAGTAAAGTTTTTGTAAAAAATTACATAACACGTTGATTGAGTACACGTTGCTTGTATCTATTGAAGTCTGCTATGTATTCAACACATAACATGATGTATTGAATACATTTTTTATTCATTTTAAAAAGTGAATAAATTGATATGTAGTCAGTACACGCTCCCTTTACTCAGTAAATACAGCTCTCGTTGCGTTCTCATACAAGTTGCAGTGCAAAGATTTTACATAGCTGTCTCTGTACTGACTACATAACTTTTTCCCTTAGTGTAGATACTGTTGTTTTTTACCACACTCATATTGTTTTATATAAATTACGTTTTTAATTTTTAAAATTAAAATTTAATTCAAACAGAAAGTCTTGTTTTAAACATGTTTTAAATCTGCTTCAAACATCAAAATAGGCTAATTTCTTGTCCTGTGTTAACGGACAACACACAGATGGACGGACCTGAATAAATCTACTAACAAGGTGACGCTGATCAAGAATATACAAGGTGTCTCAGACTTAGTGGACAATAATTAGGGGGTTGATTCGCCGTCAAGGTGTGAGCAAAAAATTTCATGGTTGGGCGTGGTCGCTAACGTCCCCGTATATAGGGGGAAACACAAAAAAAAATTAGTGTCATTACGTTTTATTCCATAACTAACATATATCACAACAATTACCAAACATAATTACTTTCTAGAAAGAAAATACATTTCTTTCAAGCTATCACCACAAAATTTTTATATTAAGTCATAACTCAAAAAAATTGGAGCACCTTAAGTCAACATTTAAGAAAATGTTTTTTAAGAAAATTCAACTTTGAATGGAGTTTTCTCGAAGAAAGACAAATTTTTATTATTTTCAATGACGTAATTTTTTTCTTTGAAAAATGTCATTTCCCAGCAGTTATTTTGGAGACAATTGGAAAAATTCTTGTGAAATTGGAGCTAGTGGCGAACTAGTACAAAAGACGCCCAAAATAGAACAGTTTGAATTTATTTTTATATTCTTAGTTTTTCTTCTCAGCAGGTATACAAAAAATTAAGAACAGTTACGCTCAAAACGTATTGTGGCTCGTTTTCTTCATTTAGATTTCTAAATTCTTTTAACTTTCGTAAATATTTTCGATGAAAATGGTAAATTAGTTTTATTGTACGTACCCGTGCTCCAAATAAGTCGAATAACAGGGCTTATAAATGACCTTTTTTGGACTGTATTAAAACGGACCAGTTTAGAACTATTAATAATGAAACTAGTACAGATATATGGAAAACGAATGTTTATGGGGACAATTGTCTATTCCTATGACATCAACCAGTCAAAAATGTCAGTTTGTTCAATGCAAAAGGGTATTGTAGTGGGATCAGTACTAGCCCTTTTTGCAACTTGTACAGAACTATTCTAAATCTAGCCCATTTTTCTGCAGGGTTACTTCTGATAAGCAATATATTTTACTCAGAGCAGCTAATGTTTGTAAAGAAGAATTAATAATTTTCTTCGGGTTCTAGCAGTCTAGTCAAAAAATTAAAGAACGTAAAAAATCATTAAGTCTATATCTACAAAATTTTTTCATATAATTGAAATTGAAAAGTTCCCAAATTTCAGTTCAATAAATATTGTATTCGGTGCGGCCGTGTTCGTGTGTGCTAAGTGTGTGGCTTGCGAACCAATGGATTCCGAGTTCAAACCTCCCCTCAGGGAAAAGTTTTTTCAATAGAAATAAAATTTTCTGATCGGTCGTCACCTCTCTGTAGGCAATGGCAAGCCTCAGATATTGATTAGTTCCATATAAATCTTCTTGAGAAAATGAACTTTAGCTGATCGGACGGAGTTGGCATAAAACATGTAGGTCCAATTCTCGGTCAATTGTGTGCAAACATTTAACAACACACACAACACAATAAGCTCGGTCGAAGTCCTTTCAAGGGCCGAAATGGCCATTTTTGTTTTTTTTTTTTGTTAAATATTGTGTTCAATCATATCAGTTAGTTATTTATTTAGTTTAAAAATTATTCAATGTTCAAATTCATTGTTTGTAAATGTTAATCGGAACTGTAACTGTCATTATAACACTATCGACTATCGATTAGAACACTATTAACCAATAAAAAGACACCATAAAGATATCTGAAATTTGTAAAAATTTGGTCAAAAAGTACGAATCATTTCAAGAGTTGGGAATTAGAAATAGTGGATGGGGTTTTTTTTTCGTATGAATACATGCAAACTTATGCTGATTTTTATGACATATAACATATAACTGATAACATCTCAATTTCGGCGATACGGTGAGAAAACTTAAGCATTCAATACATCATCGCAAGAGTTTGCTGCAGCAAGTAATCAACACTTGATTTTTTGAAAAATTAGATAAGAATCGGCTCAATCAAGAGAATATCAGTCTCAGGTTCTAACCGAAAAACCTCTTCGTCAGAAGACAGTCTTCGAAAGCGTAGGTGCTCCGGGACTGATTCCAAACTGCACAAGATATTAGGACGGAGTATATTGAAGGCAGTTGATTTGATACCAGCACGAGAACAATAGGGCGAAGACTTCAAGAGGTGAATTTATGTAGTCGGCGACCTGCCCGAAATCGTCGAATATAGGCTAAGCCACACGAAAGATGGACTACACATGATTAGAAGAAGGTTATCTTTCCAGAAGAGACCGGTGAAGTACCGGTGAACGCTACTCTGATGAATGTGTTAAATGCACATTTAGACAAGGAGGTAGCCGACTGATATGGGGGTGTTTTTCTTATCATGGTGTTGTACAGCTAGCTCAGATAGAAAAACAATAATATATTAATTAAGACCGATCGGTCGCTATTCCTCGCTACTGTCAGTTTTGCCCATTAAAAACATACTAGTATCGCCTGGGGTCGAAATTCGACCAATTTATTATTAACTTATTTATTATTATATGCGAGATGATTAAAATAAGTTCGAGGCTATAACTCTTAATTAATTGAAGATATAAAGCTATTTTCTTCAAAAAACTTATTTTTTTGTTTTATTATTTTGTTCAAAAACAGAAAAACAACATTTTAAAAAAATTTAATTTTATCAAAGAAATCATGCCTTGATTTTTTGAAGGCACGGACAGTTTACTAATTTAGTGTCAAGACAAAATAAATTCACCTTTAATTCGGTACAGACTTTGAAAGAAAATCAAAAATGCAATTTTGAGTTTTTGTTTTTTTACAACAAAAAATATTTTTACCCCATATTTTAAGAATAAATCAAATTTTATGGTCTTTTTTTAAAAGGAATAATTTAAATATAAACAAACAAAATACGGTATTATTTTCAAAAGTTTTTTAAGTCAACTGATAAGACTTCAATACAAAAAAGAAATAAATAAAATTTATTCAAAGATGGCGGAGTTATTGGCTTCAGAAATTAGAACATTCAATTTGAGACAGTTTTTTTCTCTCTCTTGGCATTTGTTTGAAACCAGCGCTAAATAACTAACGACAATATTAAGAAAATTCATTAAAAATACTTTTGGTTAGAACTTTGCTGTAATTTTTTATCACATTTGAAAGAAAATTTAACAAACTTTCAGAAAAAATTAGAAAAATTTAAAAACCGTTAAAATTCGATTAAGATATTGACATGGAAAGTCAAATTTTTGAATTCAAAACACAGTTTTTTACAAATTTTACAATTGACGAATGGATAAAACTACATTTTCTTAAGAAATTGTTACTTTTAAAAAAAACTCAAATTCCACCAACTCAAAAACTCTTCCCCAACCAAATTTCATATTAATTAAAGAGCGGGGTTTTTCTCAAAAATTTAGTTTTTAAATACATTTTTGGGTATATAAGAGATCAACTGTTAAACTTTCTACAATATTCTAGTCAAATATTACTGCTCTTAAACAACTATAATTTTCTTATACAACCCTGTTTTTGTGTTTTTAATACATTGTTTACAAAAATACACAAAATCCTCATTATTTGATGTAAAAACAAACATTTCGATTGTAACAATAGTCCCAAAAAATCTCTTTAAGAAAACCTTTCTTTAAGTCCCAGCTAACACAAGACTAAGTCCTTAAAGCACTTAAATATAAATAATAAAATAATATTTAATGAAATTCAATAATATAAATGAAAGCATAAATGAAGTAAGTTCTTAAGAAAAAGCTGCTTAAAACTAACAAAATAAGAAAATAGACTCAAAATTAACTTAAGATTGTATTAAAAGTAGCACAGCTTAAGTTATACATTTAAATTTTTGCTGGTTTACCTTAAAAAATTATTATCAAGACATTAAAAAATATTTAGACAAAACATTAAAAAAAATAATGCTATTAAATGCATGCTGAACTCAAAAAGTAGTATTTTTATTAGTGTTGGAATGCAATTTTGATTAAATTTAAAAAAATCAATTAATATATTTTATTTAAAATATTAAGTGAAAATACTCAGAAGTGAAAATAGCGAGTTTTATTTTTAAAAATCGCATTAATTTATTAATTCAACATCAAAAAATATATATCATTTAATTTGAAAGTGAAAAGATTTTCAACTTTTTTTTTGTAATTTCGGCACATAACCACACAAAACGGACTGCAGACAACTAGGACATCCTTTAAAAATATTCCTTCAAAGAATGGGTCTTTGAATAAACGCAAAATTGGAATTTCTGTGCTATTTTGTAATTGGATTGTGGGTACATTAGGTGTGCAAACATTTAGTGGTAATAACCTAAAATGGGAAATGCCAAAATAAAAACACAAAAATGTATAGTTTATCAAAATTCAGTACTGAAGAAATACTAATACAATAAGAAATGTTGTATAAATATAATAAAAGTGATTTAGAAAACAATAACCTAACTTAAATGAAGAGGATAATATATCATTTAAATAAAAAATACATAATATATAAGAAGTTTATAGCAAGACAATTGATAGCATTTAAAGACTAAAGAAAAGAAGATAAGTAATTCATATAAAAGATAACAATAAGTAAAGCAAAACAATAACAAAAAGCCCGCCAACGAAAAATCTCTTCAGATATAAAAGTTGTCAATCAAGCAAAAAGAAATTTTAAACAAAACTAGAGAGAGGTGGAGATGGTTGTCTATAAAAATAGTTCATAAATTGTACTACATCATATATGATGCTGAATATTAGTTCAAAATATGCCTGTTTAACTTAAATACTATTTATTTTTATTTACAAAGGCACCTTGACAGTCTTGCGCCAAACAACTAAAACACTTGTTTTGTAGAGATTTCAAAATTACTTGGGTACTAGAGAATACCCACAGGTTATTTTTCCGTAACAAATTACGTGACTTAATTTTGTGCAAATAAAACTAACAATTTTTCAAGCACAAAAGTCTGACTGAGTGTTACACTTATGCGTATTATCAAAGGACTCTTTTGAGCTTAGAGCTAACAAAATCCGCTAAATAAAAATATAAGCGTTACGCAATTGAAATACTCATGCCAGGTACTTAAAGTGCTACTCGCAAGAGAAGTAGCTAAGCGCAAAAAGCGCAAAAAGAGCAAAAACCACGGAAAACCGCAAGCACGGATTTGCCACAAAATATTTAAACTACCACAGAACAGAAGTAAACGCTTGCTTTTTTTTAATATTTTTTTTCCTAAGCTGTGCTCTGGCAACCCTCGTGAAGCTTTGCTGTGGATTTCCGCTGGATAATGGCGGATAATTTATCTCCCGATACTGAAAAAAGTTTGATATGCTGGCATTCAACGCAGCTCTGTCTGTCTGCCTGTTTAGATGTTTGGCTGTCTGTCTGCCTGTTTAGATGTTTGGCTGTCTGTCTGCTTGGTGCTTGTTTGTATGCTGGTGTTGCCTGCCCTAAACTACCACCGCCTGTTATTCTTTTCAACTTTAGTTTGATTGCGATTTTGCGTGATTTTGTGACTGATTTACTTGGTACGCACTGCAAAGTACCGATGTGCGAAAAAAACACAAATTTTACCCACAACAATGATTTATGTTTTGTTGTTGCTGCTAATGATGAGTGAAATTCACATGTTGTTGTGTTTTTTTTTTTTTGTTTGCTGTTTTTGGGTTTGAGCCCCGATAGATCTACCATGATTGATGGCAATGCATGAACAGCTAGCGATTGATTTGCACCGCATCGTTACCACCGAGGTAAGCCACAAAAATAAAAAAAAATCAAAGTTCAAGGCATGCAAAATATTGGCAGCTCTAATAAAACATCCTTATTTATGGAAATTGAATGCTTCCTGTGTCCGCTTGATTTAACAGAAATTATCTTTATTACAGTAATAAAAATAATAAACTTGTTAAAAAACCAGTGAAAACTGCAATTTCTGTTAATGAAATAATTAAGTTTATGTCTGAATATTTCTGAATGTCAGACATTATTTTTTTGTGTTTTTAATTATTTATTTTTTTATTTTTTGCATGACGACTTAATTAAAATCTTTGTAGAGGCTGGCAGCAGCAGCACATTAAAACAAAGAGCCGTTCATCAAAAAATAAATTGCCTCCATGCTGTAGAAAATGCTGTAACAGGCATTTTTAATCAGTTGCTAATAATGTAGCATATTTTCTGGCGCTATCCAATAATTGAATGCAGCCAAATTGTGGTGAATGCAATGCCGGAGAAGAATTGTAGAATTGTAATGACTTCTTTTGAATTTTTCTTTGCAGATAAAAATTAAATGAATTTAATTAGTTACTCGAAAGAGTTGAACTAACTGTGTGAAAGGAATGGGCGTCATGGGCGAGAGAAATTAAGAATATTTCATTGCAGAAAGAATTATATATTTTGACTTTAAAACCTGGTATGAAATTAATGAAAGAAAGTAACATTTTTAATATAATCCAATGTAGCGAAATCAAAGAAAAATATGATATAATAGTTTAGTTTAAAAAAATTAAGTAGCATACGATATGACAACATTCCTTGAAAACATTGTACTTGAATGTTGTTATTTTACAGTCGTCGTCAATTTATCGTTACTGATAAATATCGAATAAAGTTTATTTGCATACTCTCAGGCTAACAATTTTTTCGTATAATAAAAGCACTGTAATAGCAAGAACGAACACTTTGAGCGATATAAGGTGCGGAGCAGGACGTTTTTATTTTGTTGGGGTTTCGTCTAGAAAGCTAGTAAAAACCAAAACTTACTAAAAAGAAAAGCACAGGATTTTGAAAAAGGCCAACTACAGAAGTCGTGTAGCTCGGAATAAGCCTCTAGCTTTATTAGTCAGTAAGCAAAAACTAATTAATTTTGCTAAAGAGCACATTAATAACCCTGTATAATGGGAAAACGTAATTTTCACAGATGAAAACAATATTGTATTTTTGACATTTAAAGTCATCAACTTGTTTGGGAAAAAACCTTGTTCAGCGCTGGATGTCAAAAGTTTTAATCCAACAGTGGAGCTCGGTGGTGGTGAAGTGATGGTCTGCATGAGTTGCAAAGGGTCAAAAGAATGGCGAATTCAATATCACGTTATAATTTCTAAAGATATGTTCAAAATAGTGCTAACCGAGGAATGGACCCATACTAGTACCGAATGTATAGCAAAACTTTCTTATCACAGCTAAAACTCCTAAATTAAGTTCTTAGGCTTCGGGTATATCCTACTTCTTAAAAAAATGCAAAATTTTTCAACAAAAATGTACAACGTTGTTGTATAAAACTTATATAACACTTTAACTCAGTCATAAGACGACTTTATTTTACTTAATTTTTTGGTTACTTAATTGGCTTAGAATTTTATTAGCTTTATTAAGAACATATATTTTTGTTTTCTTAAATATATGATTTTTAATAAAAAATCACTGTTACTCAGCACAAAAATTAGACCAAAAATTCTAAAAATAATCAGGCATACACACTCCGAAAAAAGTTTCTCCGAACATGATAAAAATCATCATATTTAGAGAAAAATAGTATAGATTTTGCTAATGAAAATGCTTTTATCTAAATGTGATCCTAAACGTTTCTTAAAAATTGGTAAAAGCTTCTACGAAAAAGAGAAATGAATAAAAATATATTGTTTTAAGAAAAGAAGACTTTTTTATGAATTCTAACTCGAAGAATTCTAACCTAAAATAAGACGAAAATTTAAGTCTGTCTTCTTAAGGCCAGAACAAAAGGAACAACCAGATCCATAATACACACACCAAAAATCGTACGTGTGAATTTAAAAAGGGAATACCACATTTTAGCTTCTAAGATGGCAAAATTTTTACAATAAATTTATGCTGTTTTCATAGAACTGTCATGCCTCGGTCATATCTGTTCGGTGTGAAATCCACCTTGAATAGTCATTAATTTGTCTGCTGGCTTATTATTGAATGAGAAAAAAAAAAAGTTTGAAAATAAACATTATTAAATCTACTATTAACCCTTATTCGGTACACTACTCTGGAACTATAGAAAAGTTTAACTTGGTTTTTTTTGCAGATTCTTAAAAGTTTATTTTTAAATAAAATAAAAGTTTCATAGGCTAAAAATTTCATTAAGTAATATAAAAATTACATAGTAAAAGGCCAGTCCATGTATCAACCACAAAAGTAGGTGTTAAAAGTGTGACAGATCCATGTTTTTGAGTTCCGGAATTCCTTATATAGAAAACTATAGTGATTTCAAAGCTGCTCTACAAAAAAACTGAATAAACAGAGGAGCTGCTTAGGCGGAGGAAACTGTTATTTCATGTAACCATAGAAGTAAGTATTTTTTTTAATCTTTTGACTTATGATAATATTAAGAGAACTTTGTTCAGGTCTGGAAGAAAAGGTCTGGAAGAAATGTCGCAGATCAGAAGAACGCCATATTCGCTTTTTTTCCAGCAGCCTAGGTTGTTTTTCATAACAATTTTTACTTTTTAACTGAATTAAAAATTTTGAAAAACATAGAACATATAGATACTAAGCCTCTCTATTTTTTCGAGCTTTTTCGGGATTGCGGATAACAGGGCACATGGAACATGGAATTAGAATTTGAATGAAGTACGTTTATAAAGTAGCTTGGTTTCGGCGCAGCAAACATTCGCGAGAGTCTTTTTTTGTAAAGTGCTGCCAAATACAAACGGACAATAATTTTTTAATTTCTTATTTTATGTATTATTTTAAAATATTTTAATGATATGGCTTTTTTATTATTTATTTTAAGATATTAATTTTTTTTTTTAAGCTGAAATTAAGTACTTGAACTTGTTTTGTTATTTATAAGTTTTAAGTTGAACGACTTGATCTCACGAAAGTGATCTCAAAAATCTTTACACAAAAGTTCACAAAAAACGAAAAATCTTTATTGGTTTTTGGACAAATTTTTTTGATATCCGAAAAATATGTTATTTCCAGTTGCTTCAGTAACTTTTAGTTTAAGCTTGATTTCTCGATATGTAAAATTATTTAAAATTTTTTTCAGTACATTTTCTATCCCGCGTTCAAGGGATGCGACTTGAAAGTTGCTAAAAAACGGGTTTTCGGATCGTAAATATTTTTATATATTATGAATCGTAATATTTATAAGTATTTCAATTTGGTCAGGTAAGTATGTGCCATATATGATTAGTTCCAGGCTTAACAAGCAAAGAAAGTCTAAAGTCGGTCTAGGCCGACTATGAAATACCCTAAACCCACTTTTCAAAAACAACAAAATTTTTGTAAATATTTTTGTAAGTGGGAGTGTCCGTGGGCGGATGAAGCCTATATTTAGTATGCATTTAAATGTTTATGAAAAATTTACACATACCAAGTTTTATTACTGTAGCTCACAGTTAATTGCCTTTACTGTGCTTTCGCTATGGGAGGTGGGCGAGTTCATGGACGGATTACTCCCAATTTTTGAAAACACCTTAGTTTTGGTATAAAATACATACATACCAAATTCAATTTCTCTATGACAAACATAACCCCATTTATTGAGTTTTAAACTTTTTGGGTTGTGTGGGAGGTAGGCGTATCCGTCGGCGGATTACGTCCATTCTTCAAAACCATCTTTGTCTTGTCATAAAAACATATGTGCCAAATTTTAGCTCTTTCGGTTAAACAGGGGCTTATTTATTGCGTTTTCAATTTTTGGGTTGTATGGGAGGTGGGCGTGTCCGTGAGCGGATGACGTCCATTTTTCAAAGACATCTTTGTATTAGTATAGAACACACACATATCAAATTTTATTGTTTTAGGTTAACTATGAGCTGAGTTATGCAGTTTTCAATTTTCGCGTTGTATGGGAGGTAGGCGTGTCTGTAAGCGTATGATGTCCATTTTGCAAAACCATCTTTGTTTTTTTATAAAAAACATATGAGCTTAATTTAAGCTTTTTAGGTTAAACACAGGTTTATTTATTGCGTTTTCAATTTTTGGGATGTATGGGAGGTGGGCGTGTCCGTGAACGGATGACGTCCATTTTTCGAAAACATTTATGTGTTGGTATAAAACACATACATACCAAATTTTATTTTTTTAGGTTAACAATGAGCTGAGTTATGCAGATTTCAATTTTCGCGTTGTATGGGAGGTAGGCGTGTCCGTAGGCGTATGATGTCCATTTTGCAAAACCATCTTTGTTTTCTTATAAAAAACATATGAGCTTAATTTAAGCTCGTTAGGTTAAACACAGGTTTATTTATTGCGTTTTCAATTTTTGGGATGTACGGGAGGTGGGCGTGTCCGTGAACGGATGACGTTCATTTTTCGAAGACATCTTTGTATTGGTATAAAACACACACATATCAAATTTTATTGTTGTAGGTTAACTATGAGCTGAGTTATGCAGTTTTCAATTTTCGCGTTGTATGGGAGGTAGGCGTGTCCGTGGGCGGATTCCAAAAATATTCAATAGTGCAGATCTTTGGGTTCATGTGACTATGTGTACCAATTATCATTCATTCAATTATCTCGACTCCTTCTTCTTATCCTGTGTATACGGACAACACACAGACGGACAGACGGACGGACGGACGGACGGACATGTATAGCTCGACTGTATTGCTCGACATGTATAGCTCGACGAGGTGACGCTGATCAAGAATATACATACTTTTCTATACCGGACTCGCTTCGTTCTATGCGTTACAAACGTTTGCACAAAGTTAATATACCCTGACCTTTCAGGTTTAGGGTATAAAAATTATTCTTCTATCTTAACATATTTAGCTGAGCTTGACACGAAGTTTTGTTGTTGCGCATGATCAAAATAGCGCTTTTTTTATATACCTTCCAATATTTAGTTCTTCCTTTATTGAGTATTAAAAACTTGATAACGGTGAGAGTGCTTTTCATTTTAACTTTTATGGTAATAAAGGCATTACAGTACAATGTCTTGTAGGTGTGTTTATTGACCTCCGAATAAAAAACTGGTAAAAAAGCGTGGAGTATCTGAAACTATTAACCTCGGTCAAAAATTAGCATAGAAGGGTGTAAATGCAGTAGTTGAAATGTTTTTGGGCTCTGAAGGAACAGAAAATTTATAAAGAAATTTAGGCTGAAATAATTGATGCTAAACATGAATTGGAAGTCAACATTTCACTAAAAATTCACTTTTCGAGCAACAATTTTAATTTTTCAGAGAATTGGGGTTATTTTAACGAGCTTGGAGAGCCGTTTCATCTAGACACTGTCAACATGCAACATATCACGTTAAAAATATTAAGTTTGGTATGATCATGAATAAAAAATTATACAAATAATAGATTTTTCGAAAAATTTAATTTAAGTCAAAAGTAAAAATTGCAACGATTTTTTTAAAATAGCATCTAGGCTTCTGGCAAAATAGTGAGTATGACTTTCTCATAGGTTTAGACTCCGGTTTCAGACCTATTATAAAATTTGCATGTGTACATTTGTGTGTGGCACCATGTTATGACGTGATAGATTTCAGGAAATTGAATAAGATACAAGGACTATCTTTAAGATTGGTATTTAGACATTGAAAACATTTTGCCTTCACGTGTACTATGCTTTGCAATGCACGTGAAAACATGCTTTTCAATTTCAATATATTCTGTCCATCATATAGAAATATTAAATAACAATATCATCACTGCATTTTTCATCAAATGTATGCCTAACTGTTGTTGACTGCAAATTGTCAGGCTGTCGGAAATCATTTCATGGTTGACATTTGTATGTGATTTATATGGTTCATGTTCAATTTAATTGAATTTTCCTAGCAAAATATTTTGATGGATTGTTAAATACAAAAAACATAAATAACTACAAACACATATACATTCATGCAGACCAGCAAATGTTGACAAATATATAAGTAAATTGATTTTGTCAATTAAACCCAACCCAATCAAAGTACTGCTATTGTTTAGACATCAAAATCAAATCCTTTAGATTGTTACAAAGGCAGCATCGACCAACTTGAGTGTAAGTAAATCTTTTATCCAACATAAAAGCAAACAAATTAACACAGATTGAGTAAAATTTTGTGAAACTGAATCAGGTAAGTTTCCAAGGATATTACCAAGAAGTATATGAGTATGTGTGCTCTATAATGAAAAACCTAAAATGATGCTAGGGTGATGCTTAACACAATGAAAAGCAAGAAGCATGATTTTTTGCTAAATATACAGCTTTTGCTTAACTAACGGCGCATGGTATGCTTTGAAAGCTCAAAGCAAAAATTATTGTTGTTTGATAAAACTAAACCATGGAATAAAAAGAAATAAAAAAACTTGCTAGCTGCCTTTCACACCATATGTAACGACTTTGTGTAACGTCTTTTTTGACGTTACGTTACGTTTGTAAGGCAAATGCGCGTTTACCTTGATTATTGTAGTTATTGGTGTTGCTGTTGTTGTAGTAGATGGTTTTAGATGGATTTTTATAGATAGGCAAAGTAGCATATTTATTGGGTCCGATGGTGGGCTTTCTGTATTGTGTTGAATAATTTTTGTTGTTGCTGTTGTAGCTGTTGCTATAATTGCTGTACACGTGCTGTACATGGCGACCTACACATTGTTTATTTTGTTGTTGTTGTTGTTGTTGTTGTTGTACAAATGAGTTTGGTATTAATATATAAAGAAATATTATTGTTATGTTTGAAGGAGTTGATTTTTTTTTATAGATTTACACATTTTTTCCAGTCGCGTAGAATTTTGTGTTGCATAGTTTAAGGATTATTTGAGCAAAAATCTTTATGAAGCAATGCCAAGTTGTGGTGTTAGTTTATCTTTTGTAATGGTTTTTTTGATTTTTTTCAGATTTTTCAGTGTACAATTTTGTTCAAAGCTGCTTGTTTTTGGGTTAGCGTAATTTAAGCTTAAATACATTCATAGTTATTTAGTTGTATATTTAAAAAGAATTCAAAATTGCTGTACAATGTATTATTTACAGTTTTTTTTGGATTTTTTTTCTTTGCATCAAAGGTAATAATATATATAAAAATATACATAAAAAATTGTTTAATAAAAGGGAAAATTACATTTAAAATGGATGTTGAAAAGCGAAAAGTTTTTTTTTTGAGCAAAATAAATATGTTATATTACTTTGTTAAATTCAAATTCAATATCATTTCATTGCTATTTAAGGCTCAGTTTAAGTTTCATTTGCCCAATTTTCTTAATCAAAATCCATCTTAAACAAAAACCTGCTGCAACAGAAGCAATAATTTTAATATGCATCATTTTCTCTCTGAATTCGAGTTTTTGTTTTTTGTTCTTTTGTTCTAAGAAAACGATTAATTATTGTGTTTCTGTTGTTTAAACCCATTCACCATCTGAATAGTTTTCATCATCATCATCATCATCATCATAAACGTCATCTTCATGAACATCATCCTTACCTTGTTGAGCAGCGTTGCTTCTGGGCAAAGTTGCATAAGGGTTAACAGCTGGCTTGGGTGCTTGTTGTTGTTGCTGTCCCCATTGTTGTTGTTGTGGTGGATAGGATACCGGTGACTTAGGTGCTGCAGCCGGTGAAGCAGCGGCACCGAATGGACGAGCATATCCTTGGTTAACCTTAAAGTAGAAAGCAAAGCAAAACTCATCAGTCAAAGCAATTCTTATCAGTATACATGTTTAGGTTAATTATATGAATGTTGCCAAAGTTGCGCAACATTTTTTTATAATCTTAAAAATCGTCTTTTTAAGCCTACTACTCTGCTCGTCTGCGTGGAATTTCGCTCGCAACATTAATTTTTTTGTCGCGTGAAAATTCTGACAAATATTTTGTTGCGAAGAAAATGAAAAATTGAAGAAAACCAGGCTTTACTTCCCAAAATAGAGAAAAATAAATACATTAAAACAAAAAATTTACGACATCTGTCTCTTTTCACTTCAAAATAAATAGGCAGTTCAATTGTTAATTGTTGTGAAAAAATGTTGCAAGAGAAATGTAGCGAAAAGAGTACAACTCTGACGAACATGTTGTGAAAAATTTCACACATATTTCACAGCTATAGTTTTTTGTACGAAGATTTGAATGAAATTTCACATAAAACTGAACAGAGTACTAGGCTTTAATAAAAAAATATTTTTAATGAAGCAATATATTTTAAAACATACAATAGGTTTGAACTTGGAATGTATCTTGAATTTATGCAATACAATTTTCAAAAATTTGAGCTTTGGGAGCATAAGAAATTCTGAAGAGTACAAAAATTTCGGGAACAATTTCGGGCAAAACGAGAGCATGACTTCTTTCCTTCATTGTGTCAATGATGTTCTTTAAATTAAATTCTACGGCGGAAAAATAGTGAAAATCCAGTATGAATGGAGAACAAAGCAAAAAACCCCACAAAACCAAAAAAAAAAAAAAATATACATGCTGTGCTAGAAAGCTCACAAGAAGAATTGTGCGCCTCTAGCCAGGAAAGAATCGTGAACAGCAAAGAGAGTACTAACCATAGTATCGCTGGGCCTTACGCTCAACCAACAACATCCACTCCTTAGGAAGCCACCAGACAAAGTGACTACAAGAAAATTCCAAATACCTCAGAACGGTATTGAAAGCAAGGTACCAGAAGGCTGTATTCATCCTTGGAAAGATTGCTAAGAATGTTGAGGCTGGTACTTTCAAGGCCACGATGAGAAAGATCGCATTAGGTATCAGACTGTTATTGATGAATACCTGGCGCTTGGCTTCGAAGCGTAACCGCTCTCAAGAAAAGCTCAATAACGCTTCTTCGAGAGCAGAAGTAAGCAGTAATTCAAACGAGTGTGTGAGGAGTGCACAAATATATAGAAGCCAAGTTGGCGGAAATAGTTATAAAACACCTTCTCGGCAAAAAGGTTGGAACATTTCCCTGCTTTGATCCCTAGGAAATGGTAAAAGGGTTTCAGGGCATCAGATGCGGGGATCAGTTCTCTAAGGAATTTCTAAGTGAATGTGTCTTTAAGGTTAGTAACACATGGGAAGTCTTAAGTACTAAGCTTATCTCTGCAAAGGATATTCCAAAGAGGTCTCATGCTCGCATTTGGTGATCCAAGATGAAGCTGAAGAGTACCAAAGTCATCAAAATTCATCAAAATTCTCCAACTACATAAGCCGAACATATCCATCTATAATTGGGCGGTCATCAAGCACGAGAACCCGCCAGAGAATCAATATGACCTTATTTTTACTGAACTTCAAGGAGTGCCTGAAGTGCCTGGTGCTCTTGATGATGGTGGCAATTATCTTAAGTTTTGTATATGCCGTGCCAAACTTTAAAATATTCTAGGAATCTTCGCCAGATGGTTGGGTGTATTTGAAATTGAGGATGTTGTGCCACATTTATTGGCATTGACATGGGTATCATTCAGAAAGCCTGGATTAGAGAGTCTCAGGTAAAGGGGTTCCAAAGTATCCACTATAAAATCTTCTACAAGAAACGTTTTTCTCCCAAGCCGACCTGACTGTCATCAAATTGGAATGAGTTGAAGCTGGAACATATATATATATCCTCAGCCTACTTGGGTCATGATAGGAATGCTCCACCAGAGGAAGTGAGCCGGTTCGTAGCAATGAAAAGATCACTACTTTCATGTGGTACGACACAAATATAAGATAAACGCTATGGGATAGTTTTGAAATGAACACTAGAGGTGAGTTTTTATTTGACTTCATTATTGAATCATACCTAAACGTATGTAACCTGGAAAATACACCAACATTTACCTTTTTTTGTACCGATAATTTTAAAAGTTGGAAAGAAGTGTTAGATATAGCACTTTTTTCGGGCAAGGAGTCTCTTAATGATAACTGGAGAATGTTCAGCAAAGAGTCGTTCTCAGATCATAGCTTGATTCTCTTTCACTTGAACCTACAAACAGAATTTTCTATAACCTTTCATAATCCCAAATGCACTGACTGGGATTTGCCAGAGTGGCTCGAAAAAACGGGACACCCATATTTCGACAGTGGATTCACTTAGTTCTTCTCTTCAATCCCTTAAGACAACACTGCTGGTCGCCTTAAGGGTCTTGTGTTCTCGTAATGGGGTCTTGCTGGATATAAAATCTCTCAGTATTCAGAAAAAACTCCAGGAAAACATTCAACAGGTGCTTTAGTGAGAATAGGTGGAAACCATTCAAAAAAATTCTTAATACTTACAATAAAGCTATTTGAGACTCGAAAAATCAATCTTGGCAGGACTACACTAATTCAATCGACAGTCTAAAGGAAAGACAAGGTAGAAATTTATATAAGGAACACTCCCTTCTTCATTAGGAAAGAGGATGGAACGTGTATAGAATCTACTGAAGAATTACTGGAGCTCCTAATAAACGCTCATTTTCCTGTCGGCCCTTTAAGAGGTTATCTCTACAGTAGAAAGATACAGAAGAAAAATTGAGGCGGTCTGAGGCCACAGTCAAATCACTAAATTCGTATGCAGTTGTACACCCTAGGTAGGAGTTAGCGTTTCTCAAAAGAAACGGTGTCAAAGTCGTAGCATACGCGGATGACTTGGTAGTATTGGTAGCTGGACTGTTTCCCCCCATACTCAGTGAGATTTTGGAAGGAGCTTTGAACAAACTCAGTAAATGAACTGCCGAATACGGCCTTGGAATAAATCCTAGCAAGACGGAACTGATACTTTTCCCCACCAACACCAAGGTGCAACGCTTTGTTTTACCGAAATTAAATTTCCAACAGTGCAAAATATGTGGGCGTTGCACTAGAATAAAAGCTCAGTTAAAGCCTAATTGTAGACAATAGGCTCAAAAAGAACATAAACACAAAAAAAAAAAAAAAACAAATTGGCCATTTCAGCCCTTGAAAGGACTTTGACCGAGCTTCTTATGATCAATTGTGTTGTGTGTGTTATTCAATGTTTGCACACAATTGACCGAGAATTGGACCTACATGTTTTATGCCGACTCCGAACGGCTAAAGCTCATGTTCTCAAGAAGCTTTACATGGCATTATTTACTCTCTGAGGTTTGCCATTGTTTGAAGAGAGGTGGTGACCGATCAGAAAAATTTTTTGTTGAAAAAAACTTTTCGCCGCAGCTGGGGATCGAACCCGGGCTCCGAGCATGCTAAGCCACACACTTAACCTGCATGCCACGGTCAACACCAGAACATAAACACATTATTGTTTAAACGCAAAAAAAAAATTCAGAAAGAAATAGTGTATTCAACCAAAAATACTTAACACCGCATTCGTAATGCCCTAAACTAGGATTGGAGCACTAGCCTGATACCAAACAATGTAAAAACACTAACAAGCAATCAGCAATCCACGTGCATCGTTGACTAGGGGGGAATCCAGCCACCCATCCAGCACTGAACAAAGTAAACATCGTTAATAAAACGAAGAAGTATTCAACAATCCACCTGCATCGAAGTCATGGGATTTCGATCATGCCCAACGAATGCTTTAAATATTCTCACTAACCTATTTCCCATAGATCTACACAAAAATTTCTCCGCAACGTACAGATCAGTTAGACTTAAGCCTGCTAGACACCATAGAAAGCCTCCTTGAATTCATGGAAAGCTATAACGGCTGTTGGTCTTTCTCTGGCCGAGCAGAAGCACTGGCCGTGGCAAACCAACAGTATGAAGAGCCAAACTACAATGTTACACAGCTTATCGCTGGATATGGCGAATATCGTGACTACCTCTATCTTTCTGCCCACGACTATTTCCTTACTGCCCCGAGTGCGTTGACGACAAGTAAGACGCAAAGGACATCTACTTTGATTTTCCAAGATTTGAAATAGAGCGAAAAATCATCTATCAAGATTTAGGTGCCAACCTAAAACCAGAAACATGCATTGATGCGATAACAAGTTTACACGAATCATGGAAAAAAGTAAGCGAAGTAATAGCCATTGTCTAATAAAAATGAAGGCGTTTCGAAACTGAAAGATCCTCCCGCTTGTTCTGGGGGGATTACGGAACCAGAAGGGGAGATGTTTTAGCGGATTTAAGTTTCGCACTTCGACTTTTGATGCTTTAACCTCATATGAGGGGGGCGGGGGGTAAAGGTTTAGAGAGTCCTACAACTGGAGAAGAACTTATATTGGCACAGTAACATACTAAGTTCGCTTCCATCAGAACTAGCGCCTTGCAATACGGACTATGACATCTCCAAGCTCGACTTTAGAAAGATATTCACAATAAAGGTCCCAACCCAGCTAGAATGCCGCAATGGAGGTTAAAAAACCCGACCAGGTTTTTGACATAACCTTAAACACTGATGAACAAGAAGTTATATGCTTAGAGAAGCTGGATGAATGGACATTTTTTCGCCTACTGCTAGCGTTTTTCAGGCAAAACTTTTTGCAATAAAAGAAGCTTGTCGGACATTAAGCCGAAATAACACCAACAACCATAACGTTGCTATTTTGTCAGACAACCAAGTCGTCATTAAAGCTTTATATTTGGTTTAAATCTACTCTAAACTAGTCAGGCAATTCAAAGAGAAGCTGCGCCGGTTATGTTACCAGCTGGAAGTTACTCTTATATGGATTCCCAGCTATAGCAATATTTATGGTAATGTATGATTTAGTTCCTTAGTTTTGTTCGACACTGTTTAATGTATTTGTTCGTTACTTCCATTAAAGTTATAAAAAAATTATAAGTAAAAAGAAAAAATATTAAAATTTGTTATGACCACATTTAAAAAAAAAATTACACAAAAACAATAAAAATGCATGCATGCAGCTTGCAACAGTTGGCTGGCTTGCAACTTACCTTGTATTTGCTGGCAGCACCCTTACCAGGTGGCACCACACTACGTATCACATTCCCAGTTAGGGTGACATATTCGAAGGGTTGATCACCACCCGATGACTGAGCTGTGTTGGCGGCATTGGCGTAAATTGATTGCTCATCGGCATACATGTTGCTACTGCTGCTGCTGTTAAAGACCGATGTTGTTTCTGTTGAAGCTGCTGTTGCTGTTTCTGCTGTTGCTACCGTTGCTACAATTGGACTGGGTTCAATCTGACAAGGGTTAAATTTCAATTGATTAGCTAATGCTGCTGAGACAGCAGCAACATTTGATGTTGCCGCTGTTGTTGTGTGTGTTGGTGAGGCAAATGGTTTTGCAGTGCCGTTGCCAATTTTAATGTTGTTGTGTAAACTTGTGTTGTTGTTGTTGATGATGTTGTGTGCTTTATTATGGGGAATGTTTGTTGTGTTGTTGTTATTGCTGTTTTGTGTCAACAACTTATTGGAATACTCTTTAAGGAACTTATTGTAAACATTATTTGTTGCGGGCAACGCTGTTGTCGTTGTTGCTGCAGCTGCTGTTGCTGTTGCATTTTTATTTTGCACATTCATGTCGTTCTCATTGTGTTGCTGCTGCTGCTGCTGCTGCTGCGCCGCTACTGACGCCACTTGTTGCTGCAACATTTTGGTGTTGCTATTGTTATGATGATTCTTTGTGTTTATATACATTATTGACTCTGTTTCAAGTGGCATGGGTGGCGGTGGTGGTGGTGGTGTTGGTGGCGCCAAGACCATGAAACCTTCAGCAGCAGCAACTGTAGCAGCAACACCAACTCCAGCGCTGCCGCCGCCACCACACAAGGACGAAGATGATGAAGATGTCTGACGTGAATGCGTGGGTGAGGAAATGAAACCATCCAATGACAGACTCGAACAGCTTGAACCACCGCTGGCAGTATTGCTGCAATTCTTGTTATTGTTGTTGTTGTTGTTATTGTGTGTAAAGGCTATTTCATTGGCGCTGCCAACAACGGTGTTGTTATGTGCAGCAGTTGCTGTTGGCGTTGGTGACATCGATGAACAAGTTGATGAGCTATTCGACTGTGTCGAAAGGCTGCTATGTGTGCGTGAGTGATTATTGTTGTTGTTGTTGTTGTTGTTGCTGTTGTTGTTGCTGTTGTTGCCGCTGTACTGATTGTCATATTGGAATTGCTGGAGCTGCGTTGGTGAGGGCGGTGGTGGCAACGGTAGCTCGCTAATTTCATCAGTCTACATTTTCGTTTGCATGCGTTCCAAGCGCAGTTTTTATTAGCAAAGGCCGAAGCAAGCAAAAAATGTTGGTAACATAACGTTGGTAAATAACGAAAAACACGTAACATGAAGCATGTAAGAAATTTAAAGCAAAATTATTGTTATGCCGGTGTTGCCAGATTAGTAAGTTAGTTAAAAGTTGAACTTATTAAATACATAGTTGTTAAGTTGAAGTTGAAGTGTGTTGAATTGTATGCAAAATTATTGATTAAAGCATCAAATTATTCTTTATTCATGAGGTAATAAAGAAGATAAGAATACAGCTTACAACTGACTTTTTCAAAGTATAGAAAAATCAAGATAATGATAAAATTCAAATTCAAGTAATGTCAGACTGAAAAAGGATCTATACGATTTGAGGATTTAATAAGTTCTCGAATTTGATAAAAGTTTAATTTTTGAACTAGCTGTATCTTTTAAACACGAAATGTAAATTTTTTACAAAATATCAAAGTTCTAACCACAGATTCTGGTAGAAGGGGCAAAAAAATATACGTCTATCGGTGTTTTGAAAGCTTACGCCTGAGTTCTATTTTAGAGGGTTTTTAATTTTGCCCCTTTTTGCAAATTCTTATGTTGTATGTACTATGAATCGTAATAGGAAACCATGTGACCTTTTTTTTTAGCCATAGAATGTTTTCGGGAGGTTTATGTAAAAAACTTCGAAGAACATTTTTGTAGAATATTTTAAACCAATAACTTTTCAGTGCTCGAGTATCACATGAAGGGGAAGAGTTCATTTTTTAAAAGAGTTGAACAGCCATTAGTTCACTGTTTAAAAACAACCATTTATTTAATTATTCTAGAGGAACTTTTTGTTTAATTTAAGTAGTTAACAAGTTCCTTAAATTTTGAAATTTAGTCGAATAGAAATTTTTCTTTGAAAGCAATTGATTTTAATAAATAAAATGAAGTGAACAAGTTCCTTTAATTTTGAAAATATATTCGAATAGAAATTTTTTTTTGAAAACAATTGATTTTAAACAGGCATGCACGTTAACGTTAATTTTAACGGTAACCGAAATATTTTTTTTTTGTTTCGTTGAAACGAAATAAAAAAATAACGTTAATTCAAAAAAAGGAAAAATATGTATTTCGTTTCGGAGAGAACGATATAATTTTTTTTTGTTTTTTTCGCAATCAACCGTTGAAAATAACGTCAATTTCAACAAAAAAATTTCGTGTTTTTTGTATCAGAAGAAATTTTTTTTAGCATAGGAGAAAATTATAGAAAATTTTTCGTTTTTCAACGAAACGAAATTTCATTTGATAAATCTTTAACGTTATTTAAAAAACGAAATAATTTTGATAATTTTTTTTTCGGCCTTAACGAAACGAAAAAATTTTGTTGATTTCGTTGTTCATGTCTGACTTTAAATAAATAAAATTTAAAGAAAATAGAAATTTTATTTTTGAATATTTATTGAACATAAAAAAAGTATTTTAAGTATGTCAGTCACGATCACTAATTCTTGGAAATGTTACTATAAATGTGATGAAATTTAATTGCAAGTATTTCGTTTAAAAGATCAGCTGTTTTCAATATTATATTTAATTAATTTTTTTTTTTATAAATATTCACTGAGTACATTTTTTATAAAACAAAAGACTATCGATCATTTTCACGTATCATATTACAAATATAACCTTCACAGCTTTCTCGCCTTATTTTGTTTTTGGCACTCGGTCACGACAGGAAGTGATAACTTTTAGGTCAAGGTCATGCAAAAGAGCATCATAAAAATCAACATAAAGAGTTGCAACTAAATTTAAAATAAATTTAATTCAATAAGGCAAAAATATTGAAAAACTTTTTCAAAAATTAAATGAATATATTTAAAAATAATGAAAATTATGTATTTTTCATTCACATCCCAGAGTATTCCAATAATTATTTATCACAAATTCTTAGTGTTAAAAGTTTAATTATGTAATACAAGATGGATCTGCTTTCAATAACAAAATACGGCGTTTCGTTAATGAAAATTTCAATATTTTTCAAGTCGTTTAAACTGTTATATTATGTTTGACTAAAAATTCAAAACTTTTTTCGGAAAAACACAAAAACTGTCGTTTAAAATTTAAATCGATTGAGAGATATAGTATGTATATATTTATATATGTAAACTAATGAATAAGATAATTATTATTCATTAAAAATTTCTAAAGCGTCCGTAAAAAACGGACACCATCCGAACGCGGCGTTTTAACGCAAACTAAAGTGCAAAATTGTAAATGTTTTGTAATGTAGTTCGATTGGATATTTTGTCGAAATTGCTTGAGATTTTTTTTTTATAACTATTTTTTTTTCT
Organism: Tetanocera ferruginea; assembly: GCA_958299015.1. Classification (NCBI taxonomy): domain Eukaryota; kingdom Metazoa; phylum Arthropoda; class Insecta; order Diptera; family Sciomyzidae; genus Tetanocera; species Tetanocera ferruginea. The sequence continues at coordinate 40,549,428 of OY282640.1, forward strand.
GTTGGTGCGGGAAAAAATTAAAACATCAGCGAATATGCATGTGGCACAGCATGTATAAAGCTGCATAGAGCAGAGCAGCATTTGTATGCATTAACTCAGTCACTGAGTTAGTCAGTCAGCCAGTCAGTCTGTTGCTGTGTTGACAAAACACCTTTGCAGCTGCAACAGCTCATTGTATAGTACAAGCTTATTCTTATCTAATTTTGTGCACTGTTTTTTATGATTCTTTTTTTTTAGTTTCTGCTTCATGAGTTTTTTAAGGCGAATGTTTTTTCATTTTTTTTATTTTGTACTTCTTGAGTTTTTTAAGCAAATCTAATAAAAGATTTTATTTGCCTGGTGCCAAAAAGTGAGTTTTTTTATTTTAAATTTGCTGCTTGTTTAATTGATTTTTTTTTGCGAAGGTACTATTTTCAGCTGCGAAAGTCTAAGATTTTCGGTGTTTAGTAACAGCAACACTTTGACAAATTTATTTAAATCTACACGTTAGGTTATAAAATACATAATTGAAGTGATGAATAATTTGTTTATGTATTAAGTATTCAAACGGAAAAAAACTCAATGAACTAAAATATTATACTCTCATATACAGATCATACTCCAAGTCGAATTTCACAATTTTAAAAAAAATATGTCATTGCTTTAAATATTTCGAATAACAACGATTTGTATTTGTTGTAGTCCTAACTTCATCGGGCTTGCCAGAACTCTTGCACCAAGAGTTGGAGTACCAGTAACAGATATGGTTCTATGTTGAAAAGAAAATTAGTCTTCTTATAAATTATGACGAGGGCCCAGATTTTGTGGCACTAAAATATCAAAAAAAGGCAAAGTCTAAGAAAATTAGGAAAAAAAAAGCCAAAATGTTGTTAAAAGGCCAAATAAAATTTTGAACCCGGAATCGGAAAAACTCCAAACGAGTGATTGCTTGATACCCTAATTATTATAAGGACAAACCAAAAAAAGGACAAGTCAGCAAAATCCGGGCCCTGCTTATGGCTTAGAGCCATAATCGGGTAATGTGATATAGGTATTTTTCAATTTAGAGCTTTTTCAACGCAATTAAAAAAAGTCATGTTACTCTCCTTAATAAAATTGGCAGCTAAAGTGACATACCACTTTCGGACAATGTGATATACCATATATACCAATATCACATTACCTGAACAGTGTTGAACAGCAGTGTTATTTTTTTTTTTCAACCAAAATTTAAAAAAAACACGTTATTGAAACGAAAAAAATGTTGTTTTAGTGTTATTAATGGTGTTGTTGATACAATTTTATTATTTCAGTAGAATTTACATAAAAGAAAACAAAAATACAAACAAAATCAACTGAATACACATGTAAAAACCTTAACAAAAAAATAATCCAAAGTATATAATGAATGGAATGCATAAATATGATATGAATAGATGGTATATCACATTACCCATTTTTTACTATATCACTATAGCCGAATTCGGGTTTCAAAATTAAATGATCCAAAGTATATAATAAATGGAATGAATAAATATGGTATGAATAGATGGTATATCAGATTACGCAACTTTGACTATATCACAATAGCCGAAAAAAGATTATTTTTATAAAAATACGCTGTAGAAAATCAAAATTTCACCTCATTTGTGGCTATTCAAATTTTAACAAATTTATCTATTTCAGCTTACAATTCTGCTTTATTTATTGTTATTTACTCGCAAAGCGTACTCAAAAAAACATATCAATTGATAATAACAACTAGAGCGAACAAAACGAATGAGAGCACGCATAAAGCTGTCGTTTTCTGTTGCCGTTATGTTCACATGTTCATTCTTGTTGAAAATAAAATAATTAACAAAATATCTAGGTATATCACATTACCCGCCCATAACATAATACCCGAAGTTACTCTATTTATAATAGGTTTATTAAGGTTTTTTTTTGGAAATCCGCGGTAGCAGGGATATTAAAAGAATATTTGCAAAAAGGCAACACCCAACAACTATCACACTCAAAGAAAGTTAAACTTGAATGTCATTTTTTATACTTATCTAGCAGTTCAAGACAAACTTGACTAAACGTTACTATGCACTTATTAAAAAAAATAAATCAAACTAAAAATGAAATCGTCTGAATAAGACTGAATTTGGATATGGAGTCAATCTGGTTTTTTTTTCAATAGTAGGGGAAGGGCGCACAATATAGGGTCATGCCAAACGGAACAAAATTCGAATTTACATTTTGAACATGTAGAACTGTTAGGAAATGTTCACTGACCTTAGAAATAATTTTCTACCTACTTCTTTTTTTCACAAAAATATACGAAAATTCTTCAAAGATGGCCCTAGAAATGATATTTTTTGAAATTTTTGTTCATGAATTCTTTTTATAATTGGGTAAATTTTTGAACTATTTCTAAGTACTAATATAAAAGGATACATTTGCGTGAAAACGGGAATTTTGGCAAAACATTTTGAAAAAGAAAAAAAAATCTAGAGAGGTATATTATATTATATTATATTATATTTAATATATTTTATATATATATTTGGCTTGGTTGAAATTAAAAAACCCCCACTACCGATTTCAAAGGGTAAAAAAACTTAAGATGTAGCTCTTCTTAAATGAGATTTTTTCAGATTTTAATATATTCATGACGTCTAGCAATCGCATAAAGGATATGTTTTTTTTAGCTTTGAACCAAGGATTTGCCTTGAAATGACACGGAAATTCGAATTTTTTCCGTTTGGCATGACCCTATATTGTGCGCCCTTCCCCTACTATTTAAAAAAAAAAACAAATTGACTCCATATCCAAATTCATGGGAGATGGGAGTATGGGAGATGGGCGTGTTCTTGAGCTGAATGACGTCTACTTTTCTTATACAATTAAGTTTTGATGTAAAATATAAACGTACCCAAATTTTTCCCTGTAAGTTAAACATAAGCTTTTTTATAGACACGGAGAGAAATTTGAGCTGAAAACAATCCCAAATCAATTTATTTTGGGAGTGATTCTGAGCTAAGCCATAATATTCTTGACATCAAGCCCTATTGTCATTGTTTATCAAAAAAATTAACACGCTCAATTGTGCATAATGTGTGTGATTTTTGAGTTCTTCGTCATAAAACTAATATGGTCACTTGGGGCCCATATGAAATTTTGGTATTGATTATAAAAAAACAAAAACTCATTTGTGTCCAATGCATGTCATTTATGGATTGTGAATAAAACAAGTTAACATGCCCTCATATGTCTAATCTGAGAAATTTTGGGATGGACAATGTCCATTGGACATTTTATGATTTGTAATCAAGCAAGGCAAGAGATGACAAAATGTAAGGGGCTCAGGCATCAAAGGAACCGAAAAAAAGATGATAAGGCGCAAGTTAAAAATTCATTGTCCAAATTAAATTTTTGATCCAATTCGGACAGGAAAATATAATTTTTTAAGTTATGTTATGCACTTTAATACTAACAGGAACAAAAACCCACGGAGAATTATATCATAAGGTTGATCGTTTTTTTGATGAGAAAAAACAACAACAACAAAAAATTTATTTTCTGATCAGAATTATAGCTACTACCGAGAATAATATCGTACGGTTGATAATTTTTTTGATGAGGACAACATCAACAGAGGACACAACATCAACAGAGGACATGTGGTGACTGTGGCATGCAGGTTAAGTGTGTGGCTTAGCATGCTCGGAGCCCGGGTTCGATCCCCAGCCGTGGCGAACAGTTTTTTTAAAAAAAAATTTTTCTGATCGGTCACCACCTCTCTGCAGACAATGGCAAACCTCAGAGAGTAAATAATGCCATGTAAAGCTTCTTGAGAACATGAGCCGTTCGGAGTCGGCATAAAACATGTAGGTCCAGTTTCTCGGTCAATTGTGTGCAAAAATTTAATAACACACACAACACAATCGATCCTAAGAAGCTCGGTCAAAGTCCTTTCAAGGGCTGAAATGGCCAATTTTGTTTTGTTTTAACATCAACAAAATTTATTTTTATGATCAAGCCCAAGATGACACGTATTAAGCCCAAATTAACGTGTTTGTCAAAAAAAAGTTTAAGCCCAATTTCTGGCATAAGGCTGCGCACATGAATGGCATGATTTGAGATGGTTTTGAGCTCGATTGAGCCAATTTTAGCTACGAACGCTTTGAGAAAGCGCTTGAGATCTTAGCTCATTTTTTTCTCTCCGGTGGTGGGCGTGTTCGTGGGCCGCTAACTTCCATTTTTGTTACACCCTAAGTATAAAATGCGTACACACCGAATATGATTTTTAGCTTGAAAATTAGCCTCTTTACAGAGTTTTCAATTTTCATCCAATTTGACCCATTTGTGAACTTGATCTTTGTTTTTTAGAATAAAGCTCAACTATCAAATTTCATAACGATAGCCAACAAATTACGGCTGTAATCGTGTCCACAGACAGACAGACGGACAGACGGATACTTTTTTTTTGCTTAATCACGGATTTTATGACTACTTTTAGCACTGGAAGTGCCAAAGTACGCAACTTTTCGTCAAATAGTTATTTCTTATCTAAATGAGGGTCATAAAAATGCCTGTATAAACTGGACATTGGCCCTTTTGCTTGAAATGTATTGAAATTAAGGTCGATGAGACTGTTTACCTATTTGAATATTCTAAACACGTTACACAGTATTTCAGTATTTGCAGACTTTAAAAAATTTGCATTGTACTTAAAATAAAAAAAAAACTTATTTTAGCACAAGATTTTTTTTTTTGTAAAAATGCAAAATTTGGTAAAATAAAAAATTGTTAAACACAAAAATTAGTCCCGAATCTTTCACAATACTTGTTTCGTTTCATCACTATTATGTCTACTTGAAGATCTAAGTCTGCTAAGGTGCACGAACTTTTGTTTTCTTTATTTTTTTACCAATTTTATGGTCCTTAAAAATCTAGAATTTAAAAACAGGATCAAAGTTGTCATAAAAACACAAAGTCCGAAATCACAACTTAAAAAAAAAATTAAATTTCAAAACGGAAGCCAGAAAGCTTTAACAGTATTAGCATTTAAAGTTCGTGTGGCCTAACCACTGTTGACCAGAGTTGTTTTTATTTTTTATAACAAAAGCTTAAAAACCATACTTTATCTTCAAAATTATTGCAGTTTGGACATTCAACACACTTTAAGCAAAACTTCATAGCACATATTTAAATAAAATTTTTTAAAATAAAACAAGGCTGAGACAATAACAATATCAGAACATATAAGTCAGCGCATTCATGTTGCGTCATCAGAAATTCACATATTAAACATCCCACATACATCCAAACACACACACATACACACACAAGCACATAACTGTAAATAAAACAAACGTGTTGCGCACACATATGATAATAAAGGGCTTTGCTTTGTACAAATTATTTATAATAAAATTTTTTGAAAATTGCATTTACAAAATAAAATTAATTTATTTGCATTTTATTGCATTTTTGCATAAATTCATAATTAAGAAAATATTTGCTGGTGCACTCAATTAAAGGAAAATTTAAATTTAACATTTTTATCTGCAAGGTTCTTAAATTGTTTAGCATTAAAAAAGCTACGGATATTCGAAGAACGTTATTTTTATATTATATTATTTTTTGCTACATAAGTCTATGTGTGTGCAGCAGTATCTTTTGAAAGAATGTGTGTGTGTGTGGGTGTGTTTGAGGGAGAGTATGTGTGTAAATTTCATAATGTTAGCATAATTCAAACAGAAATTTACTAATAAATATGTTGTGTGTGTCTGCTTGACTTACCGGTGCTGGGGCTGGGGCAGAGCCGCCATTGGACACGCCATTGGAGAATCCATGAGCATTCAAGGCCGAGGATATGGTGCTGGCACTCAATTTAGTGTTGCTGCAAGAAAATTATATGTGATAATTTAATTTATTATTTTTGTGTCATGCAGCTTAATAAATAGAAGAAATACTTTCTATATAAAATGCAATAAAAAAGTTTCATTGAAAAAGGTAAAGATTGACTTCAAACGTATGTTTTATTTTTAGCAGTATTTATAACAAGATAGTTTGGTTTTTTTTTTTAATCATCTAACGGATCCTTTCATAAATTTTATAGATATAAAATATGATCACTTTGTACAGTTACCTTTAGGAATTTGAGCAATTTGTGAGCCGCGTTGTTTTTAGTTTTACCTGAATAGATCTAATTTTATTCAATTTAATTCACTCAACCTCCTACATAAAATCAATCCGTGACACTTATTCTAATTTAGTATCTTAAACAATTCAACAAAGTAGAGAAGCAACAAATTAACAATGACATGGTCGGTCTACTTAAAAATGCTGATGGCATGAATCAGTACGTTCGACTTAAAATACGTAATTAACTCAATTAATTAAAATTATTTGCGAAAACAACTGCGAACATTTAAAATATTTAGCAGGAATGAAATAAAAATATGTTTCAGCGTTGCACAGTGCTTTAAAAGTGAATAAAAAAAAAAAATATTAAAAACGTTTTCGAAATATTTAACAGAAATTTGAACATGCTTTCTGTGCAGATAGATGCCTTTTAAGATACTTTTTGAAAAAAGGTAAAGTTAAAAGATTTTGAAGAAGATCTGATATATTTTAATTAATTCAAAATTGTATATTTGCAAACTAATACACTTTCAATAGTTTTATGAAAAATTAAAAATTAAAAATTAAAAATTAAAAATTAAAAATTAAAAATTAAAAATTAAAAATTAAAAATTAAAAATTAAACATTAAAAATTAAAAATTAAAAACTAAAAATTAAAAATTAAAAATTAAAAATTAAAAATTAAAAATTAAAAATTAAAAATTAAAAATTAAAAATTAAAAATTAAAAATTAAAAATTAAAAATTAAAAATTAAAAATTAAAAATTAAAAATTAAAAATTAAAAATTAAAAATTAAAAATTAAAAATTAAAAATTAAAAATTAAAAATTAAAAATTAAAAATTAAAAATTAAAAATTAAAAATTAAAAATTAAAAATTAAAAATTAAAAATTAAAAATTAAAAATTAAAAATTAAAAATTAAAAATTAAAAATTAAAAATTAAAAATTAAAAATTAAAAATTAAAAATTAAAAATTAAAAATTAAAAATTAAAAATTAAAAATTAAAAATTAAAAATTAAAAATTAAAAATTAAAAATTAAAAATTAAAAATTAAAAATTAAAAATTAAAAATTAAAAATTAAAAATTAAAAATTAAAAATTAAAAATTAAAAATTAAAAATTAAAAATTAAAAATTAAAAATTAAAAATTAAAAATTAAAAATTAAAAATTAAAAATTAAAAATTAAAAATTAAAAATTAAAAATTAAAAATTAAAAATTAAAAATTAAAAATTAAAAATTAAAAATTAAAAATTTAAAATTAAAAATTAAAAATTAAAAATTAAAAATTAAAAATTAAAAATTAAAAATTAAAAATTAAAAATTAAAAATTAAAAATTAAAAATTAAAAATTAAAAATTAAAAATTAAAAATTAAAAATTAAAAATTAAAAATTAAAAATTAAAAATTAAAAATTAAAAATTAAAAATTAAAAATTAAAAATTAAAAATTAAAAATTAAAAATTAAAAATTAAAAATTAAAAATTAAAAATTAAAAATTAAAAATTAAAAATTAAAAATTAAAAATTAAAAATTAAAAATTAAAAATTAAAAATTAAAAATTAAAAATTAAAAATTAAAAATTAAAAATTAAAAATTAAAAATTAAAAATTAAAAATTAAAAATTAAAAATTAAAAATTAAAAATTAAAAATTAAAAATTAAAAATTAAAAATTAAAAATTAAAAATTAAAAATTAAAAATTAAAAATTAAAAATTAAAAACAAAAAATTAAAAATTATAATTAAAAAATAAATAATTAAAATAAAAAATAAAAATTAAAAGTTGTTTCTTGAAATTTTTGGTATTGAGGTTATCATACTGTCATGCAAATTTTTTGTTTTTTAATTAATTGCAATTTGCACAATTATGTGAACTTAAACTTTATCAGCAATTTTAAACAAAATTTATTACAGTCGAAATAAAAACACCAACAACAAAATTGCACATTTCGTGGTTGTTAAATTGATCGATTGGCAGTGCGTTTCATTGAGTTGAGCAGCGACAATATTTGATGTTTGTGCTTTTTATAAATTTTTCATGCATTGCAAATTGAATGTGATACTGGCAGGTAATGGACCGGGTACCAAACGAACGACAAAAATACATATTGACAGTGTTGCAGCCACTTGGTAGTGGAGTAGAGAAATCGTACCAGAGATTCATTCAAGCTTTTCATTCGAAATATGCAAAAACAATTTAATTTAAATTTTTATAATATTTTCCACATATTGCAATATATGAAGCAGAAACAGAAGCGAAATTTCCGCTGGTCAAAATGATAGCCAATAAGTCGACGGGTGGCATGTTGGTGCATATTAATGCGCACAATTTAATGTGAATTTCAGTCTTTGAGTTGTTGACGTTTGTATGTTTGATAAAAAGTATTTCATATATATTGACCATAAAATTCTATGAGCTTGACTGTGACTTAAAGCAGCAACAGATGCAATAACGGTTTATTGGAATGCGTTTCAATAAAGTATTATTACATTTATAATAAAAATTTCAATTCCAAAAGGTGCATTCTCTATAATTTTCGCTGTTAAATTGAAGTTAAAACTTTGTTTATTTAATCAATATTATTACTTACGGTTTAATTGGTACTGGAACATAGCCCTCGGTACCAGCTGGTGGATTCTGCATGGCTGCCAACTTAGCATGAATATCGCAATAGAGCTTGTTGTTGAAGTTATAGTAGCCCTGATTCTTCAATGAAGTACCACAGGTGGCACACTTGAAGCACTCAACGTGGAGGTTCTTGTCCTTGATGCGCACAAAGACACCGCTAAGAGAATTAGAAAAGAGCGCAAGTGGAAAATTAATATTTTGTTTTGATTTTCAAGCGATTCATATTTTTTCACAAATTAATAAAGATGATTTTGTTAAGTGATGTTATGGAATATGCATAAAATATTTGGAAAGTCTTTATTTTTGTCATGATGATCATGATCTGTACCTTAAAATATTTTTTGATTTTGATCATAATCTTGGTTTTGGTCTAAATCTTGACCATAATCTTGATCTTGATCTTGATCTCGATTTTGATATTGATATTGGTATTGATCTTGTTCTGAATCTTGGTCATGATCTCGATTTTGATGTTTTGTTTATATTCATTTTTTTTAATCTTGATCTTGAATTTGGTCTTGATATTGAAATTTGTTTTGATATTGGCTCTGACGTTTATATCGATTTTGATTTTGATTTTGATTTTGATTTTGATTTTGATTTTGATTTTGATTTTGATTTTGATTTTGATTTTGATTTTGATTTTGATTTTGATTTTGATTTTGATTTTGATTTTGATTTTGATTTTGATTTTGATTTTGATTTTGATTTTGATTTTGATTTTGATTTTGATTTTGATTTTGATTTTGATTTTGATTTTGATTTTGATTTTGATTTTGATTTTGATTTTGATTTTGATTTTGATTTTGATTTTGATTTTGATTTTAATTTTGATTTTGATTTTGATTTTGATTTCTTGGTTTCGTTTTGATCATGATCTTGTCTTGATATTGATAGTGGCTGTAATATTGGTCTCGAGATCTCTGGAATTGGTTTGATCTTGATGCTGGTTGATTGATCTTTTGTTCTGAATATTGATCTTGATATTGATTTTAAGATATTTTGATATAAAAATGGATATAGCTTTGATATTTTTAGTGATCTTGGTATTGATCTTGATCCTGATCTTTATCATTATCTTCATGTTTATAATGGTCTTGATATTAATCTTGATATCTACGTTGATTCCTGTCTTGACCATTATCTTGCTCATGATCTATTTTCTAAGTTACAATTTATTTTCTTTTCTTATTTCTAATCTTAACATGACATCTTTTACTAAATCGTGAAATTGACATTTTATTTTATATTTATCTTGGTTTTGGTCTTCATCTAGGTATTGATGTTGATCTATATCTTGATTATTATCTTGATTTCGATTTTTTTTCTTTATCGTTACTTTGATCTTTACAATGATATTGATTTTAATGGAGATTGTTATCCTTACCATAACGTGCTCCTGTTTCAACGACAATTTTTCAAAGTTTTAATAACAAATTTTTATTTTTTTTTTATTATAAAATTTTCTAGATAAAAAAGATCAATATTCTATATAGTAAGCACTGGTGATTATAATATTTTCGGCGTTATATTTGGTTTGGTTTTATTATTGATCTTGGTATTGATTTTTATTTATATTCATATTCATATTCATATTCATATTCATATTCATATTCATATTCATATTCATATTCATATTCATATTCATATTCATATTCATATTCATATTCATATTCATATTCATATTCATATTCATATTCATATTCATATTCATATTCATATTCATATTCATATTCATATTCATATTCATATTCATATTCATATTCATATTCATATTCATATTCATATTCATATTCATATTCATATTCATATTCATATTCATATTCATATTCATATTCATATTCATATTCATATTCATATTCATATTCATATTCATATTCATATTCATATTCATATTCATATTCATATTCATATTCATATTCATATTCATATTCATATTCATATTCATATTCATATTCATATTCATATTCATATTCATATTCATATTCATATTCATATTCATATTCATATTCATATTCATATTCATATTCATATTCATATTCATATTCATATTCATATTCATATTCATATTCATATTCATATTCATATTCATATTCATATTCATATTCATATTCATATTCATATTCATATTCATATTCATATTCATATTCATATTCATATTCATATTCATATTCATATTCATATTCATATTCATATTCATATTCATATTCATATTCATATTCATATTCATATTCATATTCATATTCATATTCATATTCATATTCATATTCATATTCATATTCATATTCTTATCTATCATCTTTCAGGTTAACTTTATTACTTTATTACTGCCGAATCAGGTTAATCAACTTAACTCTTGCAAATAGTTCATGCATGTGAGTTGTCTTTAAATAATACCTTCAATATCCTTACATTTCTTGGTTACCGTATTTATAAATGTGAATATGATTGAAAAGAATTTAAATAATACATTCGCTATTTCGTCTTCGGTTTCAATTTTGTATTTTTTCCTACTACCAACAACTTTAAGTTGTGTTGTTGTTTTTCTGTATGCAACCACATAATGCTATAATTCATGCATGAACAGACACGAACTCAGGGTGACATACGCACACACTCAAACACACACTGAAACATATCCTTACACAATTCCAACACCGCACATCTGACATTGTGGATGACCGCTGGCAGACAATGGCCTTGGACCATCATCGTGCGCCAATGCCGCAGCAGCCGCTTCCATTTCCGCCTTATATTCCGGTCCCTGCAATGCCGGACACACAGGCATCATGATAATACGTGGATCGGTTGTTTCGGTTGCACTGGCGGCTGCAGCAGCATGCGTCGCTGACGCTTTTGCTGCTTCCGGTAAACTGGAGCGTTGTTGTGTTGCACTGGGTGCCACATTTTTTTGTTGCACATGCTCGTCCGGTGTCTGCTGAGCCTGTTTTTGTGATTGCGTCGGTGTGCGCCGATGAGCAGCTTCATTTCCGCCGATTGCATGACTTTGGGTCCAATAAAAATTGGCGGGATTGTGAGGCTCTTTGTTGTTGTTGCGGAAGTGGTTGTCATTATTTTTTGTAGTTGTTGTTGTTTTGTAGAATTTAATATACATTTCATGAATAAATATTTGCTTGTGTTACTGATTATTTTATTTTGTTAACAGTGGATAAAGGAAGGCCTTAAAAATAACTAAATTTTCAGTAGAAGTAGACTGTTGATACCATCCAACTGATTTTATTTGTTAACTCTAATTTTTAACCAGAAATTAAAGTTAAACCAAATTTGTTTATTTCCTACAAAACTCTTTTCTAGCAAACTCATAACTTTTTCAAGTAGAGAATATATGTATGTATGTACGCATGTATGCAATAACAAAAGCTTTTCTACTAACAGCACAACAAAAAATGAAAAAAGTTTTTTTGTTAATGATGCATTGGTTAGTGAGTTAAGTAAGTGTTAGCTTGATTTTGGCAAGAGTGCTTTAATAAAAGTTTATTGTGTTGTTGTTATTGTTTTTAATTGACTTACGTTATGAGACGCTCGCATTCAGTGCAAATGTTTTGACCAGTTGGCAATCCACCAGTGCTTGGAGGTTTTGGTGAATTGATTGGAGCAGTAACATGCCTGGTAGCTGATTGTTGTAGATGTTGATGCTGTTGTTGTTGTTGATGATGATGATGTTGTTGTTGGGGTTGGGGTTGTGGTTGGTGATGTTGCTGTTGTTGTTGTTGTTGATGATATTGATGATGTTGTTGTTGTTGTTGATAGTGTTGCTGTTGTTGTTGGTGGTGTTGTTGTTGTTGTTGTTGTTGTTGTTGTTGTTGTTGATGATGTTGTTGTGGTTCTTGATATTGGTGATTGTTGAAAGCTGTTTTCAACAGATTTGTGTGTTTTTGTTACAAAGTCAAATTTTTTTTTATCAAACAACAATTCAACAAACAACATATAACATCGTTATGAGACAGAACATAGAATGAGAAATAGTGAGACAGAGAGAGAGAAGTATGAATTAGAATATTGTTTTGATTGTATTGAGTTCGAAGCATAAATATAGAGTGAAATGTCAAAAATATAATGCTAATGTAAATATTTTCTCTCATGATATTTTTTTTTTATTTTCGTCTAAGTGGATTGACTGTCAGAACTGTTAAATAATCACATGACATAAAAATAAACATATTTGTATAAAGAACATCATGATAGAAATAAATCAGATTTAAATACAGTGGAGGTCGGACAAATAAAACATAACAAATCTTTAAAACCCAAATTGTTGATTCAAATACTGGCTTAGGTTGCGGCCAGAGTAAATCCGAATGCAGACAGGCAGGCTGAAATATGTGTGAACAAGCGAGATGTATAGATCATGTTTGTTCGCATTGTTTGCCTGCCTGCCTGTCTGCACCTGCAATTCTGGCCGCACCTTTAAAGGGGAAAACGCACTGAGAAATTTCAATATTTATTAATCTTCGTTTTTTTTTTTATTTTCTTCAAGCTTAACCTCTTAAGAATGTCTGGTCTTAAGCCTAATGCAAAATTCTAATAATAATAGAGTTTTGGCCTATTAGTTTAAGCGTGCGGAATGCAATTTATTCCTTGCTTAACTTTCAAACGCTTTTTTCTCGAAATCATGTTTATGTAGTCGGTACTCAAGATTTCTTCGGAAACCAATGAACCGATTGCATTTATCTTTTTAGTGCTTATCTTAAACATAATAAACTAGTCTTTGTCATAGGGGTTTTGTTTTAATTTCTTAGTGTTTTTTTATCGGCGAAATAAGGTCGTATTTTCTTTATAAATTGTTTCGTAAATTGTAATGTAAATTTGGCCTTAACCCGACCACGGGTTGTCATGGCCACCTAATTAAGTAAATTCAAATGTCAAAAATCAATATTTTCAAAATCGCCTAAGCAAAGACTAGATTATACTGTCCAGTTTAAGAATATTTTTTAATATAAATTCTGATGATTACAGATGAAGTAGGAGTGAGTACCGCGAAGGGCCTTTTATTTGCTGTACTTCACGGACCACAGAATTACTCTCTGAATATTGGATATTTAAAACAAAAAAAATTTTATATATTGTTTAAAATGTGTAAAATCATGTATGAAAAGAATCGTTTTGATTACTGATATAGGTTTACTTTACAAAAATCCAGAAAAATGCCTGTTTTGCGCGCTTCTCGGTGCGTTGTTCTCCTTAACTTGATATCTCACTTTTTAGTCTCGCATAGTTTTGATGTTGTAACGTACTTTCAGTTTGATATTTGGAAAAATTGAATAAAAAATTACGCCTATGCCCCATAAAAAGTGAAGTCATGAAAATAATAAATCCTATATTACTTCCAATATACTTCAAAAGGGCTGTGGTGTTATATTAACTGCGGTCAAGTAGAATATATTTCTTTATTAGTTTTTTACATTGTTTAATACTAAAGAAAAAATGAAATTCTGATTCTAAAAAAAAAAAATACTTCAACGATTCTTTTCTATTTTCAACCGTTTAACCAACTAGGAAGTAGTAATATTGTAATAAACATTTTTTGCGACATATTTCTCTGATTACATGATGATGTAAATTTCATAATAATACTAAAGTGCATTTCATAATCATAAGACGCATGAGTTTTTTAAATATTCTGGCAACAATATAAGAGGAAACAAATTTCAATGAAAATATTATTGGTTTATTAGTGAATAAGCAATTTTTTTAATTTGAACCACAACGTTTTTTCGATGGTTTCAAAATAAGAAGTAGTCAAGTATGTTTCTTACGTACGACAGCCGTTTCGTTCCCCGAACAGACAATTTGACACAAGGTTAGCCCATCTGTATTATCATATTGGCGATTGTTTGCATTCACCCTTCTCACTAAAATGACCCACACATTTTCTATAAGATTTAAGTCCGGAGATTAGGCCGGAGAGTCCATAGTTTGTTTAAAGCAGTCATCCGAAAATCGCTTCGTTTCATTGTTTACACGAATGTGAGCGATATCCTGTTGAAAAACTAGAGACATCTCACTATTTGACTTTTTGTTTTTGGACGTAAATACTTCAAATACAAATCCAAAAAAATTTCACTAAAATCCAATTATCCAGTTTTTTGTTATAGTGTATCAAAACTCGCAAAGTTCTGAGTTTTTAGGTGCTTTTTTTAAAGTAAATAAAACGTTTTTTTGCAAAAAAAAACACATGCTCAAAAAGTTACTTTCAGTAGCAAAATATATTTTAAAATAATCGTTTTTACTGATTTTTTAGAAAAAAAAACTGAATTTTTGAAAATATTCACTCAATTTTAAATTACTTAATTTTCTTCAAATAAAGATGTATAGTAGACCGGATCGAAATTTACATTTCGCCGATCGGGGTTGCAAAAGTTAGAGGAACACATTAAAATGATTTCTGCATACTTTTTTTTCAAATTGGAGAAAAACCGCCAAAGCAATTTTGATTCTCCTGAAGGTCCTTTTTGGTAAAAAAACAAGGTTTTTGCTTGTAACTTTTTATTTTTTACAGAACGCATACCCACACCTGCTAAAATATTAAATTTCTTACTTATACTAATATTCTGATATTCAAAAAATTTAAAAATTATGTTCCATTATAACTTTTATTGACCACCAAAAATTGAATTTTTTGATATTTTTAAAAAGACATTTTTTTAAAACCGCTTTAAAAGTCACATTTTTTTTTAGATTTACGTGAAAGTGTTATGGTTGGAAAGGTATTAAGTTCTTCTTTCTTTCTGTGTCCGGCTTTACTTAAAGCTGTGTGCGAAAACTGACAGAATGTGAGAAATCGACTTTAGAAATCTGATAAAATGTAACATTTCTTATTCATACAAACAATTAATTTCATTTGTTCACTGCTTTATCGTCCAGTTTTCGATAAATTTTTTTTCCACGTAACAATTCCACGTAAATCTAATAAAAAATGTGTCTTTTACAGCGGTTTCAAAAAAATGCCTTTTTAAAAATTGCAAAAAATTCAAGTGTTGGTGGTCAATAAGAGTTAAAACAAAATTTTAACAATTTTTTTATGTCAAAATGTTAGTATGAATAAGAAATTTAACATTTAGGAAGATGTGGGTATGCGTTCTGTGTAAAATAAAAAGTTACAAGCAAAAAACATGTTTTTTTTTACCAAAAAGAACCTTCAGGATAATCAAAATTGCTTCGACGGTTTTCTCCGATTTGAAAAAAAGTATGCAGAAATCATTTTAATGAGTTCCTCTAACTTTTGAGACTCCGACCGGTTGAAATTTTTTTTATCCATATAAAAATTATCCGGTCTAATGTATATTATTAAAAAACTCTTTTAAATTTTATATAACGTAATTATATAATTTAATATTGTATACTTTCTTTTAAAAAAAACAACATTTTTTTCCTATTATCATACCATTTCGATGAAGCGGTGCAAAGAGCGCCGAATTGTGGTTTGAGACACTTTATTGTTTACGGCGACGGCTAATTTAGCGCATGACTTGTTCGAGATTGAAACTTTTTCTGAGAATTAACCTCTGTTCTCGGTCAGACAGCGCCCGTTTTCTGCCAACTGGCTTTAAACCATTATAATTATTGTCGTTCGAACAACGCATCGACCCCTATTAGTTTTTGCGAAATCTCAGATATTGTAAGTCCAGACTCGTTGTATGTCAATATTTTGCCATGCTCTTCATTCGACAAAATTGAAGTTCGACCTCACTTACAATTGTACATTTTGCTAACAACTGATTTAAATTTTAATTGAATATCTAAAAAGCACGTGATTATTACTTCTAGTCTTAAAAGAAACTAATTTCCGACAATGTCTTATCATTATGAAACAGCTTAAGGTGCAGCAAAAGAGCAATCGATAACAGAAGGATAATGGCTCTATAGTACGATGTGAACTCTAACTTCAAAGCCAGATTCTCAAAGATAGCGTAGTTTAAGAGTTTATATGGTATAAAAAAGCTAACATAGAAAGTTACCACTGATTCAACTTATATGAAAAGTTAATTACTTAAAGTGTCTTATGATTATGAAATGCAGTTTATATGAAATTTATATTTTTAACAAGATATCGCCAAAGTTTGTGAAAGGTTTTATTATTTGATTATATTATATTGCGAAAAAAAAATAACATCTTTAAATAGCAGCCAACCTGAATTCAAGGTCTTATGTGCAAATTTTAAAAAAGATTTACTATCGCCCGTTCCACCAATTGGTTTCGTTAATCAGCATTTGGCAAGTTTTCAAATTTTGAACGCATTGTTGTATGTGTTGTTTACACTAAAACCGACACCTACTTAGTGCATCTAACTATAAACATCTATTTTTAATTAGCATTGCTATAAAATTTTGAGATTTTTCAAATTTTAAATCTTTCACTAAACAAGCCAGCCTAAAAAGTTGCTATTCTCTAAGAAACTGAAGAGAGTTGTATAAACTTCTGTCAAAACTGTTGTGAATACAAATTTTCTAATCTCCTAAAGCATCAATTTCTAACAAATTTCGGCCTCTATTCAAAAGGAGCAGGAGCTGAGCCAGTGCATAGTAATGCGCTTTATTACCTGGTGTGTGATCACCGCCGGTTTCCTCTTCGCGTAAAAATTTCAAGACTTCAGATTTTTCGGCTTGGTATTCCTTTTCGTTTTTCTTGAAGTTGACACTGCAAAGAGAAATAAAAAATTACAAAAATTTACAAACATAAAAAAATAAATTCACTTAAATAGATGTATTTAATTATGCGCGTCTGGCAACTCTGGGCTTAAGTGTGCAGTTATTTTTAATTGCATACTTCTGGGCATTTGTAGTTTACATGAAATATATTCTTATATTCAAAAGCACAGTTTTAGCTGTTTGTCTAAATGCTTTAGTTAATTTAAAGCTGCTGCCTGAAATTATGCTAAATTTTTGTCAACAATCTTTCTGGCAGATAAGTGTAGAGAACACCAAAAGTGTATTTTGTTTTCATTGAAATTTATGCACGTATAACGAGCTGAGAATAATTTCTAAAATTGTTTTTTATATAAATTTAACACTTTTAAAAATATTAGAAACGTAAAAACTTTATTTAAAAAAATATTTCGCAACTTTTTATGTGTCAAACTTGAAGTTAATGTTAACACTTTTTTTGTGTTGCCAAAGTCAATTGCAAATGTTGCAACATAACACTGGGGCAAACATAAGTTTTTCTTTGCCACAAAAAGCAACAAAAAAGTTAAATGTTTACCAGTGTTGCATGTGTTGAAAACTACTTTTCAATTTAGATCTACTCAAAGCTTTTTCTAGGTTAAGTTAGTTTATAGCACATAACAAATAACAAAAGAAAAAGTAGAAAATAATAAAAAAAAACCACAAAAGAAACAAGGGGATAAAAAAAACTTAAGAAAAAGCAAGAGAAAATTTTAAGAAAACAACAATGAATTCCCTCAAGAAATTAAGAGGCAAGTGTATACTTTTCAAACTTGTAAAACACTTAACTAGACCGGTTCACTGGGGTGTTTAAAGATGCCAGCACAAATACAAACATAGACACACACACACACATATCCATACAGAGTAGAGGCAAATAAAGATATATATACACAGCACACAGAGAAAAGTGTTTCCTTTGGCATCATTTACAAAATTGCACTTTAATGCTCTTCATTGTAGTGGTTTTTAGCCTCTTTTGCGCATTTCTTTGATTTGTTTAAGCATAAAAATAACCAAAACAAAGCGAAATAAAACAAAAAACAACAAAACAAAAAAAAAAAAGATACTCAGAACAAATGTTTCTCTCGAAACAATGAAAATAGGTAAAATGAAAAACTTATAAAACTGTCAGGCAAACAAGTAAGTATAGCAAGCCTTAGAGCTGCTCAAGGATTCTATCTAACTTTGAATTTTATAAACATTATATATAAACGTTTAACAAAGTATATGTGTGTGTGTGTGTTTGTGGTTTTTATAATATTTGCTCTACTCATTTTTGTTGGTCTATTTTTATAGCTACTTACCCAAGGACACCGCCAGCCAAAACTTCAGCCTGTGCCGAAAGTGTTTCCGCTATAGATTCATCGCTGTAAATGCCAACCGGGGTGTTGTATTGTTTATTTACAATACTTTTGACGCTGCCATCGCCGCCGTTGGCCTAGAAGAAAAAAATAAAAGTTTAAATAAGACAAGCAGCGCGCAAGTAAAATATTAAAATAACAAACAAAGAAAATATAAAGTAAAAGTAACAAAAAAAAAAAAAACAAAAACGCAGATAAGTTTGCTTAACTTCAATGAAATTTGGTTATGTTTTAATTTAAGCTATGAGCTCATTAAAAGTTTTTCAACTTTATGCACAAATTTTTTTTCTTAAAAACTTAATAATGCGCCCAAAATAGGCGACTTGTTTCAATTAATGTAAAGATTTTAATTTTACTTTGAAGCATTTTACTTCGGCTGAGAGTATTAAGTTTATCAAGAAAAGTTTTACTACGGCTTCTAATTGTTGTTGGAGGGCATAACAATTTGTTGTAATATTAAATTTGCTAAAATTGTTCACAAAAGATTTGTGTTCAACTTTATAGTAATTAAATTAATTCCACTGAATGATGTTTCAATTTTAGAATAAAATAAATGTATGTAATCTGTAATACTATAATGATGAAGGTTCACAAAAAAGAAAGGAAGAGTGGTCGAAGGAGGTCAAGACCCGTTTAGATCTTTCAAGTTACTGATATACAACCAAAGGGAAATATTACTATAACATAATTCCGTAAAATGTGAGTGCGGAACGCTTGATGTTTTTGAAAAATTTCAGAGCATATTTTTAGGCATTTTATGTTTTGTGATTTATTGAAACTTCAAAAATTTTAATTTTGAAAGTTTCAGTTTAACAAAAAATTTTTTAAACATATTTTGTCGTACCTACTATGGTTTCCGTTTTAACTTTGGGATATTTTATAAGTATTTGGAACTAAAAATTATTATTTGAATAATTTAAAATCGAAACGGGCCCGTCATTTAAATGGAAACTGGCCCGTCATTTTTGACGGGAAAGAACTAGTTACTATAACATAATTCCGTAAAATGTGAGTGCGGAACGCTTGATTTTTTGAAAAATTTCAGAGCATATTTTTAGGCATTTTCTGTTTTGTGATTTTTTTAAAAATTTCAAAAACTTTATATTTTTTTTTTTCATTTTGAAAGTTTCAGTTTTACAAACTATTTTTAAACATATTTCGTCGTACCTACTATGGTTTCCGTTTTTACTTTGAAGCATTTTATGAGTATTTGGAACTAAAAATTATTATTTGAATAATTTAAAATCGAATAAGTGGAAACGTCATTTTTGACGGGAAAGAACTAGTTTATATAATAAACACTGTGTTTGTGCTATTTTGTCATAATTGCAGCAATAAATGAAGTTATATCTACATACATTTTAATTTACCTATAAAACTAAAGAATCGAAATATATTTTCATGCTGCAATTTTCGGCTGAAATACTAATTTGTGAGATTTTGAAAATATCAGTGAAGAAATGAAATTGAAATTACAACTAATGGTTTCCATCTTACTTAAACTTTATAAATGTTCACTTTTTCAGTAAAGCAACCTTCATATTTTTTGGGAAATGCGGTGACTTCTTTTTTAACACAACCTCTCAGAGAAACAGGTTATACAGGGTTTCCACAATATGAATGCTTACGTTCTAGGAGGAGGCAGGGGAGGTCTATATGAGCAAAAAATTGTATGAAAATAAGCTTTAAAGTCAAAATTTTAATATTTTAATAATAAATTTTAAACTTAGAACGGTTATACATTCAGAAAAAGACTAGTGCGTAAAATTCATTAGTATACCGTTACAAAGGCCAATTAATTTTCCTTTCAGTGAGGTGATATTTTTGTTCTATGCTCGTTTTGTTTTTATTATAACGGCAATAACAATGAAAATAGACCATCTCTTCCCATACAATTTTTTGCGCATCTTGATACTCAAAGTTAGAAAAAAAGTATTAAGTTAAAAAATGGGAAGAAGTCACCGATTATTAAACGTGGTTCATAATTTCAAAAGTTTTAAGTCGAAGCTCGTATATTCATAAAGTTGCCATACAAAGTTTATGCAAAACGGTAAAGTCATTTTTGAGTTATTTCTGGAACAACTTTGAAAAACACTGTTTCAAGAAATACAAGCATAAAAATCGCTGTGGTCAAAGAGGTGTTCTTTTAAGAAAACAATTTGTTACTAATGTCTAAAAATCTCGTTATTTTTATCATAATTAGAAAAGAATCAGGTATTAATCATTAAAAAGTCTCAAAAGTGTACAGATTTTTTAAAAAAAATATTACCAAAAATCGTTCTTTTTAAATTTCATAGGAATATTTCTAAAGTGGTAAGACTTTCGATTTAATTCAAAAAGTGAGATTAAAAGAGAGAAAAAGAGTTTTGTCGAAAAAATCTTTTGCTTTTAAAAAAAAAAAAATTTTACTTTTCGCCAACCTTAAAATTAAAATATGATATTTTCAACTGTAAGGGACAGTTTTTCAGTGCGAGTTTTAACTCGAGTCAAATTAACTCAACAAAAAGGGACGTTAAAACTCTGTTTCACGAGATATTGTTGAATTGGTTTAAGTTGAATTGACTTAAATTATCATATGATGTGTTTGTTTTTTTCTTAAACCGAGCTTAAACGTTGGTGGTGACCGTGGCATGCAGGTTAAGTGTGTGGCTTAGCATGCTCGGAGCCCGGGTTCGATCCCCAGCCGCGGCGAAAAGTTTTTTTCAATAAAAAATTTTTCTGATCGGTCACCACCTCTCTGCAGACAATGGCAAACCTCAGAGAGTAAATTATGCCATGTAAAGCTTCTTGAGAACATGAACTTTAGCCGTTCGGAGTCGGCATAAGACATGTAGGTCCAGTTCTCGGTCAATTGTGTCCAAACATTTAATAACACACACAACACAATTGATCATAAGAAGCTCGGTCAAAGTCCTTTCAAGGGCTGAAATGGCCAATTTGGTTTTTTTTTGGTTTGGTTTGGAGCTTAAACGTCCAATTTTGGTGAGTTAACCTCAGTTTAATTTGACTAGACTTCAAACCCGTACTGAAAAACTAGCCCTAAGAATGACAAAAATCAAAGGTTGACGTATGTTTTTATACGTGTTCAATTGATGGTTTAGGGCTTAAAATTATGTTTTAAATTCAGCAGAAATTTTGTTTTTAATTTATAATTAATTTATAATAAGCTATAATTTCGCTGGAAATATTTAAAAATTTGGTACCAACCGAAAGCTCTTACAAAACTCTACACATGAAGACATAAATTATTCATAAGAAAATTTTGTTGTAATGTTGTTGTTATATTTAGTAATATTCAGTCTACATAAAAGAAGTATGTATACGCAATTATTTCATATCAATTTATGTTAGATTTAAGGCAATTTGTGGACTGGTCTTTTTTGGTTTTTTTTTTTTTTAATTTTTAGTGTTTTTAAGACAATTTTATTTTATTAAAATGCATTTGTTTTCCTTAAAGAAAACATTTAATTAGATTTAAAGTAGAGTAGAAAAAAAAATGTGTGTTTTGATGGTCAATCCTGATGCTTAAATATTTTATGGAAAACGTTTACATTTCATAGGGTTTCCATACAAAATGTGTGCTTCTTGCAAGTCTTATCTCTCAGTAAACAATAGTTTGTAATCATCCACAATACCAAATATGCACATTTTTATGAAATGCAAAAGAAATCCAATGCATTTTCTCATCTTTCTTTGATAAAAAAATTTTTGATTTTTGCAGGAAAAATCATAAAAATCTTTTCTAAATTTAAAATATCAACTTTTTAAATAAATAACTCCTGAGATATTAAATTTTTAATTTATTTTATTTTAATTTTATAATAAAAACCATTAAGTTTTAAAAAAGTCCATCTCTTTCAAAATGCATTTTGGCTTAACTTCGTTTCGATATGATTTAAAAAAAAAACATTATATTTTGATAGATCTTTAAGAAAGTACCTCCCTCTGTAATTTTTCATGATTTTTTTTTTTAATTTTATCCTTCAAACTATTATTATTCTTTTAACTGAAAAACACTGTTACTGTTACACTGTTTTTATGTCTGCTGTAGCTATCTTGTTTATGAAAGGCAAATATAATGTTCTTGTAATCAAAAGTTATTAAGTACTGCATGTTACATTGTATTGCCATGTGTCTCGTATTTCACGGAATATTTTGGTTGTTATATTAAATGTTCTTTCACGGCTTGCACCGTATTTTCAATAATTTTAATAAATGTCATAATATTGAAAACATGTTCTGATACTTTCAGAAACGAAGTGTAAGAAAACCATTGTAAATTACAATTATAGTTTAATTTTCTATTATTTCATTTCTAACATCACTTCAAATCAAAATATGACTTCACAATTGATTTCTCAGTTGAAATAAATTTAAAGATAATTAAAAAATTTGTTATAAAAAGTGTTCATACAATTTTTATAAATAGTACAATTATTGGTATAATTTGTTCTTTCTTCCCAAAATTGATATCAATTGCCCGTAATACCGTAAAATGGTGTTGAATTCAAATAGTCAGGTTATGCAGAAGTTTGAATGGCAAAAAGAATAAGAATATAAATTGAAACGATTCGCTTGATACTGAGACGATTAAACCTTCACTGTGTGAAAAAATTAAATTTAAAATTGCTGTGTGAAAACATTTGTATAATCCTTTTCATCGTAGAAATTGACCTTCCAATGGTGCATTTGCACTAGAAAGTCATAGTAATTTTGAATATTGTTTTAAAATATTCTTATATCTGAGCAAAATAAAAAGAAAATTATTATTCTGATTTCAAAGAATTTTAAAACAAAAAAAAAATAATGGAATAAGGAAAAAAATTATTTCAAAACTCTGAGCTGAGAAATGTTTTAATGTTTTTCGTTTGGATGCACAATATCTTCTGAAAACTTTGTGCTTTTATAGCTACTTTTTTAATTTTATTGGGCCTTTGCCAATTTTTTTTTAAATTAATTCTTATGTCCCATACAGTTTTTCAAAGTCCCGTGTTCTTCGTTCAAATTTTGCATTTTTTTCGTTTCATTGGAAAAAAAATCTGGCAGCACTAATTTTAACCATAAAGTTTTTTAGTACTCTTGGTTAATCTTGAATATTAAACCTTTTTGACGTAACACAAAGTTTCTGCTCTCTCTCATGCTACTCTATTATACTTGTGCAGTTTACACATTATTATTAGTTTACACATCTGCAAACTTGAATTCCAAACCACGGCTATTTTCACACATGATTACTAATTAATAAGCATGTTCACGATTGTGACAGATATCCTAGCTTGATGGCAAACATTTTTGATATTTTCTACTGACAATCTCTCGACGACGCATATAGTTTTCTTTGTTGCTTATCACTTTGAACTTCATCAGTAATAAAGAACAACACAAATTTAAAAGTCGGAAAGAGAGAATTATAACTAAATTTATGTTTTTTTTTTTTCATTTTAAATTGGCGTGGTCCCTGGAACTATATGTAGTATCAGTACAATATGAAATTTTGAGGTGTACCAGTTAAGGGTTAAATTGAATATAAAAAACTTTTTAATGAATTTATAAAAAGATTTTATTTTCATTGTACCCCATTATTTCCCCCAGTTCGTTTACATTTAGGGCTGTCAATGTTAAGCCTTTTTTATTCTGTTAACAAAATTGTAATTTAATTTTATTATCGTTATTTTCTTATACATTAATATTAGACATAATCTCTTACATCATAGTTTGAGCACATTTGTTTATTTATGTCTTTGGTATTTGAAACAAAATGCCATCTTATGTTGTCAAACTTTTGCTCAAATTCTGTTGTCCTGCATCAAGTGTGCAACCCTTTTAAATATGCTAATTCCTTGCCAAACTATTACTATTATTCAAGCTTATATAGAGCACAAATTCATGGCAACCCTTATAAAAGAATACTTAACAAGATTTTTGACCCATTTCAAAATTTGTTCTAGAGTTCTTCCCATCATTAGTCATCACATAAGTTTGCATTTAAGTTGGCCTCATCATTAGTTTACAGCCATCAACCTCATCATATTTGTCATAAATTTGCCTAAAACAAAATTGAACCCTTGTCTGAGGCAAATTAAAAGCTTTTTATAAAATTATGGAGATATTTTAAAGCAGACAATAGTTGTGCCATGGCATCGATTTTGGTATTGAAGGGCCTTTCTAAAGTTTGTTTTAAGAAATGTGAAGGATATATTAAGCAAAAGCTTTGCTCAAGCTTTGTTATAGATATCTACATTGATATGAGGAATCTTTTAAATATTTTTAGAAGAAGAATTTGTTTTATATTTATATTTATTTAGAAATATTTTTAGAACAACTTTTTTTTTATTTGTGCTTCATAGTGGTTTCATAAGAGTTACTTAAATGGGCACCATTAGTTCGATCATCTTAAAGTGGTGTTTACAAAGTGTGGTTGGTGCCGAATTAGCTTTTAGATTATTAGGTTAAGGATTAAAGAGAAAATACTCTATTTAGTTTATATACCAAAATTCTTAACGATTACTCGCACGTTTTGTGGTCTGTGAGGGAATTGATCAAAATAACGGAATTTTGAAAGCGGGTGAACGATTACAAAAGAACGTTTGTTTTGTTTTTGTTGTTTATGAAACATTCGTGAAAAATTACGAAGCTGAAGAATTTATTGATGATAAAGAAGCGAAGCTAGCCAGCAGTCATTATTGGTTTGTTAGAATTTGCGAGCACAAATTTACGTAAAGAGAAAGATTATTGAAAAAAATCGTATTTCAAACGTTTTCCCCATCAGAGCTGCCAGGTGGCGGGATTTTCCCCGTTTTTCGGGATTTTTCGTTCAAATGGGGATGGCGGGGAAAACAAAACGGTAATGTAGTGGTACAAGTATTAGCCTCTTTTGGAACTAGTTCAGAACTATTCTTAGGTTCATTTTTCTGCAGGCTTTAAACAAAACAAAAATAAAGAACTCTCTTGATCAAAGCTCTTTATCCAGAACTCTCAACACTAAATCTTTGATGAAATTTCAAAAAGTTTTGTAATTAGAATAAATACCGAATGTTTAAGTTTTCATTATAATAATGTATATATTTCAAATAAATTTATACAATTTTTGCAATGATTGTTAAGTTGATCTCTGACCCTTAAGGTTCTATCCTGAATATCGACAATATACCGCTTATAATTATTGTATGTTTTTTATGGAAACGTACGTATTTGATCTAAGTATTTATTTTTGTTATAATTAAATGAAATAATTTAATATTATAACATTAATAAACTGATACTTCTTTCTAAATTTAAAAACGGGGAAAAAACGGGGAAACTCAAAATAAAAAACGGGGAAAATTTTTTTTGTGTATGCAAAAATGGGGATTTATTTTTGCTGACACCTGGCAGCACTGCTCCCCATCCTGGTTTTAACACTAAAATGCTCCCAAAGAAAAGCTCTTTAGTTTTGGCTAAAAAGCAACTAAACAGCATCTACCAAATAGATGACCTTTAGTGGAAGTAGTCTGTTCTAATAGTCTGTTTATGAACCACTTGTAGTTGGGATATTTAAGTTGAGACGGACAACAGTTTCGTACAACCAGCTCCAGTCAAAATTTGTTCAAAAACAATTTTTCATCGCAAAGATTTTTAAAAATGTTTTGTTGAATGTTTTTTTCTTTTACAAAATATATGGTTTTTTATGCTCGAAAGATATGAAATGTGAAATTTTTTTAAAAAGCCTAGTACTCTGTTAATTTGCGTGAAATTTCGCTGGCAACATAATATTTTTTGTTGCGTGAAAATCTAAAATTTTACGACAACTGTCACTTTTCACTTAAAAATAAATAGGCAGTTTAATTTAATCGTCGTAAAAATTTGTTGCAAGAGAAATGTTCCGAGTATTTTTCACAGCGGAACATAGTACTACTTTGACGAACATATTGTGAAAAATTGCACGCATATTTCACAGCAATAGTTTTTTGTATGTACATAGATTCGAATGAAATTTCACATGAAACAGAGCTTTAAAATAAAAACAACATTTTTTTGACAACATTTTAATATCATTTCCATATACATATTTTTTAAAATATTTATAAAATCTTTCAAATTGATAATTTATCATCTATCATCTTTTATCTATAATCTATCATCTATCATCTATCATCTATCATCTATCATCTATCATCTATCATCTATCATCTATCATCTATCATCGATCATCTATCATCTATCATCTATCATCTATCATCTATCATCTATCATCTATCATCTATCATCTATCATCTATCATCTATCATCTATCATCTATCATCTATCATCTATCATCTATCATCTATCATCTATCATCTATCATCTATCATCTATCATCTATCATCTATCATCTATCATCTATCATCTATCATCTATCATCTATCATCTATCATCTATCATCTATCATCTATCATCTATCATCTATCATCTATCATCTATCATCTATCATCTATCATCTATCATCTATCATCTATCATCTATCATCTATCATCTATCATCTATCATCTATCATCTATCATCTATCATCTATCATCTATCATCTATCATCTATCATCTATCATCTATCATCTATCATCTATCATCTATCATCTATCATCTATCATCTATCATCTATCATCTATCATCTATCATCTATCATCTATCATCTATCATCTATCATCTATCATCTATCATCTATCATCTATCATCTATCATCTATCATCTATCATCTATCATCTATCATCTATCATCTATCATCTATCATCTATCATCTATCATCTATCATCTATCATCTATCATCTATCATCTATCATCTATCATCTATCATCTATCATCTATCATCTATCATCTATCATCTATCATCTATCATCTATCATCTATCATCTATCATCTATCATCTATCATCTATCATCTATCATCTATCATCTATCATCTATCATCTATCATCTATCATCTATCATCTATCATCTATCATCTATCATCTATCATCTATCATCTATCATCTATCATCTATCATCTATCATCTATCATCTATCATCTATCATCTATCATCTATCATCTATCATCTATCATCTATCATCTATCATCTATCATCTATCATCTATCATCTATCATCTATCATCTATCATCTATCATCTATCATCTATCATCTATCATCTATCATCTATCATCTATCATCTATCATCTATCATCTATCATCTATCATCTATCATCTATCATCTATCATCTATCATCTATCATCTATCATCTATCATCTATCATCTATCATCTATCATCTATCATCTATCATCTATCATCTATCATCTATCATCTATCATCTATCATCTATCATCTATCATCTATCATCTATCATCTATCATCTATCATCTATCATCTATCATCTATCATCTATCATCTATCATCTATCATCTATCATCTATCATCTATCATCTATCATCTATCATCTATCATCTATCTATCATCTATCATCTATCATCTATCATCTTTTATCTATAATCTATCATCTATCATCTTTTATCTATAATCTATCATCTATCATCTATCATCTATCATCTATCATCTATCATCTATCATCTATCATCTATCATCTATCATCTATCATCTATCATCTATCATCTATCATCTATCATCTATCATCTATCATCTATCATCTATCATCTATCATCTATCATCTATCATCTATCATCTATCATCTATCATCTATCATCTATCATCTAACATCTATCATCTATCATCTATCATCTATCATCTATCATCTATCATCTATCATCTATCATCTATCATCTATCATCTATCATCTATCATCTATCATCTATCATCTATCATCTATCATCTATCATCTATCATCTATCATCTATCATCTATCATCTATCATCTATCATCTATCATCTATCATCTATCATCTATCATCTATCATCTATCATCTATCATCTATCATCTATCATCTATCATCTATCATCTATCATCTATCATCTATCATCTATCATCTATCATCTATCATCTATCATCTATCATCTATCATCTATCATCTATCATCTATCATCTATCATCTATCATCTATCATCTATCATCTATCATCTATCATCTATCATCTATCATCTATCATCTATCATCTATCATCTATCATCTATCATCTATCATCTATCATCTATCATCTATCATCTATCATCTATCATCTATCATCTATCATCTATCATCTATCATCTATCATCTATCATCTATCATCTATCATCTATCATCTATCATCTATCATCTATCATCTATCATCTATCATCTATCATCTATCATCTATCATCTATCATCTATCATCTATCATCTATCATCTATCATCTATCATCTATCTATCATCTATCATCTATCATCTATCATCTTTTATCTATAATCTATCATCTATCATCTTTTATCTATAATCTATCATCTATCATCTATCATCTATCATCTATCATCTATCATCTATCATCTATCATCTATCATCTATCATCTATCATCTATCATCTATCATCTATCATCTATCATCTATCATCTATCATCTATCATCTATCATCTATCATCTATCATCTATCATCTATCATCTGTCATCTATCATCTATCATCTATCATCTATCATCTATCATCTATCATCTATCATCTAACATCTATCATCTATCATCTATCATCTATCATCTATCATCTATCATCTATCATCTATCATCTATCATCTATCATCTATCATCTATCATCTATCATCTATCATCTATCATCTATCATCTATCATCTATCATCTATCATCTATCATCTATCATCTATCATCTATCATCTATCATCTATCATCTATCATCTATCATCTATCATCTATCATCTATCATCTATCATCTATCATCTATCATCTATCATCTATCATCTATCATCTATCATCTATCATCTATCATCTATCATCTATCATCTATCATCTATCATCTATCATCTATCATCTATCATCTATCATCTATCATCTATCATCTATCATCTATCATCTATCATCTATCATCTATCATCTATCATCTATCATCTATCATCTATCATCTATCATCTATCATCTATCATCTATCATCTATCATCTATCATCTATCATCTATCATCTATCATCTATCATCTATCATCTATCATCTATCATCTATCATCTATCATCTATCATCTATCATCTATCTATCATCTATCATCTATCATCTATCATCTTTTATCTATAATCTATCATCTATCATCTTTTATCTATAATCTATCATCTATCATCTATCATCTATCATCTATCATCTATCATCTATCATCTATCATCTATCATCTATCATCTATCATCTATCATCTATCATCTATCATCTATCATCTATCATCTATCATCTATCATCTATCATCTATCATCTATCATCTATCATCTATCATCTATCATCTATCATCTATCATCTAACATCTATCATCTATCATCTATCATCTATCATCTATCATCTATCATCTATCATCTATCATCTATCATCTATCATCTATCATCTATCATCTATCATCTATCATCTATCATCTATCATCTATCATCTATCATCTATCATCTATCATCTATCATCTATCATCTATCATCTATCATCTATCATCTATCATCTATCATCTATCATCTATCATCTATCATCTATCATCTATCATCTATCATCTATCATCTATCATCTATCATCTATCATCTATCATCTATCATCTATCATCTATCATCTATCATCTATCATCTAACATCTATCATCTATCATCTATCATCTATCATCTATCATCTATCATCTATCATCTATCATCTATCATCTATCATCTATCATCTATCATCTATCATCTATCATCTATCATCTATCATCTATCATCTATCATCTATCATCTATCATCTATCATCTATCATCTATCATCTATCATCTATCATCTATCATCTATCATCTATCATCTATCATCTATCATCTATCATCTATCATCTATCATCTATCATCTATCATCTATCATCTATCATCTATCATCTATCATCTATCATCTATCATCTATCATCTATCATCTATCATCTATCATCTATCATCTATCATCTATCATCTATCATCTATCATCTATCATCTATCATCTATCATCTATCATCTATCATCTATCATCTATCATCTATCATCTATCATCTATCATCTATCATCTATCATCTATCATCTATCATCTATCATCTATCATCTATCATCTATCATCTATCATCTATCATCTATCATCTATCATCTATCATCTATCATCTATCATCTATCATCTATCATCTATCATCTATCATCTATCATCTATCATCTATCATCTATCATCTATCATCTATCATCTATCATCTATCATCTATCATCTATCATCTATCATCTATCATCTATCATCTATCATCTATCATCTATCATCTATCATCTATCATCTATCATCTATCATCTATCATCTATCATCTAACATCTATCATCTATCATCTATCATCTAACATCTATCATCTATCATCTATCATCTATCATCTATCATCTATCATCTATCATCTATCATCTATCATCTATCATCTATCATCTATCATCTATCATCTATCATCTATCATCTATCATCTATCATCTATCATCTATCATCTATCATCTATCATCTATCATCTATCATCTATCATCTATCATCTATCATCTATCATCTATCATCTATCATCTATCATCTATCATCTATCATCTATCATCTATCATCTATCATCTATCATCTATCATCTATCATCTATCATCTATCATCTATCATCTATCATCTATCATCTATCATCTATCATCTATCATCTATCATCTATCATACCAAAATTTAAAAATATGAAATACATTGAATCTACTTTTCAATAGCTTTAATTCACCTTTTCTTTTACTATTTTTTGTAAAACTTACAAATGGACGTGCCGAGTTGTTATAGCCGCTGCCAATATGATGAACCTCTTGTGGTTTGTGAGCCAGAGAAGTTTTCGTCACTGTTTGCAGATATGGTGAATTTTGATTAGGTTGTGGCAAGTGACCAGTTGGAATCACCTGTGGACGCCATGTTGAGCCACCCCTTAGGAATAAAAGAAAAAAAAAAGTTTTAATAAAGTTTTTCGAAAGTAGCCTCAACTTTAATGACTGCCAATCATAAGACAAACACATAAGCAACAACACCACCTACCTTTGCACTGTAATAACGAAATTGTTGCCAGATCTAACAACAATATCCTGCGCTTCCTTATGACGTAGATTGAAGACGTCAACATCGTTAATTTTGAGCACTGCATCACCAGGTAAGAGACCAGCCTGTTCAGCTAAACTGCCACCGTTAACCTGTTAGCAAAAAAAAAATAAACAAAAAATTATTAAATAATGTAAGGATAAAAAAATTAAAGGTACTACAAGGAAATCAAAGTGCAAAAAATTTTTAAAATATTGCTAGACTGACAGTAAACAGCTGCTGCTTTCAATCGAGAAGATTAAGTATTAGCGCTAATTAATAGTCGTCTGCATTTTGAGAATCGATGTTTTCAAAGCAGCACACGTTAAGCCCGTGCCAATTATTCTGTTGGTGCCAATCCGCCCCTTTTTTAAACGTGCGTCTAAAGGTGTTCTCAACAATTGCTGCCAATTTATATAGCAAGTAATTTGTAGCAATTTGCAACTTAATTTCTCATGCGATAAATCAAAACAACAAGAACAACAACTATGGCCATAATAACAATGGCCTCTAGACCCATGTTGCCTACCACTGAAAGCAACCGAATATCGATTGATTTTTATTCCCTACCTTTATAAAATTTTTGTCCATTTTTGCCCGCCTGACTGCCTGCAATTCAATTGAATTCAATTTCAATCGGTATTCAATTGTATTTTGTTTTTACTGTCGCTGCGTGTGTTTTTGGTATTTTGTTTTTGTTTTATATGTTTTTTTTTTTTTTTTTTTTGTTTTTGTATTTTTTTCAGCATACAAATTATTGTTGCTGCCGCAAACAAAATGTGGCCAATTTGACCAAAGCTTTTGGCTTTGAACTGCAAAGCCAGTGATATCCACAGCGGCCGCTTGTTCGAGTGTTTTGTGTGGCTTAAAACAGCAGGAGCAGAGCAACAAAATTATTAATAAATTTATTATGGCAAACAGCATGGAGCCCATAGATACAAAATCACACACACACATATACACACACAAACATCATACATGCAGATGAATCAGCAAAATTTTGCAGTTCGGTAGACATAAACATAAATGTTGCACTGACATGTTAGGTGCAAGTTGCCAGGCCATAATAAGGGGTTATTGTTGTTGTTGTTTGTTTGGTTGTTATTGTTTTTTCGGTTGCACATAAATTCTGCGATTAAAATCATAAAACTAAGCGCCAGAACACATGTGCTTCTTTAGCAGTAGATATAGAATGTATTGAAAACATTGAAGAGTGTTAGAAAACTAATATTGTAAATATAATTATAAAAGCTGTGCAACACATTCCTGAAAGGATTTTAAATAAATTTTTAGAAAAATCTAAAAGCGATTATCTCATTTTGCCCTCCTTTTCCTTTAATTTTAAGGAAAAATACATTTTGTTGAAAAAAACAAATTGGGACATTTGGATTAAACATTTGAACAATGAAAATCTCTTCAACATCGATTAAAACTAATTAAAGGCATACGAGCCTAGTTTCCGCAGAACATAGCTCAACAAAGAACAATTTAAAAATTAAACGTCATTTCAGTCAAATTTTAGCACTAAAATCTATTCCAGTCAATATTATTTGAATTACCACTTAACCAGGAAGCTGAAAGTTTTAACTCAAAAAGATGAAAGTCCGGCAAGAAGTTTCAATTGTCAACTATTAAAGTACAAAACGTGTGAAATATTATTATAAATAAAGTCAACTGATGATAAAAAAATGTCAACTTTGAAGATAAACTCTTGAAATTTGGAAAATTCACGCCAAGCTGGTAGAAAAAAATCCACTTGTGTGATGAAAGCTTCAACTTAAGTATTGAGAATTTCATACAAAGGCATTATTTGCACTCCTTATATTATATCAATTAAGTTTTTCTGTTTTTCAACCATCGCACAATGCATCGAAATGGTACGGAAATAGGAAAAAAATGTTTAATTGTTTTGTTATAAAAAAAGTATACAATATTAAACCATATTATTAAGTTACATAAAATTTAAAAGATTTTAAAATATCCTTAATAACACAATGCAACGCAATGCTTTTTCGGTGGTAAGCCAAACCAACTTAAACGAATGAATTTGACATCAGTAACAAAAGTCCATATCCCTGTTTACTCCACTACGTCATATTTTTTTTTTCCAGTGGACTTAAATTTGAAAATTTTGTTTAAGAATCAAATAAAAAAATATAGAAAATCATGTGTAAAACTTAATTCAAGATGTTTTTTGTCTTCGGGAATCCTTATTAAAGTTTCAGAGAGAATATCATCCACACACTCAGAAAAAAAGGTTTCGGAATATGATAAAAAAGGCATCATATATAGAGAAAAATGGTATAGACTTTGCTCCAGAGAATGCTATTTTCTAATTACGATACTAAAAATTCTCTAAAAATGATAAAGAGGTTCCATGAAATAGAAAAATATATATCGTTTTTAGAGAAAAATACTTTTTTTTTTGAGAAAATATTTGTTTTTATTGAAGAAAATACTTCTCATAGTGAATTTTTTATCAAAATATAAGAAAAGTTTTTCATTTTCAATAAAATTTCTCTATAAATGAGAAATTTTTTGTGCGAGAAAAATACTTATCATTATTAGAGACATTGAAATATTTCCATTTCCTAGAAGTAAAGGAAATATTTTTTCGAAAATGTGAAAATTTATTCTAATTGAAGAAAATTTTATTTGAAAAAGAGAAAATTGCTATTATCAAAAATAGAGAAATTTTTTACCGGAGCATGGTATGTGTTTTTTTCTCAGTGTATGGGTCATTTTGGAACCTTTTTTAAAAACTCCCTAAATTTCAACATTGATAAATCTCTGTTACAACTATTTTATAGGAATTGGAGCGGTTTTTGATTAGAAGACCACGTATAACCCTTTTTATTGCATACCTAACGACCAGCTCATTCCTGTGCAATCAGAACTAATGAATTATCATCTGACAGAACAGCATAGTACGTACAATGTAGTTCTGTTTCAAGTACAATAGACATGGTTTTTGTTAGAAGTGAAAATTTTTTATTGAAAGAGTAGATTTTGAGAAGATCAATTGGGCTGGGGCATCTTGTAGGAATGTCCTCAGATTCCGGTAATGGAACTTGGGCACTGAGGAAACTAGTATTGATATTTATTCTTCATTTCTTCGTTAATTCACACACAGTATTTACGCACGCATAACAGTTCAAGAGGTCATGCTGAATAGATTTGTGTTTGTGGTCTTACCATTCCAACGAGTAATGATAGCATTTCCTGCAAATTGGATTTGATCCACACGGAACAACGAAAATAAATTTCTAATCACAGTATTTTCAATACGCTGATATCAGCTCATGACTGAAATGACCTTGTTTGCGTTGGGATGGTGTGATATGGCCACCAAATAACAAAATTTGTCTATGTTTCTGAAAACTCCATTTGCGTAATGAAGAAATGAGAGACTTGCACTATCACTTTTTCAATTGATCTTCTCAAAATCTACTCTTTCAATAAAAAATTTTCACAATTCTAATGAAATAAGAAATAATTCCATTTTTACTCTTAACCTTAAACTCGTAGCGGTTACTTGTTTTGGGTAACCCTTCAGGAAATTTTTTGGAGAATATTTTTGTGAGAATTTAAACCCTTGACCTTTCTCCAAGGTTGAATTTAAGGGGGTTTAAAAAAAAAATGCCCAAAAAGACCCATATGGGTGAGAGCTACAGGGTTACATTGTTTTGAGAAAATATTTCTTGGAAAATTTTAATAAAGGTTCCCCAAGACAAGAACCATCTTTAATTGAGTTTTATACACACGTTTCATTGTTAGTTTGAAATATGAAGAAATCTTTCAGATTTAAAACAAATGTAAAAAAAATTGTGTTGTAGAGAAGCCAAAAGGATTTGTGCTTTTGTTTCTGATCTTAAGTACCCTCAATTTGTTTCACAGTGTAATAAACAAATGCGATCCTTTTATATCACATCTCTTTATTTGAAGAAAATCAAGTTATTTAAAATTAAGGAAATGTTTTCAAAAACTTAGCAAGTGTTTTCTTTCAAATCTTTTCAAACAGAAAAGAGTCCAAAGAGCCTATATCTGACGAATTTTACGTGAGAGCATAGGCTAATCTCAACTGGGTGGGCAGTACATCTGAGGGGGGGGGCAAAACATTTTTTTCATTAAATTTGAATATGTTAAAACAAATGTCATTAAGACGAAAAAACATATCAATAAAATATAACGTAAAGATTGATGTAGAAATAAGTTCAATAAAAACATGTCAAAACAAAAAAAAAATTTAAATTCAATATGAAACTAAGGCCCGTTAACTGATCTCCGAAGTTTAAATACCTGAATCTCAGATTTTGTAAACAGAGTTTAAATTTTGAACAAAGTTATAACTATTTTCGTAACTTATCTCATTTTTATAGGCAGTTTACTTAAACTGTGTTTAAAAATTTAAACTGAGATTAAAAAACATATTTGAGCGGCACTGTAGTAAGCATTCTACACCTTTGACGTAGATCATCAAAATATTTCAAAAATTTTTGACAAAAAAAATGCAAATTGTCAGTTTCATTGGAATATTTTTTTTCAAAACTTATTTTAAGTATTTTTTTTTTTTTTGTTTATTGTTTTGAATTTATTGAAGTATGATTTTTTTATTTTTTGTTTATTATTGAGAATATTTTCAATTTTGTTCTCAGAGAATTTTTGACATAATCTAAGTTTAAATTTTTTAAACCTAGAATTTCTGTGTTTAAATTTAAACTTGCCTCACCAAGTTAAACTTAGATTTTTTGAGATGAGGTATCGGCGTTAAAATCTTAACTGAGGTTAAGGAATTTTAAACTTTGTTTAAGCTAAACTATGTTTAAAATTGAGATCAGTTAACGGGCCTAACTGTTTTTTTTTTTAAATAACAACCACTTTATTTTTTCTGGTCCAAATTTGCACTAGTATGGAAGGACTCCAAGGGCTGGAAAGAAGTGAAAAAAGGAATTTTTCAAAACGAAAACAAACTGTGTGAAAGAAATAAATTTTCCGTTTATTTTCATATTGAACATTGACAGTAAGCTTATCAAATTGGTCATCTAACCAGAGTTGCAAACTTCACTACTACTTTGCAACATTAGGGTGAACGTCAAGCAAGGCTATGTATATTTCATATATTTCCATGCGATAATAACTACTGGAAAATTTTTACAAAAACTCGATGTGAAGAGGCATTAAAAATTGTACTGTAGTTAAAATTTAATTAAACTAAAAATGAAAAAATCTATTGAATTAAAACTTTTGTATTAAAAAAAAAGATGATCTTTCACCGTGGGGGCGACTGCCCCCTTCCCCCCACTACCGGCACCCCTGCGTCGGAAAGTCATACGATTTCTTACTTATTTGTTTTGAGCATCGCATTTCTGTTGTAACTAACTAACTTTCACTTCTGTAGTTTACTAGAAAGCCATTAATTTAAGGAGGGACGGGACATAACATTCGCGGCAGAGAAAACAGACTTTTTTTAAAAATTCATAACTCAGTCAAAAACAAACATTTTTCAAAATTTTATTATGTTTATTATTGTAAAGAATTGAACAAATTACATTTAAAAAATTCAAAAAAATATATTTTTCACTTCAACATGGTTTTATAGACCTCCAAACTGGCGCCTGAGAAAAAAACGGGGCCTCGTCGTTGCAGCGCTGTGAGTCGCAGAATTGTCCGATCTGGAAAAAAAATTACTTTTTTTAAATCTTAATAAAATTGATTATCGTATGACAGGAGATTTTTTCGATGGAGCTTGATGTTAATTTGTCAAAAGGTCAACTCAAAAGTAGATTAAAAGCTATTCTGTAATTAGATCTATATGTGTATGGTTAGTAGTTACGTCCTGTGTTGTCCCTGAGCCCAACCCAAACTTTGGTGGGTCAATTTTTTCCACATTAACTTTGTTCTGAGCCACTGGAATCTTTATCATTAAAAATTTTTGATGCTTTGGATTGTGGCTTCAAATGAGTTAATGCTGAGAAAGTGCGAAAAAGATGTAGCAGCTGAACTCTTTTGTTATTGCATGTTTAAATTTTTTTTCAATTTTTGGTGATGTTCCAAATTTGAGAGTTTGTTTTTTCGAAAAACATATTGACTTTAAAAATTCATAAGAAATTAAAAAAAAATATTTTAAAAAGTTCGTGTCATACGATAGCGCATCAAGTTTAAAAGAAAAAAAATTTCTTCAAAAAATGAACCTGCTTGTGCCGCAACCAGTACGAAAAACATGGTTTCGAGATAAACGCGTTCAAAGTTTGTGAACAAAGAAAAAAATCCTCTCACTAATCCGGCTGTAACTTTTGAACCCGTAAGAATGTTTGCATGGAATTTTTTTCTTAGAAGTTTAAGAATATTTACCAAAATACAAAATTATAAAAAACTCAATTTCAAAAAACGGCCAATGTCATGTCCCTCCTTAAGTGGAATATACAAGAAATCAGTTTGAAGAATTTTTTTAAAGAAGTCAAAACTATGTCTTCAAAGTCCGTATTTTTTTGGGGAACCACAAGAAGTACAAAAATATTAACTTTTTTGATGAAAGTAATGCACATGAGATCATATTAGAAAGAGCACGGAAAATGATATGTGAAGTTAACAATATTATCACTGAAACACTAGCAATGAAGATAAGAAAACGAAAAGTAGCTTATTCGAAAATTAACAACAATTTTTTATTTCTTCTGAATTTTGAGTAAATCGACAAAAATTCTATACGTGACAGCGCACAAAAGCTGTCAGAATTGTTTAAGGAATTATTTGGATTTTCCAGTTATTGTAGAAGTTGTCCAATTCAGAGGCATTTGTCCAACGCAGGGACCTTTGTTCCAAAAGGCGAAAAATCGACGCATATATATTAAGGCGCCTCACGAAGAAAAGTTGTTTGGCACAGTTGCTCATAATCCTTGGTTTATGTTTTGATGGTTTCTCAAATATTTCGAGTTTAGCATAGCCATCCGTGAGCTGGAATGATTTGAAATAACCTCTAAAATTGGAGTTTTTTGAAAAAAAAAATATTGGCAGGTGTGGTAGTTTAAAATCGAAAAACGGCCAAAAATAACAACAATATAACATGAAACACACGCGAGTGACAGCGTCCAAAAACAGGTGCGCGAGTAACAGAGGGTTAAGAGTATTTTTCTATAGGGCTTCATTCAATGCAAATGATGAACGATCTTTTTTTCGTACTAAGAAGAGTGAAAAATTACTTAAGATCTTCATTTAATGATCAAAAAAATGTCAAACCTTTCTATCTTAATTATTTAAGCTGTTTTTTTTTAACAAAAATAGACTGGTTCGTCATTCTAATTTGACATCTGAATAAAGAGGCTCTAAAGAATACATATTTTTAAACCTTTCATTCTAGTGACGTTAAACCCACAAACATATTTTAAACTACACATAATAATTTTATGATATGCATGACATAAATATTTTTCACTCGAATTTTTTAAAATAATAGCTAACCGCTAACCTTGTTTATCCTTTCTAATATATAAACTCCGCAAGGATTATTTAACATATCTAAATTACTACAAAAATACAAAAATTAAAAAAAAACTCAGAGAGAACACAGGGGAATATCTAAAAAGTCTTAATACAAACAATACAGTTGGTTGATGTAATTAATTAAGGATTATGTCACGACCACTGAGTGTATGAATGTGAGTGTATGTGTGTGTTTTGCTGCTTTTATTAAGTTGACTAGCTATGACAAAAAAAAAACAAAGAATACAAACAAAAATACAAAAATAACAAAATGCTTGATACTGAAAAAGGAAAAACAATACAACGCACACAAACAAACACAAGCAAATATTTAAAAGATTTTCCACACTTTGCACAAAAACAAAAACAAATATGAACTAAAGGAATATATGAATATTGTTATAAATAAAGCTGTTTTTATGCATTAGTATATGTGTGTGTTGTTTGCCTTAAGCTTGAATCCTTTTCGCACATTTTAAAGCGCACAAAGAAGCAAAACATAACGAAGCAAAACAAAAACTTATTGTGGACGTTGGCTGATCCTTTGTTTATACAAGTGTGTGCCTGCGATTGTGTATATGTGTGTGTGTGTGTGTGTATATGTACGTGTTTGTGTGAAAGTGTTTGTCTCTGTTTACAAAAGGGCAGCGCAGGGACATTTATTAGTTTTGCATGCAACATAACAAGGTATGAGTAAAGACATAAAATACAGCATTGTTATATTTGTTTTTGTTGTTGCTGCCTTAGTGTGCTTGTTGTTAAAATTATTGTTGTTGTTGTTGTTGTTGTTGTTTTATTACTGTATATCATACCTATTTTGCCATACAACTGACTGTACAAACATCTTTCATGGGTCTCTGGCGAATTGTGGCATTTTAGTATATCTACATATGTGAAAATATGTAACCATATACATATATGTGTGTGCAAATGTATATGTGCACATTGTGTTAGTGTGAGAGTGTTACGTGCCATACATATGAGCTGTCGTATGTGTGTGTGTTTGTGCTCAACACTCTGACCCTCATGTTAATAATAATAATAATGATGCATGATGATGATTTACTGCTACATCAAATGTGGGTGAAAATTTATAGAATTTCTGGGCATTTGTATAGTTAGTTGTTGGCGTGCTGGGTATGAATTGGAGCTTGTGTGGAGAGTTGGAGAAGGTGTTGGAATTAATGGTAATGGTTTTCGCAAATTAAACACAAATTTTAAAGTCATTAAAGGAAGATGCGCAAAATTTAGCAATTTAAACATTGCTTTAACATTAGCGCCGCGATAATAACGTGTATTTAAAGCCACAAATTATCAAGATATAATATGAAGAATTAAATAAATTTCCATGATATTGTGCAAAGCTTTTCATACCCATAGAATTTAAAAAAAGTTCTGAACTAATCTTTTAATCTTTTATATAAAAATAAACCCAAGCAATACAATGCCTTGCAAAATATTATGACACTACTATATATTGTCAATTTTACTATTTTAGAATATTTTGTCTTATTTTGCAACAAATGGCAATTTATTTTTATTGCTTTACTTTTGCTTAATCAAGCATGCAAATCATGTCAATATATAGTGCAGACCACCTTGCTGTGGTCAGCAATTAGCCTGTCCAGTCATGAGGTAACAACATTTGTTTTTTAATTCTAAATGACTTTTTGACATGCAAAGTATTGGCAAAGGCGAGTTCAAATTACTAGCAACTAAGTTGCTACTCAAACTCAGACTCTTTTGTACTTGTAACAACCAAAACGAACCGCCAACAAGGCAAAACGTAAAAAGCAGCAACACACAGTATGTCAATCAGTGTGTCGAGCAAACAAAGTTTTTCAACAAGCGTTTTTAGAGGTCCGCAGGTCCTATTGCCTTTATATAATGCTGCTCTGTGTTATAAAATTAGTTTAAGCAACAAAAGAGCTAATAAATTCAAACAGCCTTATCGCTGATGTTATCAATCAATGACCAAAAATTCTGTTGTTCTTTAATGGCTTTGATATCCTTGGTTGATTTGAAAAATGATTTAATGACTAAGGTCAAGAATAATAAAAAATTAATTCGTAAAATTCAAAATAACAACATAAGAATAACAAATATTTGTATTAAACATGCACCACAAATCTTGGCACGTGTGTTATATTTTTGAAATAAATTAATTTTTCAAACAACCAGTCCCATACCAAGTGAAATTTTCATATCAGGAATTAGCTATGGATTCATTCCATAGAAAAGGGTGTGATATCTTGACTTCCTTAACATGCGTGTGTTACCTAAGATTTTCCCGGAAGTGAAAAGAAGAAGTGAAATAAAGAAATATTAAAGAACATTTTCAAAGAAAACAGGAATTATAAGATATGAAAACATTTGGGAACATTTGGTAAAATAAGTTTTTTAATTAAATTTGTCATCAATTTGAAAAAATCCAACATCATAATCGAAATCAAAATCAAAAACAAGACCAAGATCAAGATCGAAATCAAGATCAAGATCAAGATCAAGATCAAGATCAAGATCAAGATCAAGATCAAGATCAAGATCAAGATCAAGATCAAGATCAAGATCAAGATCAAGATCAAGATCAAGATCAAGATCAAGATCAAGATCAAGATCAAGATCAAGCTCAAGATCAAGATCAAGATCAAGATCAAGATCAAGATCAAGATCAAGATTAAGATCAAGATCAAGATCAAGATCAAGATCAAGATCAAGATCAAGATCAAGATCAAAATCAAGATCAAGATCAAGATCAAAATCGTGATCAAGATTAAGATCATGATCAAGATCAAAATGAATATAAAATATGAAATAAAATTTGTTGATAAAAAAATTTAAACAATACAAACTCTACTTTCTCAAATGTCGAAATCAAAATCAAAATCAAAATCAAAATCAAAATCAAAATCAAAATCAAAATCAAAATCAAAATCAAAATCAAAATCAAAATCAAAATCAAAATCAAAATCAAAATCAAAATCAAAATCAAAATCAAAATCAAAATCAAAATCAAAATCAAAATCAAAATCAAAATCAAAATCAAAATCAAAATCAAAATCAAAATCAAAATCAAAATCAAAATCAAAATCAAAATCAAAATCAAAATCAAAATCAAAATCAAAATCAAAATCAAAATCAAAATCAAAATCAAAATCAAAATCAAAATCAAAATCAAAATCAAAATCAAAATCAAAATCAAAATCAAAATCAAAATCAAAATCAAAATCAAAATCAAAATCAAAATCAACATCAAAATCAAAATCAAAATCAAAATCAAAATCAAAATCAAAATCAAAATCAAAATCAAAATCAAAATCAAAATCAAAATCAAAATCAAAATCAAAATCAAAATCAAAATCAAAATCAAAATCAAAATCAAAATCAAAATCAAAATCAAAATCAAAATCAAAATCAAAATCAAAATCAAAATCAAAATCAAAATCAAAATCAAAATCAAAATCAAAATCAAAATCAAAATCAAAATCAAAATCAAAATCAAAATCAAAATCAAAATCAAAATCAAAATCAAAATCAAAATCAAAATCAAAATCAAAATCAAAATCAAAATCAAAATCAAAATCAAAATCAAAATCAAAATCAAAATCAAAATCAAAATCAAAATCAAAATCAAAATCAAAATCAAAATCAAAATCAAAATCAAAATCAAAATCAAAATCAAAATCAAAATCAAAATCAAAATCAAAATCAAAATCAAAATCAAAATCAAAATCAAAATCAAAATCAAAATCAAAATCAAAATCAAAATCAAAATCAAAATCAAAATCAAAATCAAAATCAAAATCAAAATCAAAATCAAAATCAAAATCAAAATCAAAATCAAAATCAAAATCAAAATCAAAATCAAAATCAAAATCAAAATCAAAATCAAAATCAAAATCAAAATCAAAATCAAAATCAAAATCAAAATCAAAATCAAAATCAATACCAAAATCAAAATCAAAATCAAAAAATCAAAATCAAAGGATCTTAAACACTACCTCCATATGATTTCTAAGTATATTTTTTTTAGTACAATCAACTTTTTTATTTTTAGAGATATATTTATGTTGCACATGTCATTGAAAAGAAAATTAAATAAATTTTAAGATTTATTTCGAAAAAAAATTTAATTTATTACGTGAAATTCTGAGAAATTTGGACTCGAAGTTGAAATTTAGCAGTTTCCACCGATGGATTTCATCTTCAGACGAGCACAGCTCAGGAACGGTTTAGTCGGTGGGGTTTGTTGGTATACCGTTAGAAAGGTGATTTTATTGCCTTAACAATGAGCTAGTGAATAAGTTATAAAATTAATAAATTAAATGCATAAGTTTTCTGTGAGTTAGTTTTTGTGCTAGAAACAATAATTTGAATTCTAATCATGAAATACTAATTAACCCTGTAGCTGCTTAGAATGT
Organism: Tetanocera ferruginea; assembly: GCA_958299015.1. Taxonomy (NCBI): domain Eukaryota; kingdom Metazoa; phylum Arthropoda; class Insecta; order Diptera; family Sciomyzidae; genus Tetanocera; species Tetanocera ferruginea. The sequence goes on from OY282640.1 coordinate 40,593,311, forward strand.
GAAAAGAGACCCCCCCTCTTATTCGATTTGCTCAATTCGATATTACCTTTCACCTCCATAAATAGTTGCACTCAGTTGCGGAACACCTGTATAGAAAAAACTAAATCAAAATGATTTAGTTTTTTTTTCGTGTTTTTAAGAAGAACCAAATAACAAAAGATTTGTTTTCCTTGACAGTTTCTTATTTTAATTCAAACTTACAGAATTTTTTAATGAAACATTTTTCTGCATGAATGTCAGATTTATATGAAATGAATTTTGATTCGTACAGTATAATATGAATATAACGAACCACTGAAATAGCGAACAACTGCAAATAGTGAACTTTTAATTTTTACACGTATTACCCGAAACTGAACAAACGAAAATATCTTAATAGTGAACAAATTATTAATATATGTCTTACAAATTAGTCTTATTTAAAATAACATCTTGCATTAAAAAAAAATTTTAAAAATTGCTTTCAAGTGCTTACTTTTTCCACCAAAACACGCAAGTCTTGCAATCAAGATTAATATTCAATCTTTGTTTGTAGTTTGTGGCTCCGAATACTTTTTCCCAAGTAGTTTAGATTATTATTTGAAATCAGAAACACAAATTGTTTCGATTGAATTTCAAACAACCCCTCAAATAGTCAGAATAAGAACTTGAAGAAAAATCAAAAGAAAAAAATTAATCATCTGTTGTCTGAAGGAACAAAACACGACTAATTTAATAAATTATGCATCAACCACAATCGATTAGAAATATATTTTTGTGAATTTCAATCATTTCTGAAGGCGTGTGATAACTTTTCATGTAACTCACTTTGATTGAATCCTATTTTGAATAATCCTTTTAATTTGTTGGGGGTTTTAAACCTCTTCAATCCCGCAGCAATAAATACAATGAAAAAATAACTTTTAAAGTTTTATTCTTCTAGTTCGAGTCCAGACATTACTAAAAAAAAGAAAAAATGAAACAGTTTCGATGGTATTGAAAGTATAGACGTAGTATTCCATTCAAGTTGTAAGCTCTTCAAATTTGGCTGTTTGGGCCGATTGTTTTGTCCATTTTGCACGTAGTTTTTATTGATCTTCCGAAAATTAATAAATAAATTAATAACACTTAATTATGGACTTCTTATCCAGACCAAAACAAAGAAAACGTTAAAAGTAAGCATGATAAATTGTGCAAGCAAAATGTCAAATTTTTTCGATAATTTCATTAAGTTTGACAGGTTGAGTTCATTGACTGAGTTGAAAAGAGGTTGTAATTGATGTAATTGAATACAAGATTGTTAAAATAGAACACTCATTTCTAAGTAGTACATACAAGAACCCAATAAAGAAGTAGTACACACAAGAATCCAATGAAGAAGCCTGCGAATCAGTTCGTAGAAAACAAAAACAATATAAGCAAAAACAACGAAACAAAAACAAAGAAAGCTACAGGCACAGCATAAGCAGCTGATGATTGATTTTCTTATATAAACACATGCATTTTTCTGCTTATATTTTACTATTTTGTGACTTTAATATAAGAGTGATAAAATCCAAAATTAGATATTCATTCAGCGCAGGATATATCTGATATTTTAGTATATATATTATCTGTGAACGATGAGTATTAAAGGCTGTATGTATGCCCTAAAGTATTCGTCAAAAAAGTTTCATGGCCTTGAAAAAATCTATTAAAACGACCCTACAAACCACGCTGTAAGACTGTAAAAAAAAAATTTAAAAATTGTTTGCATGTTCTAGTTTGCAAATGTGGATAATGGGCAATATTCAATTTCAAACGAACAAACGAGCCAAAAAAGTAAACAGAGAAATTAAGAAAGTGCTAATGAGGAGAATATTTTCTGTCTGTATTTTCTGCCAATATTTGAAATAAATAACGACAAATCAGAAATATTTGAATACATAAACTTTTGTCCACATATGCGACCATTGTACCCGAAGAGGTTAAATCTCTGTGCCAAAATATATGTAGTTCTTGGAACTTTTTGTTTTTAATAATTCGCTTGAACATTATTTTGCCTCATTTTTGGCTCATAAGAGTGTTTTCGAAAAAATGTTTAACTATCACGTATAATTCTGCATGAAAAACGCAACAACATTAAGCCAATTTTGAATAATATAATTCATTAAATATAAAAAATTGTGAACTGTGAACACCACATCTAGATAAACAATGCATATATCAACAACTTAGCAGCCAACAAGAACAACATTTTGAAACATGGTTGCACAAAACAACACAAATATATAAATAATCAAGATTGGCGCCTGTAGGGAATTCAAGCTTTTAAAGCATCACTGGTGCTGGCAATACTTTGCATGCTTCTTCTTCATAAATAATATTTTTGACTTTCAGGGAGGTGTGTATTCTGGCAAATTTAATATTATATCTCAAAAATTAACTTCATCGATCTAATTTAAAAATGTTGTACAAGTTAAATCGAATTAAATGCAAATAGTTCGATCAAATTTGCATGTGGGTGAGTGTGAGTGAGTGGGGATAGTATGGGTAAAGATGAGTAAAATGTCTATGAGCAGTTAATATTTTTGAAACTATAGCCACAACATTGATTATAAATTTAAATTTATGCATTGCCTGTCAAGGTTGGATGAAGATAAAATTATTTCTATTAAGTTTGTGTAAAAGTTTTAAAGTTAAACTTTATAGATGCTTGCAAAAGAGTCAGACATACTGTGAATTTGAGTGTGAAAATATTCCTGTAATCAGGACAATAATGAAATTTGAAAGCACGATATTTTAAAGAAGGGCGTTGTGAACAGAGACCGTGATAATCACTTAATAAATAGTGCATCACACGCATGAAACACAATAGATTTCCAGAAGCTTATTGAAAGCTAAGCTTAAGCTGTTATAAGCAATTCAATATCCTTCTTAATTGCTCACTTATACGCAGTTACTTAATGAAATTGAAGTTCTTTTTTGTCGCTCAAAATATTAATGTTTTATGTATAGTTCTTTTCCCGAGAACCCGCTATACACTCAACAACTAAATAACAACTTAGTAAGCTTTGCTTGAAGAAAAAACAGTACACAACAACAACAACAACAACAACAACATCACCAACAGCTTTACTACAGACTTTACATTGCAAATTAAATGCAAATACTTGGCTTTCATTTTTCTGTTTTTATTAAGTTTTTAGTTTTAAATGGTTGCAGGCAACCCTTGGCTAAAGCGCTTTAGTGCTTAAATCTGCAACTGGCGAAAATACTCACGAGCGGAAGTGGATTTTTTACACGCGTATGTAAAAAAAAAAAATAAAACGACAACGAAACCAATAAAAACATTCAGTACAACTATGAGTACAACCAAAAACAAACAACGAACAATAAACAAACAAAAAGCTACATAGAATTAAAAGCTTTTAAGCCCAACTAAAAAAAAAAGCTATTAGTTGGAATATTTTATCCTTTAAGTAAACATTGTTATTGTTGTTATATTTGAGGAAGTAGCTTTGCATGTTGTTTTTGTTTTTTTTTTTTAAAGCAAGGGTTGCCAAGTATTTCGAGCGAAAAAAATCAAACAACGTAATGGAGATAAAAATATTCAGCAATACCAACAACAGACACGAAGTGCAGCGCACAAAAGTGCGGATAAAAACCATTTTTCCACTGAAAATGTTTTAAAATCAATGAAGATCCTTGTGCCCTTTTTTCACAGTAGCTGTGACAGTTTCAGCGATAAATGCTAAGGACCAGGGATGATATTTTGAGTGGAATAGTACTTTTTTGAGTACTATTGACTCTACAAAAGTACCCGAGTACTTTCTTGCCGAAAAAAGTACTCTGGTATATTGAAGAATTTTAATTGAAAACAGTTAAAGTGTTGTCAAGAGTTAACAAAAAAATCATTTTTGAAAACTAAGTCAAAAACTTCTAGCCAAAATTTTCGCCCTTTAGTCTTTAGTCTTTAGTCTTTAGTCTTTAGTCTTTAGTCTTTAGTCTTTAGTCTTTAGTCTTTAGTCTTTAGTCTTTAGTCTTTAGTCTTTAGTCTTTAGTCTTTAGTCTTTAGTCTTTAGTCTTTAGTCTTTAGTCTTTGGTCTTTAGTCTTTGGTCTTTAGTCTTTAGTCTTTAGTCTTTAGTCTTTAGTCTTTAGTCTTTAGTCTTTAGTCTTTAGTCTTTAGTCTTTAGTCTTTAGTCTTTAGTCTTTAGTCTTTAGTCTTTAGTCTTTAGTCTTTAGTCTTTAGTCTTTAGTCTTTAGTCTTTAGTCTTTAGTCTTTAGTCTTTAGTCTTTAGTCTTTAGTCTTTAGTCTTTAGTCTTTAGTCTTTAGTCTTTAGTCTTTAGTCTTTAGTCTTTAGTCTTTAGTCTTTAGTCTTTAGTCTTTAGTCTTTAGTCTTTAGTCTTTAGTCTTTAGTCTTTAGTCTTTAGTCTTTAGTCTTTAGTCTTTAGTCTTTAGTCTTTAGTCTTTAGTCTTTAGTCTTTAGTCTTTAGTCTTTAGTCTTTAGTCTTTAGTCTTTAGTCTTTAGTCTTTAGTCTTTAGTCTTTAGTCTTTAGTCTTTAGTCTTTAGTCTTTAGTCTTTAGTCTTTAGTCTTTAGTCTTTAGTCTTTAGTCTTTAGTCTTTAGTCTTTAGTCTTTAGTCTTTAGTCTTTAGTCTTTAGTCTTTAGTCTTTAGTCTTTAGTCTTTAGTCTTTAGTCTTTAGTCTTTAGTCTTTAGTCTTTAGTCTTTAGTCTTTAGTCTTTAGTCTTTAGTCTTTAGTCTTTAGTCTTTAGTCTTTAGTCTTTAGTCTTCAGTCTTTAGTCTTTAGTCTTTAGTCTTTAGTCTTTAGTCTTTAGTCTTTAGTCTTTAGTCTTTAGTCTTTAGTCTTTAGTCTTTAGTCTTTAGTCTTTAGTCTTTAGTCTTTAGTCTTTAGTCTTTAGTCTTTAGTCTTTAGTCTTTAGTCTTTAGTCTTTAGTCTTTAGTCTTTAGTCTTTAGTCTTTAGTCTTTAGTCTTTAGTCTTTAGTCTTTAGTCTTTAGTCTTTAGTCTTTAGTCTTTAGTCTTTAGTCTTTAGTCTTTAGTCTTTAGTCTTTAGTCTTTAGTCTTTCATCTTTCGTCTGAGTTTTGAGTCTTCGCACATTAGTCTTGAATACTTAGTCTTCAGATTTGAGTCTTGAGTTTTAGTCTTTAGTACTGAGTTTTAGGTCTTCACACATTAGTCTTGAGTACTGATTCTTCAAATTTGAGTCTTGAGTTTTAGCATTTAGTACTGAGTTTTGAGTTAAACAGTTATATAAAATGATCATATTGAGTGAAAAGTAATTCAGAACTTGAGAGTCTTCAAAGAAATGCCTAAATATCAAAACCCTTATTTCGTTCTTCGCATTTTTGTAGAATTTTGAGCAATATTTTCAGATTTTTTAGATATTTGAAACGATATTTTAAACGATTATTGATAGTAGAGTTGATTTTGCATTGAAACTCTGCATTTAATGAACATTTATATTGTTTAAATTGTAGCTGACACAGACAAGTTGTTTTTTCGACACGCAAATAATATCTGCATCGTGTTTCATGTTAACAGTTCCATGTAGAAAAGTCAGATACAAGCGGATATTTATTTTTTTTTTTTTGCATGAGCTGGCAATATTAGTTGTAAATGAAAAAAAAAAAAATAAAAGGATGTTAAACATTAATATTCTGTTTTTTTCGAGTATGTTTTGATATTGTTTTTGTTAATGATAAAACGTTTTTTTTACAAGTGTAAAAGTGTTATTTTTTATAACTAAACCAAGTTGGGCGGGACTCAACATGGAAATGATACAAGCTGATGATGTATCACAAGCAAAATTTTTATGTTTTAATATTGAATTTATGGCTGGTACAGAGTCATTTTTTAACATATTTTGTTGTATGAACTTTGATAAAAACTATTGCATATAAAAATAATATTAGTTTGCCGCGTTGAAGTTTTAATTTCTTCTACAAATTTTTTATTTCTACGTTTTTTTTTTTTGTAAAAGTAAAAACTTAAGCATATATTGCTACGTATGAGATCCATGAAAGCAGATTAATCAGCAGTTATTTAAAAAGAATCGCCAAACCAAACGTAGCTGAATTACAGCAAAAGAATGAAACAGTTTATCTGTCCGTCGGTAAAAGAGAAGAACGATTTAAAATATAAGTAAAAAGAAAAATGACGAAGTCATGTTTATAAACCGACCTACCCAGAACGTTGGTAGTGAATTAAGTGGAAGTGGAGCGAATTGGTGGGCAGCCAAGTGTGGTCAAGTGTAGCGAAGTGGCACGCGGAGTGCAGTTTTTTCTCTATTTTTTGTTAATGCATTGCAATAAAATGCATTCTATGGAGATGCTTGGATCCTCGGGCAAGCATCAAAAAAAAAAAAAAATGCTTAATAAAAAAGGAATGCAGTCATTGCAGCAATATTTATAAAGATTTTCATCATCAGTTTTTATATTATAAAAACTGTATTTAATATTATTAAATAAATTATTCCAGTTTATTGAAGAGGAAGCGATGAAACGTTGGTCATCCAAAGAATATAGCTTGTACATAAATACTGTAAATTAATTTAATGCTCGTAAGAAATGCAGTTCAAAAAGTACATTTAACTAATTCTGTAGTACAATAATATTTCATTAAGATCAACCGGTAAACCAAAATTATCATTTTAAATCATATAAATCATTTTTGGATACTGATTTTATCCCATAAGAAAAAAAAACAAAGAAAATATGTGTCAATCTTTGAAATTCATTCAAACAGAAACCAAAGAAAACTGTGTGAAAATCAAATTCATTCATTGTTTGGAAATTTTGAAGTTTAAGGTGGACTGGGTAGCGTGAGTGACAGTGCACTTTCCTGGTGTCCAGTGGTCATGGGTTCAATACATGCCAGACCATTCTTGGCCTTAGAATTAAATTTTCATCATTTCTTCCATCAAAGGTTGTCATGGCCTCTTCTTTGAGCTACAAAATCGTGTAAGTGGGTCTTAAAAATATGATAAATGTACCTGCGTATCAGTTGCATGTGATATAAAATATACTGTTAGCACGGGGATAGTCAATAAAACTAGTTTAATAACTGATTTTTACTGCCATGAAAACAAAAAAATTCTGTTATTATCCTTATAGAACAAATGATGGTAATTAGTTTGAACAAAATAATATAATGCCAGAAATTTGTTTAAAAGTTTTCTTACTAGATGTTAAGACAAAAACCATTAAAATATTTGGCAGTATTTATACTGGAATACTTTGATAAGCTTGCTTATCTAGCCATGACTTATAAGAAACCTCCATTTAATGACAGTGTTGTTGAGGGGGGCTAGCCTTTTTTCCCTGGGTACTATCTTAGGTTGATTCTTCGGGAGTATCGTGTAGACTATGGTAAGCTCAATGTCGCGAGTTAGACAATGAGTCGGCGTGTCGTCGCGATAGGCACAATCAGGCTGGCATATCCTATATGATAGAGATTTAAGAGGTCGATCTAGTTATTGAGCAATGAATATGATATATATTTTACCTCAAATTAAATTCTCCCATGACGGTACTATGGGTATCAGATGATTTCAGAAAATGGTTTATTCAAAGTAAGGTATTAATTTTGAAAATCTGTAACTTATATAAAGTAAGGCACTGGGCATGTCTCAAATGGAATGGTCTGGTCATGTCTAAAATTTTATATTTATTTTAAATTTATAAAATTGCAATTGAATTCATTTCAATTTTTGCAATTGAAATAATTTATAATAAGGTTATTCAATAAACCTTGGCTGGTGAAAGCTTTAAAAAGTTCAGTGAATTTATACATATGTACTAGTATCGCCTGGGGTCGAAATTCGACCAATTTATTGATTGCCTATTTATAATTATATGCGAGATAATTCAAATAAGTTCGAGGCTAAAACTCTTAATTGATTGGAGATAAAAAGCTATTTTCTTCAAAAAAATTATTTTTTTATTTAATTATTTCTTTCAAAAACAGAAAAACAACATTTTAAACAAATTTCATTTTGTCAAAGAAATCATAGTAGCCTTGATTTATTGATGGCACGGACAGTTTATTAGTTTAGTGTCAAGACAAAATAAATTCACCTAAATTCGGTACAGACTTTGAAAGAAAATGAAAAATGCAATTTTGAGGTTTTGTTTTTTTACAACAAAAATCATTTTTACCCCATATTTTAAGAATAAATCAAATTTTATGGTCTTTTTTTAAAATGAATAATTTAAATAATACCAAAAAAAAAAGGTATAATTTTCAATAGTTATTTTTTAAGTTAACTGATAAGACTTAAATACAAAAAAGAAATATATAAAATATATTCACAGATGGCGGAGATATTGGCTTCCCAATTTAGAACATTCAATTTGAGACAGTTTTTTTCTCTCTCTTGGCATTTGGTTGAAACACACGCTAAATAACTAACGACAATAATAAGAAAATTCATTAAAAATACTTTTGGTTAGAACTTTGCTATAACTTATATCACATTCGAAAGAAAATTTAACAAACGTTCAGAAAAAATTAGAAAAATTGAAAAACCCCTAAAATTCGACTAAGATATTGACATGAAAAGTCAAAGTTTTGAATTCAAAACAAAATTTTTTACAAAGTTTACAATTGACGAATGCATAAAACTACATTTTTAAAAAAAATTGTTACTTTTGAAAAAATTCAAATTCGACCAATTCAAGAACTCTCTCCTAACTAAATTCATATTAATCAAAGTGCAGATTTTTTCTCAAAAATTTAATTTCTCTCTTAGAAAGTTTGGAACCCCCTCTATCAGATATATCATTTATATATACATTCTGCACATCTGGGCAACATAACCTTTCGAATGATATAAATTTCATTTATTTTGAGTTTTAATTAATACCAAAAGAGCGTACGACAAACTTTAATGTTCACGTATTAATAGTAGGCATGCACGTTAACGTTAATTTTAACGGTAACCGAAATATTTTTTTTGTTTCGTTGAAACGAAATAAAAAAATAACGTTAATTCAAAAAACGAAAAATATGTATTTCGTTTCGGAGAAAACGATATAAAATTTTTTCGTTTTTTTCCCAATCAACCGTTGAAAATAACGTTAATTTCAACAAAAAAATTTCGTTTTTTTTGTATCAGAAGAAATTTTTTTTAGCATAGGAGAAAATTATAGAAAATTTTTCGTTTTTCAACGAAACGAAATTTGATTTGATAAATTTTTAACGTTATTTAAAAAACGAAATAATTTTGATAGTTTATTTTTCGGCGTCAACGAAACGAAAAAATTTTGTTGATTTCGTTGTGCATGTCTGATTAATAGTAAGAAGATTCCTTACAAATAGATTCATGGAAAAAACTCCTAATAAATAAATCGACCCAATTGACATGAACATTGTCTATTGTTTGAAGGACATCTGCAAAAATAAGCAAGAGATTGAGTTGAGGTGGCCAGACTACTTAGACCGGCAGATTGGCACATTATGATACCACATTATTTGACTCAGAACTCTTTAAATTTTCGTGAAACTAAAGGGTGATCTAATACGAGGTCCATTTTTCAACTGGGTTGTTTTTAAAGCTGTTATGTGTTAAATGGCTTGTTTATAAAGAGTGAATTTCATGACAGCTTGAACTCTTGCCATGGGGCATGAAGAATTAAGCGTACAAGGCAGAGGTCTATTATGAACACTGATAAGGACTTCTTCTGTTAAATTTTTTTTGGTTAGTTCGATTATTTTCAATCAATAATCTTTGATATAGCCTAAAGAAAGTCCCTTATGTGCGAAACTTTCCAACTGCAATATTTTTTAACTTTAAAAGAAAAAGTTATCCTGAATTATAATTGTATTGTATAGAAAAATATGTGTTGCTCTAAAGAAAAAGCAGTCCTTAAATAAGTGTTCATCAGAGCTGCGAGAAATTCACGTGTTTGGAAGCCAAAAGTAACAGTCATTGCATGCTTTTGTTTATAGAGGGCCGGCTTAATTGCCTGGAACATTATGATACCACATTATTTGTCTCAGAACTCCATAAATTTTCGTTTAACTACACTCTAAAAAGTAAAGCGTATTTTAAAGACTGCCTTTAAATAAACTTGTGCCTGAATTTAAGCATGTTTTGAATTGTAGTATTCTAAATGCTTAAAAACCCGAAGAAACATATTTAAAGTCAGCTTTTGGAAGTTGATTTTAAGACAAGCCAGCTTAATTTAAAAAAATTTATTGGTTTTTGTATTAAAAATGTCTACAATTTATCATATGAGTCTTAATTTAAGATAGCTTGCATTGCTATTCAGGCCAGTTTGTTTACGATAAGGGCTGAAATTCAGCGAAGGTAAGGCTGCATTTACCATTTAACTGCCTTTAAGTCAGACATCATTGAATGCTGTTTTACAGTATAAAAAGGCAAAAGTGATTTCAGCAAAAGCCGTCTTAATGCTGTTGCAGCTTATTTCAAGACAATTTTTCACCTTATATTAAGATTTATTTTTTAGAGTGTAAAGGGTGATCTAATACGAGGTCCATTTTTCAACTGGATTGTTTTAAAAGCTGTTATGTGTCAAATAGCTTATCCATATGACGTTTATATTCAGTATTCAATATGACTCAATCATGAGTAGACTTACTCCTGAACAACGTTTAATAGTTGTGGAAACTTACTACCAAATTTCGCACCAATTTTAAACTATTGGACATTCATCATTCAACCAGAGTACATAGAGGTGTTATTTTTAGAATATTGTTGCAGTAGCAGAGTTTGTTCAAGTTTGTGATACCCGGACACCCGAGCGCTCGAAAAAAACCCGGGTAGCTCGAAAGCCCGGTTAATCGGACATTATGCGGGTAATTTGATAAAAAATACCCGGGTAGTTTCTTGCTTTCTACTGACATAAAACATAAATAAAATTAAAAAAATAAAAGCTGAAGTTAGCTCAAATTACCCGGATAGATCGAAATACCTGGGTAGCTCAAAATATTCGTTAATACCCGAAACTACCCGGGTAGAATAACTCGAGAGACCTTATTTGCATCAATACATTAATTTTTATGTATTTTATTTATTGGATCACCATTTATTAGAACAATTTAATGAAGCTGTATGTATTATATAACATTCCCAATGCAGTGCATGTATTTTTTTATCCACTATTGGAGAATTTGAAAAATATCGTTACTTTATTGGTTTCGCTACTATGTTTATTTCGATAAAATGATTTAGTATATAAGTTTTTCCTAAAAACCCGAACAAAATCAAATATAGTTACTACCGGCGATCTTGTCTGCCACAGAGAACCCGTCCAAATTGAATCGATTGTGACTGATGATTAAGGGTTGCAAAATGTCATTCATATTTTAGTTTCGAATTTACATAATTGACATGAATGCAACACAAATACAAATAAAGAAACGTTTGAACATATAAAAATGAAAGTCAGTGAAAGTGATATACCGACTCTATGATTCTTGAGGAATTCATAGAAGTCCGATTATGTATGTTCGGTACATGTACTAATAAAGGGTTAATCAATAAGTTCGAATATGCAGAAGGGGTTGTGGACCACTTTCTTTGGCCAATCCTTTTAAAGATTACGACTAACGGCTTTGTTACTTGGGACATTAGATGAACCTGTGAAACGACAACCTTTACAATCCAAGGATTTTGAATCCGACTTATTGATCTTGTTTTACTAACAATCTTCCTCTGAATTTCAAATAAAATTACTGAAAAATTTTAAAAAGTCCATAGAAAGAGACCCCATTTTTTTGCTTTGGTTTGAATCTCGTATATTTTATTAATGTATTTTCAAACTTATTATAGTCGATATGGAGATCTAGAAGACGGTCGTTATTACAAGGGTTTTAAAAAAACTTTGAAACTTTTCATAAACTATTCAAAAAACTCTTATGAATTATTTCTTTCCAAGCGAACTTGAGTAGGGAATGAATAGAGATAAGAATTTTTTATTAAACATTACAATCTTTTTAAAGCTATTTTGAGGCAAAATGCTAAAAAAATTCATATATTTTAACACAATATTATAAGCAACATCACTCAAGTCTTGGTTCAAATAAATATAAAACTCTTTCATGCATCAAAAACACGCAAGTCCAACACGATAATGCCAAAAAAATGCGGGCGATTATTTTCTCACAATCTACTAAAAGCATTTCAGTCTGTCGATAAATTAAAAAAATTGTTCAGTACAGTTCTAGACAATCTTCTAAAATGTTGTTTTTGTTGTTGTTTGTAAATTTCCTGCTGACCCATTTAAGTTTAATATTAATCTAGCAGCTTTTCAGTGACTTCCTAGGCATTCAAAACCGTGCCGTGAAACCGTGCCTGCTGATAGCTTTGTGCCAGCTATGGCATGAAGTTGGCAATAGAAGCAATGTAACAACAAACAAACAAACAAACAAACATACATTTCGAATATAGAAGACTATAAAAGAATTATGATAAATTGACTCTGCTGGTGCTGCCTTTGACTAGGATGAAATTGATGCCGCTCCAGCGGTGATGGGCGTGTTTGCATGCTTATCAAGCATTTTGACAGCTATGCGCTGTTTCTGCTGTTGTTTGTTGCTGGTCCTGCCCATAGACAGGCAGTCGTCGACTGCTTTTAGAATGCCATGTTTGTTAGCTAGTGTGTGTATGTGGTAAGGGTTAGGAGACGGCGCTGTGGGTATAGCGCTGATATAAACCGAAAAGATTATGTTGCTCGTCATAGCTTTGTTGATGAAGTGCGCTCAAAAGCAGCAAAGCGTATAAAGTACATATATGCTAAAAGCTTTTTAAAACAAGGAAGCAAAAGGAAATTAGTTTTTTGCCAAACTGACATTCAATACAACTGTCAGCGCCGTTTATTAGTATGTATATTAGACATACGCGCTGCTGACCAACCATTTGTTGCGCTTCAGTGGGGGCGGCAAGGGCTGCAAGTTGAATGCAGATTATTCTTTGTCCTTAAGCCTTGAATAGATGAGACTTTAAATTATGACAGCGTGGAGTAAGGTTATTTTTTGCAGTTGCTATTGAAGAGCTGGCTTATTTTCTATTTCTTCGAAATATCATCTACAACTGCATCAAAATCAGTCCCAAAAGCTGTGCACAGCAGCTGCTACTCCACTCAGTGCTCGTGTAGCAACAGATGAAAGTGTATTGTAGCAGCAACGCACACATTTACAGCACCTCAAAATTGCATTGGCATTGGCAATGGCAACACTTGGTCGAACAGCGTAAAACTTAGCAGCACTGCCTGTTCAAGTTGTTGAAACCGATGCCTGCCTGCCTGCTTGGGTTGCCGGTGGCTTCATTTGTCCAGTTTCTGACAAGTTGGCAGATAAGATAGAAACGTGTTGGTTTCTTTTGCATTGTTGCTAAAGTTGTATTTGTTATTTTTTTTTACATCTTCCACAGAAATAGTCATACATACATCATACTTGGACTCCATGCTGGACTTTGGTTGAACGTGGTGAATATTGGTATGTGTGTAAAGTGAGTGAGTGATGCGGCTTTTCGTGACTTTCAGTCAACACTTACGACGCTAACGCATATTTTGGAAACTATTTAGGGACTAAAAAAAAAATTTAAGTATGGACACATTTGAAATGAATAAATGTACTTGATTTTATTCTTGGCTCAGGTCTTGGCTCTGATTTTGATATTGATCATGAATTGATTTTAAATTATAAATTTTTTAATTTTTAATTTTTAATTTTTAATTTTTAATTTTTAATTTTTAATTTTTAATTTTTAATTTTTAATTTTTAATTTTTAATTTTTAATTTTTAATTTTTAATTTTTAATTTTTAATTTTTAATTTTTAATTTTTAATTTTTAATTTTTAATTTTTAATTTTTAATTTTTAATTTTTAATTTTTAATTTTTAATTTTTAATTTTTAATTTTTAATTTTTAATTTTTAATTTTTAATTTTTAATTTTTAATTTTTAATTTTTAATTTTTAATTTTTAATTTTTAATTTTTAATTTTTTATTTTTAATTTTTAATTTTTAATTTTTAATTTTTAATTTTTAATTTTTAATTTTTAATTTTTAATTTTTAATTTTTAATTTTTAATTTTTAGTTTTTAATTTTTAATTTTTAATTTTTAATTTTTAATTTTTAATTTTTAATTTTTAATTTTTAATTTTTAATTTTTAATTTTTAATTTTTAATTTTTAATTTTTAATTTTTAATTTTTAATTTTTAATTTTTAATTTTTAATTTTTAATTTTTAATTTTTAATTTTTAATTTTTAATTTTTAATTTTTAATTTTTAATTTTTAATTTTTAATTTTTAATTTTTAATTTTTAATTTTTAATTTTTAATTTTTAATTTTTAATTTTTAATTTTTAATTTTTAATTTTTAATTTTTAATTTTTAATTTTTAATTTTTAATTTTTAATTTTTAATTTTTAATTTTTAATTTTTAATTTTTAATTTTTAATTTTTAATTTTTAATTTTTAATTTTTAATTTTTAATTTTTAATTTTTAATTTTTAATTTTTAATTTTTAATTTTTAATTTTTAATTTTTAATTTTTAATTTTTAATTTTTAATTTTTAATTTTTAATTTTTAATTTTTAATTTTTAATTTTTAATTTTTAATTTTTAATTTTTAATTTTTAATTTTTAATTTTTAATTTTTAATTTTTAATTTTTAATTTTTAATTTTTAATTTTTAATTTTTAATTTTTAATTTTTAATTAAATTTTGGATTTGAACTAGAAATCTGTTTTTCTTATCTGTTTCCTTGGGCGAAACAATGTTGTTGCAGCCTACCTAAAGTTATACTAATTCATTTATATTACAAACAAGTATTTCCCGAGTGTCACATACAAGCACAAATAGGATACCCCAACAACAAAACACAAACAACAGACACCTTGATGAACATGCGTGTGAGTGATGAAATTTCAAGAATTAAATAAAATTACAACAAAAACAAAATTACGGAACATTCTTGTTGCCAGGTAAAAAAGTTTAGATGATATTTGAGACAGCTTAAAATAGGTCGAGCAGAAGAAAATTCAGTCTAGGAGGCAGTAGATAAAAACGACAACAACAAAATGCGTCATTTATTCCCTAAGCCCGAGGGAATAAAAAGCAACAACAAAAGAGTTCAAGGTTTATGCTTGATAAGTTGGGAGACTAGCTAAAGAGCAGACATCTTAGATGTTGATACGCGCCGCCATGGCAGCGACAGTCATCAGTCGGTAACTTTATCAACACCCTTAACAACCACAATGAAAACAAGATTAATTAAAGAATTTAAATTTGGTAAAATAACGCGAGACACGTGTACGGTACACAGATAAAATATGGATAAGAAAGTTGATAGGGTTGGAGACTGCAGATGAACTCAAGGGTGTTGAGATATTTTTTCATTAACAAACTCATCAATCTGTCGGCTTTGGTTGCTGGCATTGATATGTTTGTTGTTGTTGTTGTTGAGGGGTGAAACTGAAAGTGGTAGTGGTTGTTTTTGTTTTTGTCTGGATTGCTCAAAAACTGCTAACACGACCTCAAAAAGTGTTGACAGCTTTTGACATTTAAATGTGGTAACATTATCTGCGCAAGAAAGTGAACTTCTAGACTGCATGTTTACATTTTTTTTTTTTGGGTATTTGAAGGCGAATAAAGGCAAAGTAAACATTTTTAATTAGTGCCAAAGTGCTGACTGGAATAACAAAATGAAAGAGCAAAAACAGAGAAAAATTGTTTCTAGGAATTTGAAAAAAAAAATAGAATGAAATAAAAATTTAATTAAGAAATATACAAAATTATGTTGTACATGTTATGTTTTCGCTGCTATAGACAGACATTTTTAAGCCAATTTAATGTTTAAACAAACGCACAAAGTTCGATAAACTTTGAAATTTATTGTTGGCTCGGATGTTCCATTGGGCCAGCAGATTTATTTGTTTATTGCGGTTGCATGTTTTTTTATTTTTTTAATGTCGAATCGGCATTTGTACGGCACATTTGCTCACAGTGGGTGGCCAAGAAAGATGATCTGCTTAATTTGTTTGGACGTGTATAGCGTGCTTTTATTTGTATTTGAATAATTATATTTAGAATTTCACTCATTTTGTTGAAATTTTCATGTGGAACTTTAGAGCTTTTGCGAATTGGTGCTGATGATAAATAGTGCTTAAGACTCTAAAGAGCTGATACATATGCCTGAGATGTCTTCACATTAGCATTGGAGAAGCAAGTAGAGAAGGAGTAGGTGGATATGTGGTACATGTCATTAAATGGTACATTAAGTAATTAAACACTGCTAGCTCAAAAATAAATTTAGATATTTTGAACATTTTGTATGCTTGCCAGAAATCTGTTAAACATCTTAGAGATTTCGGTTTTTTTTTTTTGCAAAATATTTTTAATAGTTTTTGAATACTTGAATTCAGTGCACATAAATTAAATGTGTTTCAATTTTTAAAGAGATTTAAGTTAATTAGATTACTTTTTCTTTGTTACTGTTACGCTTAAATAAATTAAATTAAATTAAAATTAAAAATAAGAAAATACTTAGGTTTCCCAATTATTTTGAATGTATCTCAAGTAATATGAGAAGACCGTTCTAGACAGGAAATTAAGAAACTAACTTTAATCCTCCATCATTTACCTCAGGGTGGAATCCACCCAGTCACACTTTCTATGTAAGATTTCTAATGCAATACTTGTGTGACAAACTAACAGTCAAAATCTAATCTCTATTCAATATTTTCAATTCAATAACTTTCAGTTTCAAGTGGTCTTCGAGACATAAGCGAGACAGCACGATTAAAATAAGAAGTGTTTGGGTGCTTTACACCCAGGTTAGTTATAAAATAATTTTTCTTTTGGGTGAATTACACCCAGGAATCTTAGTATCACAACTCAGACAACGTGCTCTAACAGTGATAAATACACTTGATAAGAACACATACTATATCCAATTTGCACTAATAACAGCATGTCCTTCAAAGCAACGCCTTCTCAAATATGGAAAACTTCAGACGATAGTACTTCCAGTAGCGTAATATTATTGGGAAAATTATATAAATTTAGCTGATCTTTTTGAGGTGGAAATTTATTCTAAAGAGAAAAAAGAACTTATGTATTTATATACATATATTAGAACTTATATATATTACTTATGTATAATTCATATTTCACTTCATATTTCATATTTCATATTCATATTTCACTGTAATTCATATTTCAACTGTAGAAATGACACGTTTTCGTCAATCCCTATTTTATTTTCGTGTTTTTTTTTTACATTAAAACATCAACTTAATTGACATTTTTTGCTTAACATAGAAATAGCCATTCTCTTCATAACAAAATATTCTAAAATAGCGAAAATAATCTGCAATTTATTGAAAACTACCACATTTCTTAGGTATAAGAAAGTATGTCCTTATTATTGAGAATTTCTTTTGTGGTTGGAAGACACCCAGAGTTAGTTGTGACGCACCTCAGCCATAGGTTAGTGATGCAGGGTTAAGAAATCAATCTGACTTAATATTTTCTCGAAGCTTAAGTTAAGATTATATATCGTATAATATTTGACCGATCTGAAGAGTCTGTGCTTATTTTTTCTGTGCTTCGACTGACAAATTTTAGGGGGGACATGACATTGGCCGTTTTTTTACATCGACTTTTTTTATAATTTTGTATTTTAGTAAATATTCTTAAGATGCTAAGAAAATAAATACCTACGGGTTAAAAAGTTACAGTGGGATTAGTGAGAGCGCATTTTTAATTTTCGTGCTTTTTTATCTTTGTTCTCAAACTTTGAACGCGTTTATGTCAAAACCATGTTTTTCGTACTGGTTGTGGCACTAGCGGGTTCATTTTTTGACGAAATTTTTTTTTTTTGTATTTTTTTAAACTTGATTTGCTATCGTATTTTTAAAATTTAATTATTTTTAAATTTAGTTTGTTTTAAAATTTTTTTCGACTTTTTATGAATTTTTAAAATCAATATTTATTTCGAAAAAACACACTTTTAAATTTGGAACATCACCAAAAATTGAAAAAAAAAATTTTAAGAAAAGTTCCTGTCATACGATAACTACTTCTGTTAAGATTTAAAATAGTAATTTTTTTCCAAATCGGACAATTTTTGCGACTCCCACCGCTGCAACCACGAGGCCCCGTTTTTTCTCTGCCGCCAGTTTGGAAAAATGTTTGTTTTTGGCTGACAAAGAAAGGTCCCAAGGTGACAGTTTCCGATTTGAATGATTTTTGGATGTGTGATAGAAGACAAAAATCTAAGGTAGACGTATTTTTCAACAAAATTTTCTTATGAAAATTTGATGCCATCGTTTTGTTTGGTACCAAATTTCTAAATGCTCCCATGGAAAATAGCGAAATTATAGCAGAAAAACGAAATTTTCGCTGATTTTTGAACGCGAGTTTGAAACCCTAAACCATCGATTGAGCACGTATAAAAAAATACGTCTACCTTAGATTTTTGTCTTCTATCACATATCCGAAAATCATTCAAATCGCAGACTGTCACCTTTCCTTGTGAGCTATGAATTTTTAAAAAAAGGTCTGTTTTGTCTGCCGCGAATGTTATGTCCCACCTTTTTTTTTTTTCGAATTTCACTTTCTAAGAGGTCTCAAAAGGTTTCTTTCGAGACATTTACCAAAAAAAAAAATAAACATGTATGAAAAACAAAAGAAATTTTTATCTACCGCAACGCAAGGACAAATTTTTTTTGAGAATAATAGTAAAAATCACGATCTAAGAAGGCTTTGATTTTTATCAGAAAAACTACGTGTCTAAAAGCAAAATTAAGAATACAGTTTAACTAACAATATATTATTAAACACGATCCTACTCACGAGTTTAACACCCAGTGTGCTGTATAAGTATATTCGAAGCGAAAGTTACGCTCGAGATAGCACAACACTTTGGATTGTAACCATATAGTCTAAATTTTGGTGGTACTGATTATAGTGTTCCCTAACTATTATGAATTAATAACTTGCAGTTTTTGAAAATGCATTTTCTTCTTTTTGAGAGATGTGTACTTAAAGGAAATTTTTGTAATTGTTAAAGTCAATGAATTAAAGATTTGATATCGCAGGCTTTAGAAATGGTGTCGAAGATAATCTTCTAAATTTTAATTTTTCAAATACTTCTGAACATGATACTTTTTTCTATATTGATATTTTAAAAAAATTACTTCCTAGCGTCAAATTTTACAATTTGGGTCATATCTCCTTTATGTTAGTTATTTCGTTTAAGCCCAGTATATTAAATATATACCTTAAGGCAGTGGCATGTTCAGAAGTATTTGAAAAAACTGCAATACTCAAAAATTTAAATTTTTTAACGAACCACAGTACTAAATCAATATTTTATTATAATAAGGATCTACTTCAGACAATAATGCACAAAAATGAGAATAATTATATAACTATCACCCGCATCCAATTAGTTAACATTTTAATACAAATAATGGTTTATTGTCATCATAACTAAAATTATCATTTCCAAAACCATATATTTCTTCCCAATAGCAGGATTCTTCTTAAGCACTTATACTTGAATAGGCGCTTAAAACTTAATGTAATGTCAAATCTTAAATTTGACACTTGATGACAATGTTGCTTCTGTCAAACATTTTTTTGTATATATTTGTAGGTTGAAAGTCAATGACAAATTTTACTTATATCGTGTCTACATTTACATGAAAATATCCTTAATTTGAAATGTCTGGTTGTGAAAACCTTCAATTTTGTCCCGGAAAACCTTTTGCAATGGAATATCCACAACTTACACAAACTAAGTCAAGAGAACCACATTGAGAATAATTAAAACAAATTTTGAATAAATGAATGTAATGCTATGAAAACACTAATAGAATAAGCACTGCAACTTTCTCCAAACAATGGTCTTTCAACAGATAAACCGTATCGCGATACTCTTGGAAGCTTGATGCATATTATGTTGAATGTAAGACCAGATATTTATTATTACGTGATTACGTGTAAATGGGTAGATTCGATAACGTTAAAGAACACCGTAAGATATTTGAACGGAACAACTTACAATTAACTTGTTTATATTCAGATTCTCGATTCAAGAACTTGTTGAATTTTCCTTAAAAAGTGGATAGCAATCAATACCAATTCATAATAATTTACAAGAAATATGAGTAAAATTCGAAAAAGGCGCTTTTAATTGGTCGTTTATAAAAGAAATTTACATCAAAAACAATTTCGAAAGGTCTACTTTATTTGGCGTGGTAAATTTGGTACTATTTTATGAGTTGTTTTTAATTTGTTATATATTTTTTTAACAAACCCCCGGAAAATATTAGCTACGGCCCTGTCTCGAGTAATAGTCTGAGTTTAGTTCCTTTATTTCTACTTCAATGGGAAATAATTTTACGTATTTAACGCTTGCAGCGTTTTTTTGTACTCCAGATATTTGCCAGATATCCAGATATCTATGTTCGAAATCGAATTTTTTTATGCAATTTTTTACTTAAAAAACTCAGCCCAATACATACTTTATGTACGTTTGGCTGTTAAAACATATCCTTATAATTCATTTATATGTAGAAGATCAAAATTCAGAAAATAATTTGAAAATAATCACCTTTTGTAACATGTTTTCCACTTAAAATATATTGTCCTCTATTAAATTTAATTACCTGCAACGAAAGAGAGAAAGAAAATTTTTCAATTAGTATAAATTTTAATATGCTTTCAAGGTATAAAACAAAAATAAACATTCTTGTAAAATAAAATGTCAACGTATAACAGTGCCTCAAATGAAGTTATAAAAAAGTTGCTGCATAATTTTTTTTGTTAAGTAATTTTCAAGTTAACCACAAAAAACTGTAAATTTTTGCTTAACAGGAAAAAACCTTCTTAAGTACATATGAAAGGCATCACAATAAACTGCAGTAAGGTAAAAATTTACAAGCATTACAACATTAAAATCTGCAAATAAAGAAAAGAATCCGTTAAAAGACAGACAAGAAACAGAACGTAAGCCAGACATCAACATCAAAGCAATAAAATCCAGTGAATAGCTGAAAAGAAGACAGCTATAGCTACTGCAGACAGTAGAACTTTACCAAGGTAACCGAAGGTAACGGTAGATATTTTTTCGCTACATCTTACCTAAAAACAACATCTCGCTAGTACCAATAGTTGTTGGTATGAAAATTTACATAGCAGGAAGAAAAACAAAAAATAAAGCAAAACACTCAAGAAAAACAAGGAAATTCGTGGCAAAAAGAACGACAGAGAGAGTGAGAGAGAGAGAGAGAGAGAATAAGAAACTCACGTTTCAACAATGTAATTGTCAGTTGCAACGACAGATTGTCAGAAAAACACACAACAACAACAATACTTATGACAATGTCAGAAATAACAAAAAATAAAGTGCCAAAAGCAGATACTGACAATGACATCAAGACGCTAAAATACGCTAACAGAATGTAAGAAAAAAAAAAAACATACAGCATAAAATAAAGAATAAAATGCAGCAAAAGAAAGAAATGGTTTACTGTAAAAAGTTGTTAAAAAAAATATGAGCAAAACAGTACAAAACCCAAACCAACAAAAATGAATAGTATTGCGTAGAAAGTTTTTGATAAGAAAAGTAGTTGTTATTAGAAGAAAAATAATTGTGCTTGAGTGGCTGAAAATAATGGTGTCAGATGCTGAGAGAGAATGATGCGCAGCGAATTGACTGATTTGAATAAGTCAAGAAATAACTATAAGGACTTATATATGTTTGGGTTTTATTTAAAGCCCTCAAAAGCATTACCATTTCATTATATTATAAAGAAAGTTAAAGAAAGAATGAGTCTGGTGGAGTTCTAAAGGCCTTTGGCTATACTTTGAGAGCTGTTTGGAGTAATATGCGCCATGAATCGAACTCAGTACCCAAAGTTTTGAAGACAATAGCTTCAAATCAATTTGGAAAAAGTTTTTTTTTAATTTTTTTGACATTTTCACATTTTGAGCATTAAAGGCTGACCTTTTCCTGGCTGACATTGTTATTTAAAAAATTCGAGAAAAATAAACACACTCCTACACCGTGTTTGTGTATTTTTGGTAATTGTTAGACGAAGTCTCGAAAACTCGATATCGAGCAAGATGTTTTTCGTCTGGTCTTGCAAGAACTAAAAAAAAAAGAGTTGAAGAACTTGCAGATAGGGATAAAGAAAAAGAAGAAGAGCGAAGAGTGTATGGAAATGCTAGAAGGCACCAATAAAAGTGAAATTTAACCAATTGATATAGTTCTGGTTAAGTAAAACAATCCTGCTAATAAAGTTTATCCAGATTTTGTGTTAAAGTATCAAAATATACTTTTGTTTTATAATTTCTAAAGGCTCAACCAAGTTATGCGTAAGAATACAAAAGCTAGAGAGCAAAAGAACGTACTTGCTCAGCAATATATTGCGTCGCCTAAGTTGTGCGTAAGCAATTTTTCGTTTACTTTTCAAAACTTGAGTGTGAGCACTCGACACCGTATAGTGCTAAGCAGAAAAGGGTTGCAACCTGTTTAATAAATAATTTTAATTTTGATTTTAAACACTCAGTATCGAAATTTTATGGAAAAGTGTGTTTTTGAACTTTTGTATACTTTTCGTTGACTTCTCTCTGAAACTTTTGTATGCTTACGCATAACTTGTTTGAGCCTTAATATTTTTTACTTCTCTCAAAACTTTGCTTTAATAAACTTGTATCTTGAACTTTAAAATAAAACTTTGCTTTTTGAATTATTTGAACGGCGTTGAGGACTTGCAACAAGTTATGGGCCATTATCCTTAACGTGGAAAATATACAGAAAGAAAAATCATCAATCTTAATATATAAAAGACAAGCGTCCTGCTCCGTGCCCTATATCGTAAAACATGTTTAGCCTGGACCAGAACCTATATCGTAAAACCTGTTCAGCCTGTACCAGAACCTGTTAGAAAATTATCCATATGAAATGTTTGTACTTACTAAACCTTTTGTTCTATATCGTAAAACATGTTTAGGCTGGACCAGAACCTGTTGTAAAATTATCCATTTGAAATGTTTGTACTTACTAACCCTTTTAAGACCTGTTCACAATGGACCAGAACCTGTTATTAAATTATGTATTGGAAATCTTTGTACTTTAAGACTATCGTCATTTTCCTCAACTACTATACATCAAACATCATGTCTTGCTATTGCAGTGCTTCTTAATTAACAGAACCGCAACCTATTCGGTCTGCATAAACTGAACAGCAATTATTACATTCAGTGACGTTGGTGTCAATTGGAATTGCTAGAATTAAATCACAATGTTCGGTCTTCTGATCCAAGTTTTAGCGATTGGCTACTCAAGTTAGGAAATGGAGATGAAGATATCATAGAAATTCCAGATTATTTTGTTTGTAAAGGTTCGCTTATTAACCCTTTCAATGGCTTGCCTAGAATAATCGTGGACAATTTTTTTGAGCTTATATTCCCATCATTTAAGCAATAAAAAGATTAAAAAACTTCCCTCTGATTTTTACATGAGCTGCTTTGCTTTTGGCAGGCTGTGTAATATAATGGAAAAAACCACGATAACGTTGTATTATAATATTTTAGATCAACTAAAACAACCGGAGACAAATGCAAATGCGTTATTAATGCAAATGTTATTATAAAAAAAAAAAATTATGGTGATCGTGGCGTGCAGGTTAAGTGTCTGGCTTAGTACGCTCGGAGCCCGAGTTCGATCCCCAGTCGCGGCGAAAAGTTTTTTCAATAAAAAATTTTTCAGATCGGTCACCACCTCTCTGCAGACAATGGCAAACCTCAGAGAATAAATAATGCCATGTAAAGCTTCTTGAGAACATGAAATTTAGCCGTTCGGAGTCGGCATAAAACGTGTAGGTCCAGTTCTCGGTTAATTGTATGCAAACATTATATAACACACATAACACAATTGATGATAAGAAGCTCGGTCAAAGTCCTTTCAAGGGCTGAAATGGCCAATTTGTTTTTTTTTTTTTTATTATAAAAAAAAAATTATACTTTGCACACCAATCACAATACTCACTTTATTTGCAAAATTTATTAACACGCGATATAAAAAAATTGAAGGCTACTGTTGGGCATAAAATCGAAAATCTAACTAAGTTAAACGTTATATATCTCCCTAAAACTATTTTTGTCATGTTGGCACAACTTCACTTCATAGCACCAACCTATTTGATTTTAGAAAAAAACTTTGGAAAATAAAAAAAAAAAATTTTCCGAAGTGTCCAATATAATAGACAAGTCCATTGAAAGGGTTAAATAGATTTTTGGCGATACTTTGAGTCCGAATATCATCAACCATTATTCCAAAATTGCTATCCTGTACCCAAAAAATTCCGAAGTGAACGAAGTCAACGAGCAAGTTCTAAATATTTTAGTTGGTGACACAGTGAGAGATTTGAGCACGGATTAAATTGAAGACAGTGATGATAGCGATAAACAAAATTGCCCTGCCGAGTTTTTGAATAAATTTTATCCTTCAGGAATGCCACTGCATAAGTTAAACCTCAAAATTGGAAGTATTATAATACTTCTTCGAAATTTCCATACCAAAAGAGATATCTGTAATGGAAGGTGGTTAGTTTTGAAAAACCTAAAAACTTAATTTATCATCGCACAAGTATTGACAGGTGCACTGGCGAACATTAAATAGTTTTCATACCTAGAATTGATTTGGCCCCGACAAACACAGATTTGCCTTTCACTCTCCGAAGCCGTCAATTTCCAGTTAAACTGACATTTTCAATGACCATAAATAAATTGCAAGGTTAAATATTGCAAAAAGTAGGAGTTGTTTTAAAAGAACTGGTATTTAGTCATGGGCAGTTTTAGCGGGCTGATGATGTAAAACTAAGCATTATAGATGGCAAGGTACAAGGTTAATTGGTTAAAATTCTAAAGCATGGTTTTCACTATGTCAATTTCAATGGTCAGTTGTTGTCAGTCACATGAAAAATGCCAACACGTTGTCATTTTTTTCTGTTTGACAATGGCGAAAAATAGGAAAAACTGATCCCTTCACATGTTTATAGCAAAAATTGCAAAAAAAAAAAATGTTATTTATGTGATTTTTTAAACTTTTAAATTTCCTGTCAAACAAAAATGACTAAGGGCCAGTTTTTCAGTGCGGGCTTAAACTCGAGTCAAATTAAACTGAGATTAATTTACCAAAAAGAGATGTGAAACTCTGTTTAACTAGATATTGTAGCATTCGTTTAAGTTGAATTGACTTAAATTATCATATGATGTGTTGTTTTTTGCTTAAACCGAGCTTAAACGTCCAATTTTGGTGAGTTAACCTTGGTTTAATTTGACTAGAGTTTACACCCGCACTGAAAAACTGGCCCTAAGTGAAAACCAAGCATAAGAATTTTTTTACTAGAAATGTTGTATATACGGAAGTTTTATAAAAATAATTTAATAAACATGTTTTCAAATAAAAACCTTTGTATATAAATCCAATAAATTTTTTGTCGCATTTTGTACTCTAAATGGTTCCTTCCCGTCGTAGGACGGGCTTTTACACTAGTATTAATTAATATTTGGGCACAATTATAAGCAAGTAAGCAGTTTCGTTATGACGGAGAATATTAAGACATCCATCGCAAAGCTAAATAACCACAACTTACAAGCTTGGAAATATAAGTTGGAGCTTCTGTTGGTTAAGGAGGGCCTTTGGAATGACGTGGTACATGCGGAGTCATTTGGTACAACAGCGGAATGGTTGGCAAAAAATGGCAAGGCTAAAGCGACAATCGGTCTTTTGGTAGAAGACAACCAATTGATTCATATCAAAAAATTGCGACACGCAAAGCAATATTGAGAAGGTTTGAAGAATCAGCATGAAAAATTATCATTCAGCAACAAGATTTAGATTTTTATGAAACTCTTCAGAACTGAGCTCGGATCGCAGAAAATGGATGTTCTTAAGTTGGTTGATCAGCTGAACGGTCTCGCTGAAGACTTAAAGGATCACATGGTTGTGGCAATTCTTCTTGGGAGTCTTCCAAAGGAGTATAATACTCTGGTGACAGTTTTGAAAGTGCGGACATAGAATGAAATATCTCCAGCTTTCGTGAATCAGAAGATGCTTCAGGACTTTAATTGTCAACATGAAAAGGACATTCCAGAAGACAGCGATAAAGCACTGAAAGCAAAATATGATACAAAAAAGCTAAAATGTTTTGGGTGTGGCGGACTTGATCATTTCAAGAGAGATTGCAGATTCAAGAAAAACCATGTCAACACGATTGGTGAAATCTCGAATGTTTGTCTTAATGTCGGTGGAGCTAAGCGATGTGCGGAATGGTTAGTTGATTCTGCAACTTCATGTCACATGACACACATGAAGTCGTTTTTTCGAAATCTGGATACAAAAGTCAAGTCATACGTATATAAAGCAAATGGAACAAGAATTAAGTCTAGTGGTTCGGTGATGGTTTTGTATAGGAAGTTGCGATGAACGTGGCATGCGAGTAAAAATTCTCATGCGGGACGTGCTTTACATTTCAGAACTGGATAGCAATTTTTTGTCGGTAAATAAGCTTACTCAATTGAATTTTTCTATTCATTGCGACAGTGTTGGCTGCAAAGTAGTAAAGAAGAACAAGGTACACGCAATCGCAATAGAGAAGAACGGTCTTTTCATAATATAAACTCCAAAAAAAGCAAATAAATCAGTAGCAAAAAGTGAAACAAGAGGTTTGATCATCGCAGTGTTGAAGAAATTAAGGACACAATCAACAAGCATCTTAAAAGTGAAATTGAAATTAAGGACTGTGATGATGGTACACTAGTTTGTGAAGAATATCAACTCCAAAAAAAGCAAATAAATCAGTAGCAAAAAGTGAAACAAGAGGTTTGATCATCGCAGTGTTGAAGAAATTAAGGACACAATCAACAAGCATCTTAAAAGTGAAATTGAAATTAAGGACTGTGATGATGGTACACTAGTTTGTGAAGTGTGTTTGCAGGGGAAAATGACAAGAAAACCGTTTGACAAAAATTTAGAGAAGAGGTCAAAATCAGTTTTGGATCTCGTACATTCAGATCTTTGTGGACCGATTCAAACGCCCTCACCAGGTAATAAACGATATATTATATCATTTGTGGACGATTATGGAAGATATTGCACAGTATATTTTTTTACAAAAGAAGAGTGATGCTTTTTGAATTTTGGCAAAACTCCCAAAGCTTTACGAACAGATGGTGAAGCCGAATACATGGGGCATGCATTCTAAAACTATTTAAATCAGAGAGGGATTGTTCATCAGGATCATGATACATGATCGATTTTGAGCGGAGGCGCAAAACACTGCAAATTACTTGCACAATAGATTATCGACAAGAAGCATCCATATGGGCATCTCCCAGTGGCACGGACGCGACATTCGCACGGTTTTAATAACTCGAAAAACAAGAAAGAAACAAAATGAGCCGATATGTATTTTAAGTGTTTTAACGCGATGAAAGAGTGCTACATTTTATAAAAATATTTTCGAGATCTAGTACAAATGAGTACAAAAAAATAAGCAATCATTCAATGGAACGGACGCGACAAAAAACAGAAGTTTTTTTTTAGCTCGTATAGAAATATGCAAAATTTAGCTAATTTTGAGAACTTTTTTTTATATATAATATACATGTTAATGGAGGTCAAAGGATAACTATTCTTCGTAGACTTGTGAAATATAAGAATTATTTCTTATCTTTTTTTAAATAGATATAGCACGAATACGGACGCGACATCACGGACGCGACAAATTTTTCCACAGTAGTAAAATACAGTAAAGATGTTCATTATAAATTTTAATAAAAATACATCATAATAAGTTAAATTCAAATTACATAGCAGTAATCCTAATCAAAATAAAAAAAAAAAATAAAGTTTAAAGCTGTTAGAGTGCTTTATTTTAATGTTTTTCTTCACTTTTGGTGGACCTTTTTTGGGAGATGCCCATATGGAACATATACGAATTTTTGGTTGTATAGTATATGCTCATACTGGCATACATAGGTGACCGTGGCATCCAGGTTAAGTGTGTGGCTTAGAATGCTCTGAGCCCGGGTTCGATCCCCAGCCGCGGCGATAAGTTTTTTCAATAAAAAATTTTTCTGATCGGTCAGCACCTCTCTGCAGACAATGGCAAACCTCAGAGAGTAAATAATGCCATGTATAGCTTCTTGAGAACATGAACTGAACATGACGAAATGCTGTATAGACATACTACCTATGGCAGAGCAGAGGTGCGTTTCAACAAGATCTGCTAGAGGGAAAAATCCTGACAGATGCATAGCTAAACTAGAAGCATACGAAGAACCTACTACTTGGAAATAAGCGATTTCATCACCACAAAGTGAAATGTGGATTGCATCCATGAAAAGTGAAATTGATGCGTTAAATAAGAATGCCACCTGGTATTTAGTAAGACTTCCACAAAATTAAACGTGATGCCGATGGTAATATTGTCAAATTCAAGTCTCGCTTAGTAGCGAAGGGGTATTCACAGAAGTACGGAGAAGACTTTGATGAAGTTTTTGCACCTGTCATTAAGCAAACCACTTAACGATGTATATTGGCAGTCGCGTCAGTGGAAAGAATGGTTGCAAGTCACATTCATATTAAAACCACTTTTTTAAATGTTAATTTGGATACTACTATTTATATAACAGCCAGAGGGTTGTTTAAGTTGTTGTTGAAGAGTGGGTCTATAAACCGAAGAAAATTATTTATGGATTTATGGAAGTCTTTATGGAAGTCTTATGGAACACAAAGATAAATGTTTTCTTAATCAAGAGAGGGTTTAAGACAGCTGATCCGTGTTTTTAGAGCTAAAATTTCAATATTTTTTGGATAAATATACTTATGTATGTGGTTGATTTGCTGTGTGCTTGTAAAAATTCAAACGTAATTACAAACGTGGTTAATCAAACAGGAAAAGATTTGGAACGCCATAAATAGAGTATTTTTCTTATTTAGACAGAATTTTGTGAATTTTGTTGTTGTATTTATATTGTTTTTGATGTTTTTATAATAAAAGTAACAGAGAGATATAATCTTTTAATTTTTTTTTGCATGGTCCCACAGACCAAGTGTACCAGTTAAGAGTTAAGAACCACAAGCAAACAACTTCGACCAGCATATTTCAACAAAATTGTAATTGATTAAAAGCATATGATATTATAGTATATGAGAATAAGTATATCAAAAGTACATTCAAAATAAATAAAGCATATTTTTAACTTTTTCAATTTCGGCAAACAGAAATTTTACATTTAAGTATTTGTCACGTGACATAATTCAAGAAATAAAGTTATCAAATTTGGGCTTCGTGCCACAAAAAAAATATCAAAAATTTTCAAATAAGTTACAAAGTGAAAAGTGATAGGGTGTTGGTGCATTAGGGCCAAGGTCATCTATGATATAGTTTGAAAATTGAATAGAATTCTAAAATATGCATAAAAATATTGTACAATTCTGTTTCATATATTTAATCTTATATGGCTGTGTGAATCTGAAATTTATATTAACAATAAATTCTTTAAATCATCATCATTTTTAAAGTCACCTGTTTTATTAAACAATAAGTTGAAGCTTTGATGGATTGAACTTAAAGAACAATTATTAAAAACAAATTTTGCCCCTCATTGACGAACCAAAAGATGACGAATAATGCATTACTTAGACGCTTATCTTCTTTCTGATCATATCTGAGATTTCTCATAAATTCATCTAAATATAGCCATACATATAAGTTAAAATATTTTCACATCCATTCAAGCGCATCTAAATAACAAAACAACCAACAAAAAATGCATAAATAAATCTAAAAATAAATCAAGCATCACCAAAACGCACCCAAACAATTGCCGCCACCAGCCAAACCGAAGTGGCACTCCAAAATCATACAAAAAAGAAAAACTGACGGCCTAGAAAAATGACAGCAGAAGTGGCAGCAGCGGCGACGGTGGCGGTGTTCACTTTGAGCGATTCTAGAGAAATGAATGACAAACGATGGAATATCAATCAATCTCGAGGTATGAGCCAGAAAAAAGAAAAGACAGGAGGAAAATGAAAAACCTGCCGCAACAAAATAAAAGACGAGACGCAAAATTGACGTGCATTCAAGCCAAATGTCAATGTTATAGACAGACAAGGTAGACAGATAGACAGCAGGACGCACAAGAGCAAAGCTAGACATGTACACACATATCGCGATATTTACGGAGAAGCACACAGACACGCGGAGACATAATTTGGACAGCACTGGCCGAACGTGTTAAATTGGAAGCGATGCGCGATGTAATGGTTTGTGTAGCGCAAGCAAGGTTAGAGCTATATAGCGTTATCATTTAAAATTCCAGGACGTAAACATGAACAACAACAAACACTGCATTTTTGACAATTCATCAATTGTCCATCAGAAACATAATGAAGTGAAAACAAGCTGGCACAAAAGACAAAGCCTAGCATAACACGATATAGTGTATCCAGCATGAGAGACAGAGAGTTGAAAACAGTACCAAAGAATGCGCGACATTCTTGTAGGTATTTGTTTTTTTTTTTTTTGCTGATTGTTGGTTCTGTGGGGAATTTCACAATGGTACCTCAGTTTCTTCAGCGATGCGCACTGATTGTCATCTAGACACAATCTACAGACAATGCAATTTTAAGAACAACAAAACAACAACCACTCGTTGAATTCTAGCGCAAGCAAAGCAGATGGGGGAAGCTACCGCTTCTACCGTCTGGTTTTATTGCTTAGCCTCGATTTTTTTTCCCCTCCATTTGCAGTGAATGTTAATCGGTTGCATAGAAAGTGAATTCTTCTGGAGTTAGTTCGGTCGGGCGGTCTGTCTGTTGCATGAAACTATAGTTTGTTGTACAATTTATTATAACTGCAGCGCAAAGCAACGTTGTAGCTTCGTAAATTCCGAATACGCTGGGGAGTCTGGAGCTTGTCTATGCTAGATGTAAATGATGATTTGTTGTGATTTTGTTTTTTTTCGATATGTTTTATATTTAAGCAAGATTTTTACTTCAATATGAAAGAGTACAGCTGAATTCATTACTTTTTTTTAAAAACGGTGCTAATTTTTTAACTAAAAAGGCACAAAAAGTAAAAATAGTCTTTAAAATAAAGATTTGAAGAAAATAAGACTATTTTAAAAAGCATACAAAAGCAAATTGGCCATTTCACCCCTTGAAAGGACTTTAAAAGAAATTGTTATTAATAAAATTAAAAAAAAATTTCTGCCAGAATATGAATTGAACTCGAACTACAGAAAACCGTTGCTTCGCACGCAACACGCTTAGCATTTACATTCACGACTGGCACGGCTGCATAAATGAACTGGGAGTGGGTCCGAACGTCGCTTTACAAAATACCTAATATCGAACTTCTTGCCCAATACATTCCATTTTACAAAATAACCGTTTTTCGAAAATCATATCTTTAAAACAATTATGACTATTATGAAACTCTGCAAAATTCTCCTTCAACGAAATTCACTTTTACAAAATTTTCCATAATAGAATTTCCTTTTTACGAAAAGCGCGTGCTATATATCAGTACCTATCGATTTATTTTTTTGAAGAATTTAAACTATTAAACTATAAATTTTTAATTTTTAATTTTTAATTTTTAATTTTTAATTTTTAATTTTTAATTTTTAATTTTTAAGTTTTAATTTTTAATTTTTAATTTTTAATTTTTAATTTTTAATTTTTAATTTTTAATTTTTAATTTTTAATTTTTAATTTTTAATTTTTAATTTTTAATTTTTAATTTTTAATTTTTAATTTTTAATTTTTAATTTTTAATTTTTAATTTTTAATTTTTAGTTTTTAATTTTTAATTTTTAATTTTTAATTTTTAATTTTTAATTTTTAATTTTTAATTTTTAATTTTTAATTTTTAATTTTTAATTTTTAATTTTTAATTTTTAATTTTTAATTTTTAATTTTTAATTTTTAATTTTTAATTTTTAATTTTTAATTTTTAATTTTTAATTTTTAATTTTTAATTTTTAATTTTTAATTTTTAATTTTTAATTTTTAATTTTTAATTTTTAATTTTTAATTTTTAATTTTTAATTTTTAATTTTTAATTTTTAATTTTTAATTTTTAATTTTTAATTTTTAATTTTTAATTTTTAATTTTTAATTTTTAATTTTTAATTTTTAATTTTTAATTTTTAATTTTTAATTTTTAATTTTTAATTTTTAATTTTTAATTTTTAATTTTTAATTTTTAATTTTTAATTTTTAATTTTTAATTTTTAATTTTTAATTTTTAATTTTTAATTTTTAATTTTTAATTTTTAATTTTTAATTTTTAATTTTTAATTTTTAATTTTTAATTTTTAATTTTTAATTTTTAATTTTTAATTTTTAATTTTTAATTTTTAATTTTTAATTTTTAATTTTTAATTTTTAATTTTTAATTTTTAATTTTTAATTTTTAATTTTTAATTTTTAATTTTTAGTTTTTAATTTTTAATTTTTAATTTTTAATTTTTAATTTTTAATTTTTAATTTTTAATTTTTAATTTTTAATTTTTAATTTTTAATTTTTAATTTTTAATTTTTAATTTTTAATTTTTAATTTTTAATTTTTAATTTTTAATTTTTAATTTTTAATTTTTAATTTTTAATTTTTAATTTTTAATTTTTAATTTTTAATTTTTAATTTTTAATTTTTAATTTTTAATTTTTAATTTTTAATTTTTAATTTTTAATTTTTAATTTTTAATTTTTAATTTTTAATTTTTAATTTTTAATTTTTAATTTTTAATTTTTAATTTTTAATTTTTAATTTTTAATTTTTAATTTTTAATTTTTAATTTTTAATTTTTAATTTTTAATTTTTAATTTTTAATTTTTAATTTTTAATTTTTAATTTTTAATTTTTAATTTTTAATTTTTAATTTTTAATTTTTAATTTTTAATTTTTAATTTTTAATTTTTAATTTTTAATTTTTAATTTTTAATTTTTAATTTTTAATTTTTAATTTTTAATTTTTAATTTTTAATTTTTAATTTTTAATTTTTAATTTTTAATTTTTAATTTTTAATTTTTAATTTTTAATTTTTAATTTTTAATTTTTAATTTTTAATTTTTAATTTTTAATTTTTAATTTTTAATTTTTAATTTTTAATTTTTAATTTTTAATTTTTAATTTTTAATTTTTAATTTTTAATTTTTAATTTTTAATTTTTAATTTTTAATTTTTAATTTTTAATTTTTAATTTTTAATTTTAAGTTTTATTGCTTAATGTTTATTGAAAGTTAATGAAAATATTATAAAATTTAAGCATTCTATTTTGATTTTTAAGCTTTATCATTTTTTTATTTAAAAACAAGGTAAGCAAATGTTTGTTTTATTTTGAATTTTAACTAAATTGAACCTGTTTTATTTATTCTAAATGTTTCTTTATACAAATTCTGTAGAAGGCTTCCGTTGCTTAAATGCGGTTTACATTTATGTAAAATCCAAAAAATTTTACTTGAAAAATCAGTGCATCAAATAAACAATCCCATTTTTTCCTCCATAAAAGAATATTTAGTCTGCGTTTATTTTTAAATCTGTATTTTACTTAGAATATAAACAAAATCGTTAAGCTTTAAGAAACAAAAAATTTTGAGAGGAAAAGAAATAAAAAAAAATTGTGTATGAATCGCATGTGATGCATAAATTTACTAGATTTTTTGTTCATTAACTGCAGTTGCACATATATTGATCTGACCAAAATTGAAGATTTTAATGACTGCCGGATGTCTGACAAAATTGCTAGTCTGACAAATAAAAATAATATAAACAGTTTTAATTTAATTTCGATGAACATATAACAAAAAATTTCTCTTCTTTTATATTTTTTAAGCTTTAAAAAATACCCCAACGATATAGCTACACTTTCGAAGTAGCCGCATTTCGCCAGCTAAAAACATGCTTGCAAACATTATCTAAAGTTATAACAATGATTGCTTTTCTTCTAAAAAAAAAAAGTTTTCTGCACAACCCATGCATTTATTATATTGTCCTTTCAACAACTACCACATGCACAGCGAACAAATCCTCAGATTAGTTCTACTAAAAAGCTTTGCCAAATATTTTTTTTTTTTTTTGTTCTTGTTTGTCAAATATAAGAGAATACTAAGAATGACACTTTTTGCTGCTATTTCTTGGATAAGTCAAAAAAACGGTTTTGTGCAAATAACATTTATAAGGTTTTTCTTCGGTTTTTTCTTTATTTTTTTGTCCTTATTAAGAAGTATTTGAAAACTAAAAGTCGAACAGAAAGTTTTTTCAAATGTAGGATTTAATACGGTTTTATATTCCAGGCTAAAGATTTAATCGAAAGATATGGCTGCTTGAGCATTTGGGGGCGAAGGTGGTGATGGCTGTAAGCATAAAAGTTATTTTGCTTAAGTAAAGTTGTTAGTCTTTCTTGGTATTTCTAAGTATATGCTTGGTATTTTCGAAGATTGAGCGATTATATGGAGCAGCAGCTCTTGGGCGGATTGTTGGCAATGCTTTTTTTTGCTTATTTTTAAGTAAGTAAATAAGTAGCTTTAAATAATAAATTAAGTTTTAAAAACTTGATGAACAAAATAAAATAAAAAACCCAAAAAATCACTTTAAAACTACAATATCAAAAAGTGCTACTGAAAATCAGACATTTTTAACTAGCCATGTTGCGCAAAATAGAAAATAATTTAAAATAAAGTATCACAAAAAATTACTGAAATCTCCATTAAAATCTCCAACTCTGAAATCTCCAACTACTGAAATTTAAAATCCATTAAACAAAAATATAAAATAAAAAAATTCTTAAGTGCTGTAATTGCTACCTTTTAACTATCAGCTATGCATTTTTTTTTCTTACTTCATATGTTGCTGCTTCCCTTTTTCGCGCCCATTTTTATTGATTCTCAACATGTAGAGACAAAAGAAATTACTACAGGCCAAATGATAAACTAATTGCTATTAGAGCGGGCAGCAATATCGCTTTGGGAATTGTAAAATTGAAGGCAGGCAGGACACACACACACACACACGGCAACACTGTTCGTAGCATATTTGCTTAAGCCAAAGTTGGCATTATTTTGGGTGCCATTTAATGCCATTCAATGTTGCATTTTTTTCTGGCTGCTTTTTTTAGTATCAACCTCATCATTCTCAACATTCCAATTATCATCATCTTCTTCATCGTCATTGTCATCGTCATTGTCATCATTGTCGTCATCATCTTCTCTTGCTTAGGGGGCACATAAAAGCGCATTGAATTCGAGCGCATTTCTACTACACGGTAGCTAGATCCAGGATTAATGTCGGATTCTATTTTTAGTGTTGACAGTAAATTTGGGTCAAATCGATTTTTTTTTCTTTTAGCTTTTTTATGTTTTTGGTGTATTTTTTTTTTTTTTTTGTTTTTTTTGCAACTCAAGAGCATTTTTTGTTAAAGTTTTTTTTATGTTCTATAGCTGGCTATTGAGTTACCATTTTCCTTTTTTTTTCGTTTGAACCTATTCAAAGGTATTAACTTTCTTTTTTTTCCTTTTGTAATGGATTTTTCTTCTTTTTTTTTGTAGTTGTTGGTTCTTATTTGCTTTCGAACCATTATTTCATTTATTTCCTTTTGGGCCATTATTTCATTTGCTCTACAACTAAGCTGGCAATAAATAAATTAAGCAAAGGACATTTTATAGAGTGCCGAAATTTGTCAGTTTTTTTCCATGTTGGTTTTAACAATTTTTGTTCTTTCTTTTAAATGAACACAATGTGTGTCAGTCCAAAAAAACTTAGATTTTAATTTAAATACTTTTTGCTATATTTTGAATAAAGTTTTTTTTTTTAAGTGTACATTTTTATAAAAAAATGTCGGCATCTAGTTCAAGGATTAGTTAAAAATTTTAAGACAGAGCAAAAAGTTATTGAGTTATTGCGGCAAAAAAGTGTTAATATGATTATGATGTCCATTACATTGGACACATAAGAAAATAATTTCTATTTTATTTTTCAACGTCTTTTTTAAAATTAAATAGGTTGGTACTATGAAATGAAGTTGTATCAACATGACAAAAATAAATTTAGAGGAATAAATAACGTTTAACTTAGTTGGATTTTCGATTTTATGCCCAACAGAAGACTAAAAGATTTTTATTTCGCGTGTTAATAAATGTTGCAAAAAAAAGTGGTTATTGATTGGTGTGCAAAGCATAATATTTTTTTGATAATATCATTATAAATAATGCATTTGCATTGGTCTCCGGTTGTTTTAGTTGAACTTAAATATATATATTATAATAAAACGTTTGAATGGTTTTGTCCATTATATTAGACAGCCTGGCAAAAGCTAAGCTTGGCTTGTAAAAATCAGAGGGATGTTTTTTTTATCTTTTTATGGCCTCAATGATGGGCATATTACCTATATATTACATATTACCTCAAAAAAATGTTCAGAATGGTTTGAAAATGTTTTCAAATTTATACATTATATTTGGTCTCTTAATGCATAAATGTATTCACGCTTCTACTCTATAACTACATGAGTTTCATGCATATTTCATCTCTATCTTATGAACTCTTCTTGCTGCTCTTGTATTTGTACATGGATTATATGAATTTCGGTCACAAAACTCATAAAATTGTTCGTATTTTCTTAACTTATGTACATGAGATTTATGAATATTTTGTCACTTATCTCATGACCTGATCCTTTTCTAATCGTATTTGTAGATGAATTTATTTACAAAACTTATGAATGATGCATGTTTTCTTTATATTTTGCATGGCTTTTACAAAAGTTTTTTTAAAAACAATAAAAATCCTAGAGAAAAATGCATTAAAAAATCTCCTTTTCAATCAAAAGTAGACATGTCCACTGTAAATTTTCAATCAACACCTGATAAGTCCAAGCAAATTTTCATTTGTGTAGTTTTCATTCAAATTTTAAAAACTTTTTTATATCAAAACGATGGTATGAGTAATAAATTTAACATTTTAGCGGATTTGAGTATCCGTTTTCTCAAAAATAAAAAGTTAAACGCAAAAAAATTCAGTTTTTACTAAAAAGGACCTTCGGGAGATTCAAATTTCCTTCGGTGAATTTCCTCCGATTTGAAAAAAAGTATGCAAAAATCTTTTTAATGAGTTAATTTTTTTGAGGCCAAGAACCAGACAAGGCTTTTCAAACCAGACAAGTCCAAATTTGAAATTGAAAATAAGATTTTTTTTTGTACTATGAGATACTATACTATATATATATTCCTGTAGAGCATAATTTTGCAAATTAAGTTTGTTTATAAAAAATGTGTGACAAAATTGTGACGTTTTTTTCGATTTCCCAACAATTCGATCTGTGTGACTTATCTGATTTCCTCCTTTAATACATGTGAAAAACCTTTTTTAATGTGTTGGAATAGAGCTGTCACTTTTCAAGCTGTTATTTTTTGACATTTGACAAGTAGAAACTACGCCATTTTTAAAAATGGAACGATACACGCTTCAACAACGCATTGCAATTATAAAAATTCACTACAAAAATGGTGAAATTTTTGCAGTCACAGTTCGCAAAACTAAAGCATTTTTTGGTCGTCGTGAAGCACCTTGTCGGATCGCAATACAGAAATTGGTGGAAAAATTTGAGCTCTTGGGACAAGTTAGTGATGTGAAGAATAAAACCCCTGTACACGTTGCTCTACAACAACTGTGAATATTGCTGCTGCAGCCGAAAGTGTTGAAGAAAACCAAGGTTTGTCCATTCCTCGTCGTTCTTTGGAATTGGGCATTTCACAATGATTTTTTTATGGCCGGAGTTTGATGGTATTGATCTAGACAACGTTTACTTTCAACAAGACAGCGCTACGTGCCACACAAGCAACGATACCATTGATCTTTTACGGGAGAAGTATACGAACCGTGTTATCTCTTGAAGAGGTGATTGCAATTGGCCACCGAGATCTTGTGATTTAACATCTTGCGATTTCTTCCTTTGGGGCCACGTGAAAGATAAGATCTACGCCAACAGCCCAGCGTCGATTCAAGACCTCAAAGATGGAATTCGTGAGTCTATCGAGGGCATAGGGCAGCCACTTTGCAATTTTGTTATGGAAAATTTTATGAAAAGGATATGGTCCTGTAAGCGTGCTCCTGGTGGTCATTTGGCTGATGTTGTTTTTCATTATTAACGGCATACTTTTCTCTTTATTATGAAATAAACATTCGATTATTTATCTCAAAAAATGGCATTATTCTTTGAATATCAAAATAACAACTCTTATTGGAAAACCCTGTATTTCTTATTTCCATTACCATCTCTTCTATTCTTCACAATTTTGTACTTCAAATTTACAAACAACTTGTAGTGAATGATTTGGCAACAGATGATCTCTTTTTTTCTTTTGCAGACCGTTTTTATTATTGAAATATATAGTTATTATCTATGTGTCCTCCTTTTTCATCTTCCTTAAAACAAATGTCCTACTTTTTGCCATCCATTGTCATTCCTAGCTAAAATTTGATCTCGTAGCCTCAATCCAGTGTCCCTGAAATAACCTGAATAACCATTTTAATCATTTTCTTAAGACGAATCATTTTCTTAAGACGTTTTTGACCAAATTACAAGAAAAAATTTTGTAAATTTTTCCACCACTTGGCCTATTTAAAGGCCATGAATTGATCAGATCCATAGTAGATTGGAAAACTAATCTAAGAATTTTTTACAAGCTCTCGGCTTTTTAATATCAAAAATATCAGCGGTCTTTAAATAAATTTAGTTCTGGGTAAAATGAAAGCTTTCTGGCTAATTCATCTGGAGGGTATTAGAAATACTGGTCCTAATGACGATGGATGGTATTGGCCACAATAATGGTAATTGATAGTAATGATAATGGTAGTGGTAATGTTATTGATAAAAGTAATGCTAATGACAATGGTTATGGTTATGGTTTTGGTAATGTTAATGGTAATGGTAATGGTAATGGTTATCGTTATCGTTATGGTTATGGTTATGGTTATGGTTATGGTTATGGTTAAGGTTAAGGTTATGGTTATGGTTATGGTTATGGGTATGGTTATGGTTATGGTTATGGTTATGGTTATGGTTATGGTTATGGTTATGGTTATGGTTATGGTTATGGTTATGGTTATGGTTATGGTTATGGTTATGGTTATGGTTATGGTTATGGTTATGTTTATGGTTATGTTTATGGTTATGGTTATGGTTATGGTTATGGTTATGGTTATGGTTATGGTTATGGTTATGGTTATGGTTATGGTTATGGTTATGGTTATGGTTATGGTTATGGTTATGGTTATGGTTATGGTTATGGTTATGGTTATGGTTATGGTTATGGTTATGGTTATGGTTATGGTTATGGTTATGGTTATGGTTATGGTTATGGTTATGGTTATGGTTATGGTTATGGTTATGGTTATGGTTATGGTTATGGTTATGGTTATGGTTATGGTTATGGTTATGGTTATGGTTATGGTTATGGTTATGGTTATGGTTATGGTTATGGTTATGGTTATGGTTATGGTTATGGTTATGGTTATGGTTATGGTTATGGTTATGGTTATGGTTATGGTTATGGTTATGGTTATGGTTATGGTTATGGTTATGGTTATGGTTATGGTTATGGTTATGGTTATGGTTATGGTTATGGTTATGGTTATGGTTATGGTTATGGTTATGGTTATGGTTATGGTTATGGTTATGGTTATGGTTATGGTTATGGTTATGGTTATGGTTATAGTGTATAAAAGATGACCGTGGCGTGCAAGTTAAGTGTGTGGCTTAGCATGCTCGGAGACCGAGTTCGA
This sequence comes from Tetanocera ferruginea, assembly GCA_958299015.1. NCBI lineage: Eukaryota > Metazoa > Arthropoda > Insecta > Diptera > Sciomyzidae > Tetanocera > Tetanocera ferruginea. The sequence goes on from OY282640.1 coordinate 40,633,137, forward strand.
TCCCCAGTCGCGGCAAAAGCTTTTTTCAATAAAAAAGTTTTTCTGATCGGTCACCACCTCTCTGCAGACAATGACAAACCTCATAGAGTAAAAAATGCCATGTAAAGCTTCTTGAGAACATGAATTTTAGCCTTTCGGAGTCGGAATAAAACATGTAGGTCCAGTTCTTGGCCAATTTTGTGCAAACATTTCATAACACACACAACACAATTGATCATAAGAAGCTCGGTTAGTCATTTCAACGTCTGAAATGGCCAATTTGATTCTTTTTTTTTAGCGGAATAAGTCATTTTTTTCTTATAAAATTCAGTAAGAAAAAAACAAATTGGCCATTGTGGACCTTGAGAGGAGTTTAACTAAGCTTCTAATGGTCACAAAAAACGAGCTGGGGCCGAAAATGTTAAGGTCCTTCAAGCTTTCTCCTACAAATGCTTAAATACAGATGCTCTGAAGAAAGTTTTCATAGCATTTCTAACGGTCTATGGTTTGCATACTTGGTCATGTGATCGTTGTTAACGTGTATGAAGTGGGTGCCATCGCATAGCGGTAGACCCAGGATTAAATCCTATGATAGTTCTGTTCAAAAGTTTCTTTTAAAATAAATAAGTATGCATTGAATGACAAATACTCATAGCGTGAAGAATAACATCTAAAGCTACTTGAGAACATGATCATTATCCATTGGACACTTCAAGGGCCAGTTCTCAATCAATTCTGCACAAACATTTTGTAACACTCACAACACATGCTCTACTTATCTTTAAGTCTAACGAATTGTTTAAATAAAATATTGTTGTAGTTAATTTTACCAATTTAATAAGAAAGTTCACATTTTGAAAATTCATCACGTTGATCTTGTATTTTATATCGATGATACTCAGAAGAAAATAGTTATTAATTCTTAGTCATGTATCATGTATCAACATGTATTTTTTGTTCAGACAGCTTTACAAAAATTGTTTGATTGTCAATTTTGTTCATAATATTTTTTGAAAACCTCATTTAGTTCACTTTAGTGCATTTTTTAAACTACCGTCAAAAACTTTGCCGTCAAGTAAATGTACAACAGAAAAACTTTTCAGAGCTTAATGTTTAAACCTGCTGATTCAAAACCATCAGCAGCATTCCCTCAATTGAAGCAGAACTACTAAAATAACAGCGAAATTTAACTAATTGAACTGTTTGAAAATCCGTTAACAACTTCATCAACTTTTTCGCCCGTTAAAATCGACTTAAACAATAAATATAAAAACAACAAAAAACATACAGCTAGATAAAATAATTTTTAAAAAAAACACACAACGTTTTCAGTGCGTTTTTGTTTTTATCTTTTTTCTTTTGGGAAAATTTTTAAACACTCTCTGTCTGTCTTGCTTTTATTCGCTGTAGCTATCTAAGCTACTGTCTGATGCTGCTGCTGTCTGCAGGGTTGTTTTTTGTACCAAATCATGTTGAAAATGTGTGCAAATCCATTTTTATTTGGCCACAAAAAGTGGGGCTGCTGGGAAAAACAAAACAAAAATGCCCAACATTGGGGCACAAAATATAAAGGTATGGTATTAAATCTGGCATTGCCGCTTCCGGCAGGCAGTTACTACCTATATCAAGGGGCCTTTAAAAAAATTAAAAACGAAAACAAAAAACAACAAAAAAAAAATACTTTATTACATTATTGTGCTATACAGGCAGAGCTGCTTGTTTGTGTTGCCGGTGTTCTTGTTGTTCTGGCTGGTGTTGCTGTTCTTTAAGGCTGGTGCGAATTTGACCCACACACCTCACACTTAGTCGACGGCACAGGCTCGCACAAGGCTCATCAACATTAGCAGCAGATTCGATCTAACCACACCAGCGCCACCTGCAACCGGTATTTTGAGCATGAAATTCCAGCTGTCTTTGTTGTTGTCGCTTTTTACACATAGCTAGTCACAAGTTGCTTGCCGGTTGTTGGGTGGTGTTGGGTTGAAAATCTCGGTTTTTTTTTCATGAGCGTGTCTATTGCGTTTTAGGCCAAAATGTTAAAATTGTGTTGCCGCATCTCTGCAGGCTGTGTGGCATCGAGTTCATTCAATTTGGATTAAGTTTAGTTGATGAATGAAATTGAAGATTTTAACATTTTTTGCACCTTTTTTTTGTTTGCTTTGTGTGCGTTAAATTTTTACGTGATTGCGAGGATTTTATGGATTAAGCTGTCAGTTTCTATTCGATTTGATTGGTTCTGTTTGAGTGCTTTTATTAAAAACATAAATAATGATGGCTAAAAGATGTTGGCATCATAAAATTGAACACCCTAATTCTAAAAATTGAGCATCTAAAAAGTCTTACATATTTTTTACTTACACAGCTAATTGAGGAAATATGTTATGTTATGCCAAGAGAATTTGACCTAATTTTTTACAAAACTTCAAAATAAAAACAAACATCAAAAATTACATAAAAAAATACTACCGGGTGTTGCTTCACAAAAAAAAAATGCATTTCCATTAAGTAGATATGTTCAAAAGCTTTCAAGCAAAAAGTTGCAACTAATGGTATTTGCTATTAAACGCCAACAAAGAGGAAAAAATAAACCACCATACAACAGAAGTACAACAAACAAATGTTGGGAAATGTAAACAAAATGCAACACGTGCGTTTTATTCAAATAATTAGAACCTATTTATATTTCAATGCGTGCGTTACGTGCTCCGCTATACCGTCTGTTAACACCTCAATTCAACCTAAGTTTGCAGCATATGTTGTTTGCATAGCTGGCTATAGGTAGGTGCATAGGTAGACAGGTAGCTGATAGTGCATTGCAGCTAATGCAGTTTGTTTAACATTGTAGTTTTTATTTCGATGCATTATTATCGATTTTTCGCTTTTGTACTTTTATATAGCTGCAGACGGAAACAATTTTTTTTTTCTTTTCTATCAACAATGTTGAACAAAAACTTAATTGAATGAAACGATTAGAAAGTTTTTAGTTAAGTGTGGAAAATTTTTAACCCAAAGCATCTGACTTGAAAACATTTTCAGTCTGATGTCATAATATTTGTTGTAAATAAATTTCTTCGATTGGAAATTATATGTGCTCGATGTGTGTTATCCATTATTTAACGCATATAAAATCTGAAATTCATTGTTTCAAAATAAACCTCTAATTTTGCCTCTAAGGCCTTGAAAGGACCTTAACCGAGCTTTTTATGATCAATTGTGTTGGGTATTTTATAAAATGTTTGAACATAATTGATCGAGAACTGCACATATATGTTTTATACGGAATCTGAATAAAATACACAAAATCTATGACTTCTTACATGATCTCCATGATACGCATTCATGAATTTTGGTGCAGTAATCAAATATATAAGTCACATGCACTATTCCTGCTATCAATTCACAAACTACAAAGAAGCAAATAAACAAGAAAGAACTAAGAAGCCTTGTAAAAATACCAGAGCAGCAATACTAGTGCATAAGATAAGAGTCAAAAATTCATGAAACTCATTTACTTATAAAGGGTGTTTTTATTAGAGGTATAGAACTTTAAAATGGAATAAAACAAGGATGAATTTTTAAAATAATTGACATAAAATTGACTTTAATCAAAAGATAGTCTTTTGGCATTATAATTTAACCCTTTCAATGGATGTGTCCATTATATTGGACACATCAGAAAATAATTGTATCTTTATTTTCCAACATCTTTTTTAAAATTCAATAGGTTGGTATTATGAAATGATATTGTACCAACATGACAAAAATAAATTTAAAGAGATATATAAGATATATAAATGTTGCAAAAAAAAAGTGATTATTTTGATTAGTGTGCAAATTATAATATTTTTTGATAATATCATTATAAATAACGTATTTGTATTGGTTTCCGGTCATTTTACTTGAACTTAAATATTATAATACAACGTTTGAATGGATTTGTCCATTATATTAGACATCCTGTCAAAAGCTTAGCAGCGCATTTTTGTAGTGCCTCAAAAAATTTTTCCACGATTATTCTTGCCAAGCCATTGAAAGGGTTTAATACACGCAGAGAAAAAAAACGTTTATTGCCAGTTTGCTGCAAACGAACTTCGTTTGTCGTGTTTCAAATCATTTTTTTGTAAACGTTTGAACAGTTGGGATAATAATGGTTAGTTGCGGGAAACACGTTATTTAGTTGCAAGAAATTAATTTTGTTTGTCATAAACGGCAGTGATTTTTAAATTGCAGCAACCGAAAAATTTATTTTTTCCAACTGAAAACTTCGTTTGCATGAAAAGAAATTCATTTGTTATAAGCGAGTAGTTCTCAACTGACAAAAAAAGTTGCTTGATTTCGGTGATGAAAAGCGTTTAATATTTGCCATCAACGAAAAGGAAGTATTTTAAGAGTGTGAAGAAACAGACACACAACTGTGAATCACAAGCGCAGTCACACAACTGCTACACAGCTCGCTTTCGTTGATGACAAATGTTAAATATTTGCCATAAACGAATAAAACAAGAATGTGTTACAGCTTAAGTAAATAAAAAAATTCATTCTAGACAACATCTCACAATAGCTCAATGAAAGCATGCTAGACTGGCACGCGGGAGACGTGGGTTCGATTCTTGGCTGTGTAAGTATCAAAAATGTTAATTTAATTATTGAAATTCTAATTCTGTTTCATTAACTGCTTGGTCAAAAGGAACCGTCAAAATAAGTTTTACTTAAAAAAAACATTGATTAAAAAAAAAAAAAATATTTGATGTTCCTGTTGGGGATTGAACCCAGGTCCATCGAGTTCCTAGACTCGACCGCCAGCACACTCGGCTAAACTTGAGCTTCTAAAACAATGATAAAATTTCATTAACTTCGATGTTTTTTCATTGCAAGCAAGAATATTTTTAAGTTGATGACAACTGAATATTCGTTTGCGGCCAATAAAGTTCGCAAACGAAGTATAGTTGGTGAATTTTTTTGCGTGTGAAAAATTTCTTTGCGTGTATGATTTGTGGCATATGACCGCCACGGCTGGTATTCTAATCTGGAGGTCCAATTTTCAATCACTTTTTCCAACATTTGTGGCCATATATTGGCAATAACGAATGTTGTTCTCCAAGTGGTCGATCGTTTCGGGCTTATCGGCGTAGACCAGCGATTTCACTTATCCCCAAGGAAAGTAGTCCAACGTCGTTAAATCGCACGATTTTGGAGGCCAATTCACGGGTCCGGAACATGAAATGATGCGGTTACAAAACGTTTCCTTCAGTAAATCAATTGTAGCACAAGCTGTGTGACATGCTGCGTCGTCCTCTTGAAACCACAGCTCCTAAACATCATGGTTGTTCAATTGAGGAACGAAAAGGAACGAAAAGGTCAGTAATAATGGTTCTATAGGTGTCACCATTGACTGTAATGTTCTGGACAACATGGTTTTTAAAGAAGTACGGACCAATGATTCAACTAAACCATTAACCACACCAAACAGTCAGTTTTTCTGGATGTATTGGTGTCTTAACATACACTTGAGGATTATCTTTACTCCAATTATTGCAGTTATGTTTATTGACGTAGCCATTCAACCAAAAGTGAGCTTTATCGCTAAACAAAATGCTCTTATGAAAATTTCGAACAGAATCATTATTTTCAAAATAAATTTGCTCAATATGGAAGCGTAGTTCAAGCGTCAGCCTATTCATGTGGAAATACCAAAACCAAAATACCAAAAAAAAAATGGCTGTCAGTTACCTATAGAGCCAGAGCGCTATTACCTGAGTCTAAACGGAACTAGAAGTCACGGTGTCCCTGGAGTTCTTCGTCTGTCAATTGCTTACCAACAGGAAAATCTCCACGATGCTAGTAAATCTGTATAGGTTTAGGTCAATGGTGCTCCATAGCCAGGCACCGAAATATTGTGCCCAACAATGTGCGTTTGAAGATTCAAAGGTGCCAAATTAGCTTCAAATTGTAAAGAGATGTCATAACCCTTGCTATGGAGGGGGGGGGGGGGGGGGGGGGCTTATCTTACAACTCGTTTGTTCTACAGAGTAACTCACCAGAGTTAAGAAGTGGCTCACTGAACTGGATAGTAATGCCTGCAATCTTTTTTGTAAGCCTCAACCACCACGAAGCAACCCGAAGGTAGAACCCAACCCTGACTTCTCGTAGCACCACATTTTTCTTTAAGCCAACGGTTTAAGGTATCAAATCTATTCAGTCAAATATGCTTTGGTTAAGAAATGTGATAATAGATAAGTACAAGAGAAAAGGAAAATAAAAGGAAACAAGTGCAAGTGAAACAATGCTTGTGACCATGGCACAATAGTTCATGAGATTTATGTGGCAATCGTTCGCACAATACTTCTTTACGGAAGAATTTTCTATTGGCCGTCGGCTTATAAGTCTTAAATCTTTAAAAACCTGTACGAAGTTCAAATTGCTTCAGAACTTAGCATGACGGGAGGGAGCTCTTTGCTCTATCCCAACGGATGCTTGAAATTTGATCTTTTTATCTTCTCTAATTCTTAGAGACGGGTTCAGTACTTACAGTGGGACAGACATACGGTGGTACTGGCCGCAACTCATCAGAAGTAACACATTCCAAGATACTATGTTTGCAACCATTCACGTAAGACATGTAAGGACATACCACATAGCATGCATTTAAATTTTAAAATATTTGATCAGGACTCTTAGTTGAAATCAAGGAGAGGAGTGTTCTTTTGTTAGCAAATCGCTTAAGATCGTTTCTGCCGATTCGTGTGCGACTCTTCCTGGCGAATCATTTAAAATGCTCTCGTCTCATTCGCAAGTCTCCCTGGCGAATTGCTTAAGACCTCTCTCGGCAATTCTATCGCAAATTCCAAGCGAACTGCTTAATACCCTCTAGGTGAATCGTCGGCGATTCTTTCTTCATTCTTTGCTTTTAATCTTCTAGCTGATTCGTTTGCGATTCTACCCTGCTAGTCGCTTAAGATCCCTCTCGGAAATTCATTGGCGATTTTTCACGGAGGACTGCTTAAGACTCCTCTCTGTGATTTGTCGGCGAATCTGCCTTGCGAATCGCATTTATGGTCTCAGCTGCTTGCATTTGGCGATACCCGGATGACTCTCAAAAGAACTCGCCGGCGATTATCCCATCTTCAATTCAAGCAATTCGCTGGTGATTCTGAGGCGATTGAAAATGTTTGAAGGGCTAGGATCCAATTCATTTTTTGGGAGCAATGATACTAATATTGAAGTCAAATGCAAAGCTGATGAACTCGACAGCAGAAATGATCATCGACTTCGCCCATTACTACGTGGAATTATATGTTTCATTGAGGTTCACAGGGTGATACAGAAAGGGACACTTGCCTTTTCAGAAAATAAATTAAGAAATTGTAAGAGAACTGCTGCTAAAGAATAAGTAATTAAGTAAAAATAATTTTAACTTTAATTAGGCGAAACACTACGCCAGGCCAGGTTACATCGCCACAATTCCCCGGACTTCCTACAATATCACGTACGAACTCCCTACAGAGACTCTAAATATGAAATCCCTCTGTTCTGGTGAAAAATCAAAGTCTCATGCCTTAAGCTTATATCGGTTAGAAGGTAGGGGTAAGTAATAAAAGTTTGGAGATTATTTTAATGCAGCTAGTGCTTAAGGACTCAAGCCGAACAAATTTTACTCAAGAGCGCATTTAAGACGTGCCGCTCAAAAACAGTAATAAAACACACGCACACTCACAGACAGTGCCAAGATTAAATCACAAGCCTGGTATTCGCCTGCGTTGTCCCCAGCATAAAAGTGCTAAAAGGGATATTTTCGCACATTGCGTGTGCAAAGAAATAAATAATGTTTGCTGCCTTTTTGCTTTACTCAGAGCATTGTCCACGTCTTTGAAACGGTTGCACCTCGCCCAACAACAGCACAATAGCAAAAATATAGCATCGACACCAAAACAACAACAATAACGCAACAGCTTGTAACACTGTAAGCGGAAATGCGAAGCTTGTCTTCTTTTTAAGCTGTTATAAGCTTCAGTGCTTTGCAATAATTGTCGGTGTTGTTGCCTGACTGAATAGCTATCCTTGAGCTTTCAACAGACACTCACATAGACACACAAACACACACACACATAAGTAGTTGTGCAAACATTCTCACACTCTCACACACACACACACACACAATTATTTACTTAAGAACTTTATTGTTTTCATTGTTGATGGATGCTTCTTAACGCTGCTATCTTAATTTGGCCGGAAGTAATGGACGTGAAAAAAGGATTATCTAGCGCTTATAATTTTTGTCTTACTTCAAGCAAAGAGTAGGTAGGTAGTAGAAGCTCTTCGGTTGTTGTTTTTGTGGCATGGATTTGTTGTTGTTGTTGAAGTTAGAGGCGGTATAGAGCTGAGCTTATATAAAAGAATAAAGTTATAGATACATAGATATATGGGGGATATTCATAGCTAAGGCAGTGCCATAGTCACGCTTCTTTACGGCTTTTCTTTAGGAGTGTGTTTATGTGTGAGTGTGAGTAGGTTGTATATGATGAATGTGCTCACTGGCAGACGCGCGTATTGTTTGTGCGTTGTGTGCGCCGCTTCTTAACGCAATTAATTAAATTTGAGGATTTGCTATATGTGTAGTGATGTTTTTGTTTTTGTTGTTCTTGTTGTTGTTAACTCTTATTTGTCTTCACATTTAGCTAAGACTGAAATTGATGTCTTGACAAATAAAGGATTAGAAGTTTGTTGGGGGCAGGTATCTATGAATTTTTGGTACTAATGCGGTTATTTAGGAAACAGGACGAACGTTTTTTGTCAAGTTTAAACTAGATGTTTAGAAGTTAAATATTGTGTTAGTTAACCAATTGGTAAAAATTAAAAAGTCAAAATTTCAAAATTTTGATTTGTGCTCCTTTTGGAGATGATAAGATTCGATATATTTTGCAAATCGTCGAACTTACGGCGGCTTATTTTCAAAAAATTTTAAGGAAAATGTAAGAGGACGAACGTTTTTTGTTAAGTTTAAACAAGATGTTTAGAAGTTAAATATTTTGTATTAATCCAACAGTTATTATTACCAATTGGTTAAAATTAAAAAGTCAAAATTTCAAAATTTTGATTTGTGCTCCTTTTGGAGATGATAGGATTTGATATATTTTGCAAATCGCCGAACTTACGGCGGCTTATTTTCAAAAAATTTTAAGGAAAATATAAGCTTCAAAATATTCATTTATTGCAGCTAATGAAAATTCACCAATAGCTTCTATAATTTAATTTATCAAAGTCTTAAAGAAGTTTTACCGAAGTTTCTGGAAGTATAATAACATATAAATTTAAATTTTTCTGCAAAGTTCTACAAAGCTTTCTTTGTTAAAAAAACAACATCATAGCTTCTATAATTTTACTTATCGAAGCTTTATAGAAGTACCATAGAAGGTGTTCGTAAGAATAAAAAGCACGTAATTAAAATTTCAATAAATAGCAGGATTGTTGCTCAAAAATTGAAGTTTTGTTTACTTTTTTTTTTTAAATATTTCGGAGCAGATATTAAATAAATATTTTCGGAGCCTATGAAAATTAACTAATAGCTTGTATACTTTAAATTATAGAAGTTATAAAGAAGTTTTACCGAAGTTGCTGGTCGTATAGTAAAATATAAATTTAAATTTCTCTTATTTCTACTTATCGAAGCTTTATAGAAGTACCATAGAAGGTGTTTGTAGTATTAAAAGCTGTCACTTTTCTTACACATAGTGCATAATTTTTAAAAATTTCATTAAAATCCTAGTTTCTATATAAAACAGTTGACCTTATCAATAGCACGTGATTAAGATTTCAATAAATAGCAGGATTTTTGCTCAAAAATTTAAATTTCGTTTATGATTTTTTTTAAATATTTCGGAGCAAATATTAAATAAATATTTTCGGAGCCTCTGAAAATGAACTAATAGCTTGTATACTTTAAATTATAGAAGCTATAAAGAAGTTTTACCGAAGTTACTGGTAGTATAGTACAATAAAAATTTAAATTTCTCCACAAAGTTCTACAAAGGTTTCTTTATTAAAAACACAACATCATAGCTTCTATAATTTTACTTATCGAAGCTTTATAGAAGTTCCAAAGAAGGTGTTCGTAGGATAAAAAGCTGTAACTCCTCTCACACATAGTGCATAATTTTTAAAAAACTTCATTGAAATCCTATTTTCTATATAAAACAGTTGACCTAATCAATAGCAACGTGATTAAGATTTCAATGAATAGCAGGACGTTTGCTAAAAATTGAAATTTCGTTTACAATTTTTTTTTTTAATATTGCGAAGTAAATATTAAATAAATATTTTCGGAGCCTCTGAAAATGAACTAATAGTTTATATACTTCAAATTATAGAAGCTATAAAGAAGTTTTACCGAAGTTGCTGGTAGCATAGTAACATATAAATTTAAATTTCTCTGCAAAGTTCTACAAAGCTTTCCTTATTAAAGAAACAACATCAAAGCTTCTATTAGTTTACTTATCGAAGCTGTATTGGAGTTCCATAGAAGGTGTTTGTAGTATTAAAAGCTGTCACTTTTCTTACACATAGTGCATTATTTTTAAAAATCTCATTAAAATCCTAGTTTCTATATAAAACAGTTGACCTAATCAATAGAAACTTGATTAGGATTTAGAAATAGCAGGATTTTTGGTCATAAATTGAAATTTCGTTTAAACTTTTTTTAAAATATTTCGGAGAAACTTTATCAAGTTGCCTTCTGAAGCGAAATAGTAGCTAAAAAAATCTTATAGAAAGCAATATAAGGTTGCTATGCACCCTTTACTTAAATTCTTAATGAAAGCTTATAGAAGTCACGTAGAAGTAACGTAAAAAGTTTCCTTTTAGCCTTTAATAAAATTACGTAGCAACTATTACTTTCATTTCAATGCTTGTCACAAGCATTATAGCAGCTTTTGCGTTAGTTTGATAGTCTTATCCGTGCCCCTTTTTTTTTTATAACTTTTTGCTTGTGCATAAGTGTTGGTTAATCGAATTGAATTTACCCGACCGGCTTTTTGTGTCCACATAATTTTATATGAAGCACTTGTATTAATAATTTTCCATACTACTAGGACTACATGGCCAATACAAATAAACATGCCCAATGGCACAACCAAGCGATAAAGCATCTTTATGGCAATAATTTCAAAATGTTTTTTGCCGCAGACCACCACATAACATTAAAAGCTGCTAAAATAATATAAAAAAAAAATATATCCAAAATGCTGCGCGATCTTACTACAAACCAACAAGAAGGTACTATTCAACAATAATACAAGTAAAGCATACACAAACAGTACACACACACACACAACAAAAACGCAGATAGACGTGTTCATGCGTATGAATAACATTATTTAATATTGATTGTAGGGAAGTTTTATGCCATCTCTCTACTTCTGTGGGTATACATACGTTTGTCGTAGAGTATCCTTAGATGCTCTGCTTCCGTTTTGACGTAATTTTTATTTTGTTTTTTTTTTTGTGTGTTACTTTATGTATGCCTGTTCTTGTAACATTTATTCGCATTTTGATTGCTTGTATTTTGACGCACACACACGCATGTGTGTGTCAGTGTATGCGCATAAATAAATGCTGACATTAAGGATATTGCATGTCAGTTTGCCTGAAGCTGCTTGTACTAATGCGTATGAGCATGTGTTTGAATGACTAGCTCAAGGATTTTGTTGTCCCTTTTTTTCTTGTTTTTCTTATTTTTGTCGAGAACAAATAACGATATGTTTTTGATTTGTGCCTTTAATAGTATATGTTTTGTTTCACTACCAACTACACAATCACAATACTCGTAAAATCAAATAATTTATGTTTTTTTTTTCAGTGTCATTGTGACATATTTTCTTGTCATGTTGATGGATTTTGGCCCTGTGGCTCAACTAAGCTATAGATTCGTAGCAATTTGCTGATATTTTATTTGAAGCATATGTTCTGGTATTAATAATATATATATTTTTTTTATTTATTTAGAAATGAGGATTATTTCATAGATGTGTTTATAAGCTGTTATTGGATTTGCTCTTGCAATGCAGGCATAATAAAATAAATTATGAATTAACATCTTGATTTCATACTGTTTTTGATTATATGTACTAGTGTTGGGGGCTTTGTTTTTGTGATTTTTGAAGAAAATGAGATTCAGAATGTATTTTTATTAATTCGGCTCTTAATATATAATATTAATATTATAGAAGCTGATGCTATGATGGGTTGAAACCATTTATAAAGATATACTATTGTAAAAACACAAAGTCGAAATTGTTAAGTATCAATAAACTTTTCTGTGTTTACTTTCAGGCTGAACTTTTTTGGGATGTATGTGTGAAAAATTTTAAAAGCACTGCAATAGCTTGATTACAGTTTGAGCCATACATGGTGTGAAGCGTGACACCTGACTTATATTGATATAAAGATGTCTAATTCTTAAATTTTTGTAATCTTTTATTATTAATGTTCATGTTAATTGAATAGTAGAGCGATTTGTCCGGTATTGTGTCAGTCACTGAAGGTATATTTTGAAAATGATTCATAAAACTTAACTTTGGTGAATATCAGGTAAGCAGCCGAGATATTTATTAAATGATTGACCATTAAGTGGTCGAAATGCCCTTGGCGGTAGAAAGGGCATTAGATGCCCTTGTATTATATTATGTCTTATATTACTTAATGGATAATTATAAATTTGTTTAAAAAAATATCGGAAAAAAACTCCAATTCGAGGCTTAAAGCCATTGAAATACCTCATCAGAATATTCAAGTTAAAATAAACATACCGTATACTTGAAAATAACGTGTATTAAGTTGGAAATTAAAAGTAAATATCAGACAGATATATTGAAGCATGCAATTGAAATCAAAAAAAACTTCTAAAAGCCTTTTTAAAAGCTTGATAACAGAAACTACGTTACTTTTATAAGCCCTCGTGATTTCTATAAGGTTAAAAAAAGTACAGGAAATTTATTTTTATTAAACTACGAAAATCAATTTATATAGGACAGTTCCAGAAATATTACTGAAAGCTTTACAGAAGCTTCAATATGTGAAAAAATTGAATACTAATGCCATAGTGAGTTCAAACTTAAGTTCGTGATAAATTTCACATTAATTAAGTGTATGTGAGAATGCTACCTTATTCGTCCAAACTATATTGAAAGAAGATACAAAGAAAAAAGTTTCAATAAAAATGCTCACACCATTCATAATAGATATTACAAAATTTGACAATAACAGCTTCGGTAATACTTCCATAAAGCTTCGATAACTAAAATTATACAAGCTTTGAATTTATTTACTTCATAAAACATTCATAAAAATTATGCATACTTGAACTTATAATCCTGCATAATATTTAGGCAGTTTCAATACATTGTAGTTTCAAGCTACATTAATCGAAATCGAAAGTTGGCAAGTGGTAAGTTTAATTCCACTCGCAAGTTCTTTACAAGCCGATGGAAGCCTTTACTGTCAAACTTACATATTTCAAAAACCCATAGAAGGTTGAGAGCTAGTTGGGAATATATGTGAAAAATATGATTCGTCGCTCTAGATCGTAGAAAATCAAATTTTTATGAAGAGAAATTTATAAGATAAGTAATAGAATTACAGATAACACAAAAAATATGCTATTGGTCTATAAAAATTGGAGCACTTAACCTTAAGATGGGCAACTGGGCATTACTAGGCCCATTTACAGTCGCCTCGATCTGAAACTTTTTGACTTGTTGTGTTGATGCTTCGTGAGCACAAAAACTACAAATTGTGTCGATGGGATGCAGTTCGTAGAAGAAATTTTTCTTTTTATTATCTCAACATCGATAATTATCTACTAGGTAGAATAGAAAAAAAATTTTTTGTTTAATTTTTTTACCTAAGAATATATATGTGTAATTTTTCAAAAAAGTTTTCTTTTTTTATTCAACTAATACGCGTTTGAAAGCATAATAAACCTTTTTAAGGTGCGTCTAGACTGGGCGGGTCTAGACTGGTCTGAAGCTGGATAAGACCTACAGAAAAATATATTGAATATTCCAACGAAAGACTCCAGATACATGGTGCTTTTTGGCATACATTTTTTTTGGCGGACAGTGTAGGCAATGCCTCGGAATATCTTTCGCCATATTCATAGGAAAAGAAAACAAATTGGCCATTTCAGCCCTGAAAGGACTTTGACCGAGCTTCTTATGATCAATTGTGTTGTGTGTGTAGACCGAGAACTGGACCTAAGTGTTTTATGCCGAATCCGAACGGCTTAAGATCATGTTCTCAAGAAGCTTTACATGGCATTATTTACTATCTATGGTTTGTTATTGTCCTTACAGAGGTAATCTCGGGCTTCGTAATAATACATGGACTATGTTTATCTGCAAAGGTAAATTCACAGCAGATAGGTTGACGGCAATAAATGCCGACCATGAAACCCTCGAAACTGCCAAAGGTGCTAAAGGAGGAAGCTTTGCCCAAACCAGACATCCAACGGCGTTTTTCCTTAACCCCAAGAATAAAATCACCAGCGGCATCCACAGGTTGAACTTTCAGAAAGTTTGACCCCTTTTTTGCAGCTTCTATAAAGAAAGTATTGAATTCTGTTAAAGGATGTCTTGAAATTTTTCTGTAATAGCTTAAAAACCGGCTCACTTTTAAAACCGTCTGATCACTTTTACTTAAAGTCTTAGTTGTAAAGTCTACATATCTCTTAAATGGACACACACAAAAGCCAAATGGCGTCATAGCACCTCTTAGTAAAAAAAATATATAATCAGTAGATGACTCACAATCGTCAAACAGTCAACAAAGAGTTGCATCATTGAATGGACAGATAGACCAATAAAACTTCGATTTCAACAAAGAACCTGCCATAAAATTAATGGTTGCATTTATTAAAAGAAGAAAAAAGAAAAGCATCGAGAAAATAACAAGCAGACAAAGCAACTAACTAATCGGCTAAACGTACGGATACATAAACTATAGGCAGACGACTGCCAGCCAGCCAACACAATCTGACAGACACACTTTTAAGTAGCGCGCGCATAATTAACCCAAGAACGTGACGGTGCAGACAGCACCGTGCACTGCAGTAGCAATCCGGCATAGCTAAGGTTGCTGCCACCACTTAGCATTGGTTGCACTGCCACTACTTCGTACAGGTAGGATATCCCGTAGAGTAAAGTGCGCGAGGAGCTCACATTTTTCAAATGGCTACCACGGTAATGAGTCGCTATAGAGTTCAAAGATTTAATTGTTTTTCTTTATATGTATAGCCATATAAATAGCTCTTGAAGACTTATGTACGCTGCATTACAAGCCAATTGTTTTGTTTTTTAATTTTTTATTATCCTCAACTGACGCCTCGGCAATTGATGATCATGGATTGAGGAATTATTTTTCTTCTGTTTTGATTCTATTTTCTTATTTATTTTTAATTTGCTTTAGCAGCTATTTTAGTTACGCACACGCATGCATGTCAGAGTGCATTAGTTTGCGTGCATGTGTGAGTGTGTATTTAAGCTGAAAGCAGCTCGGAATGAGCTGAAGATTTATGAACACTCAAATGAAAATGAAATTGCCTGCGATGGGTTTTAATATGAGTCATTAGATTTGACGTTGTTGTTGTAGTTGGTGTTGTTGTTGTTGTTTAGTGATTTAGTATTTTGGCTTGTAATAGCGTAACAAAGTGATATATATGAGGCAATATTTCAGAAAAATTAAACTGTCCAAATTTTAATGAGTTTTTTGTGGTCGTAATATTTAAATTCAACTTTGATTTAGAGTGAAAATTTAACTATATTTAAGTTTAAGACTAGAGCAAAACGACAACAAAATAGCGTGGGTTGCTTTTCAAGTTTTTTTTTTTTAAATATCTTCCTCTGTATTCACTAAGAATTTTACGCTTATCTTTTCGCACAGCTTAAATATTTTTTTTTGTTTATATTTGAACTGATGCTGTTAAGGATGTGTTCTAAGGATTATTGATAAAAAACACATACTAGTGCTTGTCTAAAGCAAGGATCTAACAAGAACCAACTGTCTGTTAGTGCGCTCAGTAAAGCTACCTACAATTTAATGCTCGCTCTCTTTCTTTCTCAGTACATATCATTTTTGCTTATACCGTCGACGAACATTAAAACTAACAGACAGACAAACAGACACGAAATTTTATATAAGAAAGAAATGTTGTTCTTACAGCAAGGATAACAATGCAACCACACTCGAGAAACACATGCTGAACAGAGGATTAGGAATTCGAATCTCTTTGTGTGCGCGTGTGTGTGTGTTTGTGTTTGACCCCGGAAGCGCAAGTTATCTGTGGGCGCTCAAAAGCATGAAACCGAGAAGCATCAAAGTTTACAAAACTTTTGGTCGAATTGGTTTTGGTGTGAAACCAGCGTAAAAAACCGACAGCAGCATTGAAGAGAATCGCAACTGCTTGAAGCATATCCTGCGGGTTTCTGTTGTTGTTGTTGTTATAGCTTTGGTTTGTTATATCTCTTTATGTTTTTGATTTTATTTTGTTGGCACAATTCTTCAATTGGAAATTCAATGAAGTATTTATTATATTGTTGAGAAAATTTATAAGCGGATTTTAAAGTAAAACTCTGCAGCTTACAGTGGCAGCAGATTCGTAGGGACGATACTTTTAATATATATTCTGAGGACTGATATTTTTATAACTTGCCAAAAGTACTCTGCAGTTTTAAGAAAATTATAGAAGCAATCGACATATTAAAATGTGCCGATACAAAATGTATGAGCGATGAATATATGAGTTATAGTTTGAATTTGAGTTCGAGTTTGAAGATGAGTTTGAGTTTGAGTATGAGTTTGACTTTAAATCTGAGTTTGAGTTTGAGTTTGAGTTTAAGTATGAGTTTGAGTTTGAGTTTGAGTTTGAGTTTGAGTTTGAGTTTGAGTTTAAGTTTGAGTTTGAGTTTGAGTTTGAGTTTGAGTTTGAGTTTGAGTTTGAGTTTGAGTTTGAGTTTGAGTTTGAATTTGAATTTGAGTTTGAGTTTGAGTCTGATATTGAGCTTGAGATTGAGTTTGAGTTTGAGTTTGAGTTTGAGTTTAAGTTTGAGTTTGAGTTTTAGTTTGAGTTTGAGTTTGAGTTTGAGTTTGAGTTTGAGTTTGATTTTGAGTTTGAGTTTGAGTTTGAGTTTAAGTTTGAGTTTGATTTTGAGTTTGAGTTTGAGTTTGAGTTTGAGCTTAAATTTGAGTTTAAGTTTGAGTTTGAGTCTGAGCTTGAGCTTGTGATTGAGTTTGAGTTTGAGTTTAAGTTTGAGTTTGAGTTTTTGTTTGAGTTTGAGTTTGAGTTTGAGTTTGAGTTTGAGTTTGAGTTTGAGTTTGAGTTTGAGTTTGAGTTTGAGTTTGAGTTTGAGTTTGAGTTTGAGCTTGAGTTTGAGTTTAAGTCTGAGTTTGAGTTTGAGTTTGAGTTTGAGTTTGAGTTTGAGTTTAAGTTTGAGTTTGAGTTTTAATTTGAATTTGGGCTTGAAATTGAATTTGAGTTTGAGTTCAAAATTTAAGTGTGAGTTTTGGTTTGAGTTTGAAATTTTTGATTTTACTTTTGCTATTAGTTTTTTAATATTTTTCTATATATTTTTAAATTTTTATATTTTTTTATTTTTATATTTTTATATTTTTATATTTTTATATTTTTATATTTTTATATTTTTTTATTTTTATATTTTTATATTTTTATATTTTTATATTTTTATATTTTTATATTTTTATATTTTTATATTTTTATATTTTTATATTTTTATATTTTTATATTTTTGTATTTTTATATTTTTATATTTTTATATTTTTATATTTTTATATTTTTATATTTTTATATTTTTATATTTTTATATTTTTATATTTTTATATTTTTATATTTTTATATTTTTATATTTTTATATTTTTATATTTTTATATTTTTATATTTTTATATTTTTATATTTTTATATTTTTATATTTTTATATTTTTATATTTTTATATTTTTATATTTTTATATTTTTATATTTTTATATTTTTATATTTTTATATTTTTATATTTTTATATTTTTATATTTTTATATTTTTATATTTTTATATTTTTATATTTTTATATTTTTATATTTTTATATTTTTATATTTTTATATTTTTATATTTTTATATTTTTATATTTTTACATTTTTATATTTTTATATTTTTATATTTTTATATTTTTATATATTTATATATTTATAAATTTATATTTTTATATTTTTATATTTTTATATTTTTATATTTTTATATTTTTATATTTTTATATTTTTATATTTTTATATTTTTATATTTTTATATTTTTATATTTTTATATTTTTATATATTTATATATTTATATATTTATATATTTATATTTTTATATTTTTATATTTTTATATTTTTATATTTTTATATTTTTATATTTTTATATTTTTATATTTTTATATTTTTATATTTTTATATTTTTATATTTTTATATTTTTATATTTTTATATTTTTATATTTTTATATTTTTATATTTTTATATTTTTATATTTTTATATTTTTATATTTTTATATTTTTATATTTTTATATTTTTATATTTTTATATTTTTATATTTTTATATTTTTATATTTTTATATTTTTATATTTTTATATTTTTATATTTTTATATTTTTATATTTTTATATTTTTATATTTTTATATTTTTATATTTTTATATTTTTATATTTTTATATTTTTATATTTTTAAATTTTTATATTTTTATATTTTTATATTTTTATATTTTTATATTTTTATATTTTTATATTTTTATATTTTTATATTTTTATATTTTTATATTTTTATATTTTTATATTTTTATATTTTTATATTTTTATATTTCTATATTTTTATATTTTTATATTTTTATATTTTTATATTTTTATATTTTTATATTTTTATATTTTTATATTTTTATATTTTTATATTTTTATATTTTTATATTTTTATATTTTTATATTTTTATATTTTTATATTTTTATATTTTTATATTTTTATATTTTTATATTTTTATATTTTTATATTTTTATATTTTTATATTTTTATATTTTTATATTTTTATATTTTTATATTTTTATATTTTTATATTTTTATATTTTTATATTTTTATATTTTTATATTTTTATATTTTTATATTTTTATATTTTTATACTTTTATATTTTTATATTTTTATATTTTTATATTTTTATATTTTTATATTTTTATATTTTTATATTTTTATGTTTTTATATTTTTATATTTTTATATTTTTATATTTTTATATTTTTATATTTTTATATTTTTATATTTTTATATTTTTATATTTTTATATTTTTATATTTTTATATTTTTATATTTTTATATTTTTATATTTTTATATTTTTATATTTTTATATTTTTATATTTTTATATTTTTATATTTTTATATTTTTATATTTTTATATTTTTATATTTTTATATTTTTATATTTTTATATTTTTATATTTTTATATTTTTATATTTTTATATTTTTATATTTTTATATTTTTATATTTTTATATTTTTATATTTTTATATTTTTATATTTTTATATTTTTATATTTTTATATTTTTATATTTTTATATTTTTATATTTTTATATTTTTATATTTTTATATTTTTATATTTTTATATTTTTATATTTTTATATTTTTATATTTTTATATTTTTATATTTTTATATTTTTATATTTTTATATTTTTATATTTTTATATTTTTATATTTTTATATTTTTATATTTTTATATTTTTATATTTTTATATTTTTATATTTTTATATTTTTATATTTTTATATTTTTATATTTTTATATTTTTATATTTTTATATTTTTATATTTTTATATTTTTATATTTTTATATTTTTATATTTTTATATTTTTATATTTTTATATTTTTATATTTTTATATTTTTATATTTTTATATTTTTATATTTTTATATTTTTATATTTTTATATTTTTATATTTTTATATTTTTATATTTTTATATTTTTATATATTTATATTTTTATATTTTTATATTTTTATATTTTTATATTTTTATATTTTTATATTTTTATATTTTAATATTTTAATACTTCTCTTTTTTAAATGTTTATTGAATGAGGAATCGCTTAAGTATATTTCTTTGCTTACGTAGAATTTTCATGTCGTTCCTAGAAACCGTCAACTTTGGCAACTAAATTTATTGAATGAGTTTGATAAACATCAACTATTCAACTGAACACTTCGCACAAATCCACAACCACAAAACAATTCAACTAAACCGCAGTTTATTGCCGCAGTGCTCAATATTTACACATCGTGAAGTATGTGTTTGAACGCGTCTCAAAGGATGCCAAAAAAGATAACTAGTAAACTTACTGCACAACAGCTCAAACGTTCTATAGCTCTACTCGAGTAACCTGCAGGTGTTTACCGAACCAATTGTTGGATGCAACGCAGCGAATCCACTGGATAAATTGATCTCTTGGATAAATCTTAAACAAACAACAATATAAAAGCAAGGATAATAGTATAGTAGAGAAACAAACCAACAACAAATAAAGTACAATAGCAAAAGTATCGAGAGCAAAAAAAAACTTTTTATAAAAACAAAAACCGGGCAATAAAAATAGTTGGTTGGCTACACCGAAGGAAACGGAAGTTGCTCTTGTTGCAATGTGCTGCTACTTGAGTGCTCCCACAATGAAAATACCACAAAAAAACGTATTTATTTTTGGACACTTTGAAATTGCGGGTAGCAAGAAAAAAAATACTGAGCGGAAGATAAGTATATCACGATATGGCAAGTGGATGGTAGAGCAAAAAAAAATACCACAAAAATAGCAACAAAAGAAGTTTGATGAAATAAAGATAAAATAAATAAACCTAATAGCAAACTTGAGCGGATAGCATCGTAAGCAGAGCATTTAGAAAATCTCTATCGCAAGGACACTGCAATTTGTGGCAGGAATTTAAAGCCCAACCCACCCTCGCACACACACACACACACACACGAATTCTGGTAACCGGAAAAGTTTTTTGAAAACTTATCTATTATTATACGTTGTACAATCTAAGAAGATTTTTCTTTCAAAGCTTTATCGCTTAAAGCTTTCTTAGGGGTCGCACGAATTGCTTGTTTTATAGATACAATACCAAGACTTTTTAGTGATGGAGGGAGGGTGGGGTGTTAAGCAATCATTCACTTTGTCATTGTCAGTGACAGTAGCGTCACCAATTCTATATTGCGTTATTTTATTGTTGTTGCTGGTGTTGATGTTATATGTTTTCTTGTCATTACTTTAAAAACTGGCCACGAAGCGTAAACATTACACGGCCATTAGATTGATTACATTCGCAGTCGGTGATTTAAAGCAAAGAAATCAATCTTCAATGAAATTGATTTTTTTTCTTTCTCTTTCTCTGCCTATCGCTCTTGTTGTTTTTAAAGAAGCTGCAATTTTATTGACTTTCTAAGAAAACACTCGTTATTTGAAATAAAAAAGTTGAACTATATCGTCAGTGGCAGCGAGGCCAATTCTTTCAATGACAATCTGATGATTGATCACACTTTAATTTTTGGTCCAATTCGAGACCAAATCAATAAAAAAGCAACAATAATGCTGCTGACAGAAAAATCAACAATAAACTTTGTTGGTTCAATAGAGGTCAACTATGATGCATTCGCTGATAATATATATGTAATATAAAAATTGTTCGTTCAATTATGGCATGACTTATATTGATTTTTAAGTTTTTTTTTTCTGTATGTTTAAATTAGAGAAGTTTTTTAAAAGATTTGCCGAATTATTCTTATTTTCAGGTATGAAAAAGTTTAATTAAATGGTGTTGATGTTTTTTATTGATCAATTGATTGATTTAATAATTTTTTTAAATATTTATATATTTAGCTCTTATAAATTAGTTTTATACCTTTACCTCAATATCCATTGATAACATATCTTGAAATTATTTGATTTGCTTACCTGAAAATGAGAGAAAATAAATTGGTTAAAGTACATATTAATATTTCAAATATATATAAAATTTTAAAATTATATACAAACTTAATAAGTAATATAAAGTTACTTTTGCATCAGAAAAGTTTAACTAGTTAATTGGCAACTAGCATTTTAAATATCTAGTTAATTGCAAAATTTTCTATCTAATGTTTTCATTGGAAACTGAAAAATGTGAAACATACCAATTTTCCAAACATTCTGCCATTTGATTAGGCAAATATCGGCCCAATCGAATCCAACACTATCAACTGTTAAGAAGAACATAAGTATAACTTTTGCATAGCACTAAGTTCTGAGAACGCGTCTTTTAGAATTTATATGGCGATTAACCTCCATTCTACAACACTGTCAAAGTCTTAGGGCCAGTTTTTCAGTGCGGGTTTAAACTCGAGTCAAATTAAACCGAGATTAACTCACCAAAAAGGGATATTAAAACTCTGTTTAACTAGATATTGTAGCATTCGTTTAAGTTGAATTGACTAAAATTATCATATGATGTGTTTTTCTTTGCTTAAACCGAGCTTAAACGTCCAATTTTGGTGAGTTAACCTCGGTTTAATTTGACTAGAGTTTAAACCCAAACTGAAAAACTGGCTTTTAATGTATAAAAGTCAAGAGTCCTGCTCCGTGCTCTACATCGCTCAAACTGTTATAGTTGTTATTGCTATGTATAGGCTGAACATGTTAGTCTGGACCAGAACCTGTTTCGCTATTACAGTGATTTTTATATGAAAGAATTGTAAGCCTAAAAGTATGCACACAAAATTTATTTGATATTTACCAGTAAGGACACATTGACGACGAGTGAAACAAAACAATATTTGAGATGAATGAAAAATGTCATATCGTAATAATAAGATAATAAGATATTTCATGATAATTTGCGAAACAGACAACCGTCTGTTTCTTGGGCATTACCATTCATGTGGAGACAACAACATAGGAGGATCAATTCTGAATTGTACGCAATCATTTTTCTGCCACAAATCATCCCAAAAATATGGAAAAAATCGAAGAAGAGATGAGCTGTTCGGCACCACAGTGATGCGAGGTCTCACATATCTCAAACAAAGAGCTTTCAACAAACCAACAAGTTGAATTGATGGGTTGTTCATCAAACTGCGCTGAGCCAATGCTTTTTCAACTCATTGCTATTAATTTGTTTTTTTCTGAAACACCATTTTCTCTAGACTTTAAGCTTGAGGGGTCTCGCCAAGGCCTTAAAAATGTAATGGTTTTGGGTCCCACCGCATTATAACCGCAAAATGAAAGGATATGCAGCTGGCATGTCCAAACTCTTAATGGCGAAGGGACCCTCTAAGAATTATGCACGAAAATTCCATCAACAGGTTTAGCATCGGACCCAAGGTTTCAAACCGGTTTCAAGCCGGAAAACGTTGATCTGGTTACAGATAGGTAGTGCGCACAGAGATAGTGGAGGCAGAATTTTTCGGGCCTGTTGCGGGCCTTTAAATAATGAAGTAGAGTGCCACCAATCGACGATGATGAGTGGGAAATTCCACCACCTAGGCATGACAAAGTTTAAGTTTTTCTCCAATTTTATAAACTCTAGATTGTGAATTATATTCTAAATGTCTTGTTTGTCGAGTAGAGTTTTCGGTATTTGAGTTATGAACATAAGTTCAAGGATTGTGATTAGAATAAACTTATGAATTTTCGTTCTTCTTACAAAAAGGTTTAAAATGTTTAATAGCAGAATAGACTGCAAAAAGTTCTTTGTAAAATTTTGAATACTTCATTTCAGTTGAAGTTAATTTGAATTTTGAATGGTATGCAATTGATATAGCATTTTTATTGATATTTTGTTCTACGACAGCTCTAATTGCAATATTGAAATGGTCTAAATGTATCAAAAGAGTCTTTTCTATACATTTTTTTCTGATTATGTCAAAAGAAATTTCTGCTTCCTTCGACCACTTCAGATCCTTAGTTTTTGTCCTTGAATCGGTGGTTATAATTTTACGTAGAGGACTTCAAAATATCGCGATCATTTGTATTTACCTATGGTATGGTAGATATTGTTATTGGTTATTTTATAGTCAGAAAAGACTTCCATTCGGTCTTTTGAAGGTAGAATGCCATTCTTTTAAATTTTGCAACTTAAAAAATCGCTCGAATGTGGTTCGCTCGAACTAGATTCATTTAAAATAATGTTTTCTTGCAACGCCGCTCGACACATAAATCGTGAATAAGTGGAAGAGGATAACGGTCAGGAAAAGTTACACAGTTTTGCCTCTTATAGTCACTACAAGCTCTCACAATGTATCCAGTAATTTGGTACTTTGTGACAGATCGCACAATTAACACCGAAATTTACATCAGAGAGTGTCTGAAGCGGGTTTTGCTGCCTTTTATACGTCAGCACCAAGGTTCAGTACTATTTTGGCCTGACCTAGCAACATGTCACTACGCCCAGAGAACGATGGATTTGTACCAAGCCAATAATGTTATTGTGGTACCAAGAGAAGCCCATCCTCCGAATTGCCCCGAACTTCGTCCAATCGAAAGATGTTGGGCTTTAATGAAAATAAATCATAAATCAAATAAGAAGACCAAACAAACTACGAAAAACATCGAAATATTTCGACATAAATGGTGTCGAGCATATACTAAGGTCAACGAAAGGTTGGTAAAAAACCTAATGGATGACTTTCATCAAAAAGTGCATAATTTTTTTAAATGTATTTTTTTCAGTGTAAATAAAATTTTTATTTATTTTGTAATATTCACTTAATAATAAGCCGTAAAGATTTTTAAAAAACATCATTGATTTTTTTACAATAAAAAAAAATAACAAAAAGAAAAGTTATTTCTGGGACAGTTTTTACTTTGTGAAATGTCTTGAGAAAGTGCAGTAATTATGTTTTTAAATTTGAGTGTGTGAACATAAGGTTGTGAAGGGTCTCCTTTAAAAAAAGTTTCCTATAATTTTTGTTTTGCGAATCAAGATCTTTTCATTTCAACAAGAGTGTTGGTCGCTCGACCAAACACCAATAATGAAGTGTTTACTCCATTTTCTGAAACTTTTCTTTCTGTAATTCAAAGCGGTATTTGCCGCTGTTTGTAGATGTTAAGACAACCCATACTTCAAAGATTTATCATGCAAAGACTTTCATTTTGTGATTATAACAAAAATGCTGCCATTAATTTGTAAAACTTTTATGCAAAAATTGACTTAATTGGGCGCATAGTACAAGATTTAGATAGTGAACAAGATTTTTCACTAAATTTTCTCTTTGAATGTATATGATTTTGTTTGAACGAAATTCGATCATGCAACAAATTGTTGCATTTTAATCAATTTCATTCTCAATTTCAAAATCATTGCGCAATAATTTTAATTGATTGATTGCTATACCCTGACATTGGCCGCAGTTGCACAATTAATAAGTTGTCAACATTTATTGAGATTTAATGAAGGAAACGTGTTTGCAAAGAAAGTGCAAACAGCAGATGTGAAAAAAGAACAACAAAACTTCATCACTTGATACGCAAATCGAAGACAAGTGCGACATCATATGACAAAACCGCACAGATTGCAACAGCAAGTAATCGCATAAAAAAGTCGCATGAGTAAATTCTTTATATAATGAAGCAATAATAATGAAGAAGAAGAAAAAAAATGCCACAAAACAACCTAATTAAGCGGGCGCAAAGTGCACAAAAAATACAAATAAAAAAAAACAATTAAGAAGGAAATAATACAAAAACTGGCACAAAAAAGAAAGTCGCCTGGGTAAATTACTTAATACCTTTCTAAATACGACTTAATATGTAGGAATAACAAAACCATTTAATATGGTTGACAACAACATGACTAACTCGAGAGTGTCTTAAATAATGAATAAACTACATCAGTAAAATTTGAACAATAAAGCGAGCCACCCACCAACGAATTTTTGTTTTTTTTTTTGCTTTTTTTTGTAACCATCATAATCATTATAAAAGCAGAGTCAGAGTAAAAAGGGTTACTGTGTTGAGCAAAAAAAAAAAAAAAAAAAAAACACAAATAAACAAATGTTGTTTTGCGCTTCTTACTCACTTTTGTTGTGTTGAAAATATAATTAATGATGGCTTTTTTGGTTAACATAGACAAAAAAACATCAACAACAACAACAACAACAAAAACAACAAATGCGGCATACAAAAGACCACTGCTCTTGTGGCAGCTTTTCTCAATTACAACATGACCAACAACAAATGAGCGTGGTCGCTTTAAGCCAGCCATACATTGACTGTCCTCATACATGAGCTTTGTTAGCCGGATGGTCGGATGTTTGAATGGTCGGTTTGTTGGTCGCTTGGTTGGCCATTGAAAATTATGCAGCTTTTGTACACGTTCTAGCATTGTGTTGGCCACCACAAGACAAGGCCAAGTACAGACAAACAAGTCATGAGATTTTTTTCTTGTCTTGTTTCTTTTCTATTTTTACTCTCCAAGGATAATGCTATTTAATAATATGTGTGCAGCATAGATCCTTTTTTGAATAAAAAAAATGAACGAAAAAAATCAAAAATCAATGAGAAAAAAATCTGAACATAAATAAAAACAGCAAGACCATCCAAGCAGCTCAGCACATACATGAGAGTCCAAAAGTCCAAAGAAACGTTGGCACAGCAAAGCAATGGAAGGATGCCATTAACTGCATGAAAAATCATAAATTAAGCCGATTATGGCGAATGAGTAGCTTATTTATATAAATCCTTACATGACGCTTTGCTGGCCTCTTTGTAATGCTCTCAAAAATAGGCAAAAAGAAAAAAAATGAAAAAAAGGAGTAGCAAATAAATTAAGTCTGCAGAAAAGAAAGGTATTGAAAAAAGGAGGTAATAGAACTTGATGGAAGTTTTACAAAAGTGCTTCAAAATTTAAAAGGTTTTGATTTATATTATAAAAAGAAAAAATAAAAAAATTATGGCGCCTGAGAGTGAGTTGTATTCACGTTAGTGATGGACAAACATAAAAGCAGGTCGGAAGTATATATAGAAAATATATATATATATATAAGATTGGTTATCACTCCAAGGATTCAAAATATAGAGCCAATATTGGTAGTTTAAAAAAAGCATTTGATCAAAAATCGGTAAAATTCAAGACATAAAAAAATGTTCGTATATCTTGTTATTATTCTTGTTATAGCCACAGTGTTGCCATAGTGTAATGAAATCATATTTAAATTTGAAATTATTTGAATTAATAGCTTTTCTATTTCATCCCGCCGTGCAGATAAAAAAAATAGCTAAGAGAAAAATGGGTTTAAACTTCAAATTGGAGTTTAAGTTATGAGTTCAATTTAAAGTCTTAGAGGGAAAAAGCATCAAGAAATTTCGAAATTTATGAATTTCGTTTTTTGCTTTACTTCAAGCTTAACCTCTTAAGAATGTCTGATGAAAGCCGCATGCAAAAATGCGCTCAACTTTCATTTTCGTGTTTTTCTCCAAATCATATTATTTATGTCGGTGCGTTAACTTATGAACCCAAACTCTCAAAAACTAATGAACCGATTGCAATTCTTTTTTGTGCTTATTCTATATATAAAAACCTGGTCTTGGTCTAGGATTTTTTTTTAGTGGTTTAGGTTTTTTTTTTAAACAGCGAAATAAGCTCTTTTTATATCTAAAAATCGCTAAGTGAAACCAAATATCCGCCATTTTGCCAAAAATCTTTATGTTTAAATCGCCTATATAAGATTACAAGATTATATTGTCCTGTTGAATCATCTTTTTGCTTTTTTATTTTAATGACTAGCAGATATTACCCGGTGTTACTCGGGATTGTGCCTCGAGCACAGAAAAAGGACGATTTTTAAATCTGCTCTCATTTTAACATTTTTAAAATTATCAATTAAATTTTAAAATTTTTTAAATTATCGTTTTTTTGGAATTTTGCCCTTCTTCCGTCTAAAGTGTTTAGTCAAATTTCCGTAAAACTGTACCTGCCAGACATGATTAAAAAAACAATGACATCCTCAAAGTCTCTATCTGACATCTGGTTTCTGAGGGAAATGGTCACCCACACTCAGAAAGAAGCACATATCTTTCTCCGGTGAAAAATTCCTCTTTTTTTGATAATAGCAATTTTCTCTTTTTCAAATAAAATGTTCGTCAATTAGAATAAATTTTCACATTTTCGAAGAAATATTTCTTCATTTGTAGGAAATGGAAATATTTCAATGTCTCTTATCATGAAAAATATTTTTCTATCCTATATATCCTATATATTGATAAAAAATTCACTATGAGAAGTATTTTCTTCAATAAAAACAAATGTTTTCTCAAAAATAAAAAACCTTTTTCTCTAAAAACGATATATTTTTTTATATTTATCTTTTTCATAGAAGCTTGTTATCATTTTTACAGAATTTTTAGGATCGTATTTGAGTAAGGCTTTCTCTGGAGCAAAGTCTATAGGCTTTTAGACTCTAGAGTCTAGACCATTTCTCTCTAAATATGATGCCTTTTTATCATATTCCGAGATACTTTTTTCTGAGTGCAGTTTGAAAAGTCATTTCGAGAAAAATACGCTCAACGTTTTTCGTAGGATGCATTTAATATGCAATTTTATCTCAAAAAAATTCCAATTTTAAAAAAATCCTATGAGCATCGATTCGATTTTTGGATTGCCTTCGTTCAACTTCAGTTTTGGTCGATTAATTTCGGTTTTTTTTTTTCATTTTTATATAGCTTCTGCTCGTATTCATTAAACATTTTTTTTTGTTCGATTTGGTTTTTCACTTCGTTTGCCTTCGGCTCATTCTTTGATTTTTGTCGAAAGAACTTTTAAAAGCATAGGGTCTATTTTAGCAACAGATACAAATGCTTAACAAGTTTTATCAAAATCGGTTCAGCCGTTTTGACTTGAATGAGCCAAACATAGTTGATTGAAAAAAGCGCCCTCTCACGGAAGTTTTCTGAAATTTAAATAGCCTCAATTCTGTTGGAGGGTCAAGTTATTTCACGTACTAAATTTTAGTAAAATCGGTGAAGTCATTTAGGATTTATTGAGTTTTAACAATGCACTACTTAAAGCGCCCTCTTTCGGAAGTCTTTTGAATTTTTTTATATATTATGTTTTATCTAGGGTGCAGTTGAACGTTCATACCAAATTTCATTGAAATCGGTTCAGGCGTTTAGAAGTTATTGAGTCCTTAAAATGTAGTGCCACGCCCATATGCTACCGCCCACTTTTTTACCTATGCTTTATCTTGGGTGCAGTTGAACCTTTATACCAAATTTCATTGAAAAAGGTCCAGGCGTTGAGGAGTTTTTGAGTCTTAAAGACGCACTACTTAAAGCGCCCTCTTGCAGAAGTCTTTGCAATTTTTTATATTTTATGTTTAATCTTAGATAGAGTTGAACGTTCATACCAAATTTCATTAAAGTCGGTACAGGTGTTTAGGAGTAATTATGTCTTTAATACACACTATTAAAGCGCCCTCTTTTGGAAGTCTTAGGAATGTTTTATAGCCTATGTTTTTTTTTTTGGAAGTAGTTGAACCTTCGTAAAAAATTTCATGGAAATCGGTCTAGGAGTTTAGAAGTTATTATATATTGGAAGGCCCACATACTTCCGCCCACTTTTTTACACCCCCTATGTTCTTTCTCTCTATGAAAGGTACTCGGTATCCAAATTTCTGCTCAATCGGATAAACGGTGCGCTAGCCTATGCGGAACAGACAGACAAACATTTGATTTTATATATTATTACAGTTTACAGATTACAGATTACAGATGAAGCAGGAGTGCGTACTGCGGAGGGCTAGCTAATTATTTGCGGTACTTCATGGACCACAGGATTAACAACAAAAAACAAATTGGCTATTTCATCCCTTTGAAAGACTTTGACCGAGCTTCTTATGATCAATTGTGTTGTGTGTGTTATTAAATGTATCCACACAATTGACCGATAAACTGGCTCTAAAGACTGTCCCCGAAAAAACTGTTCTTTTTTTTATTGTAAAAAAATCAATGATGTTTTTTTCAAAATCCTTACAGCTTATTATTAAGTGAATATTACAAAATAAATAAAAATTTTATTTACACTGAAAAAAAAAAACTTTAAAAATATTATGTACTTTTTGATTAAGGTCCTACACTAGGTTATTTACCAACCTTTCGTTGACCTTAGTGTATGCTCGAAACCATTTACGTCGAAATATTTCGATGTTTTTCGCAGTTTGTTTGGTCTTCTTAAGATTTCTTTTCATTAAAGCCCAATATCTTTCGATTGGACGAGGTTCGGGGCAATTCGGAGGATTGGCTTCTCTTGGTACCACAGTGACATTATTGGCTCTCAGGGCGTAGCAACATGTTGCTAGTTCAGGCCAAAATAGTACTGATCCTTGGTTCTGACGTATAAAAGGCAGCCAACGCCGCTCCAGACACTCTCTGGTGTAAATTTCGGTGTTGATTGTGCGATCCGTCACAAAAGTCCTTACTTCGAATGCCACATTTGCAAATGGCTTGCCGCACCATGTATTTCTTTGGAAATTTGGTATGTTTTTCGGTGGTTAATTAATAAGATGCTCCACCCTTTCTAACCGCAGTATAATATCCGTGTCCAGGTTACTGCTTCTAATCCGCTTTGCAGTACGTTTCATCGTCTATTCTACACAGAGGGAAAAACCTATGGACTCAATACATAAATTTATGTACTCATCGCATAGTTTTCTGCACACAAAAATTTTACATTTTTCATGTATTGAGTACATGTTGAAATCTTTATTGACTACATAATGCTTTCAAGCGGTTATGTAGTCAATAAAGAATTTTATGTACTCAACGCAAACTGTTACAAATAATTTTATGTAATGAGTAAAGATCTTATGTACGTATTACATAAATTATTGACTCAGTACATACATAATTTACTCATTACATATTTGGAGTACATAATTTTATGCAATGAGTACATACATTATTTACTCATTACATATTTTAAATGCATAATTTTATGTAATGAGTACATACATAATTTACTCATTACATATTTTTAGTGCATACATTTATATAATGAGTACATACATCATTTACTCATTACATATGTTAAAAACATAATTTTATGCAATGAGTACATGCATAATGTATTCATTATATATTTTTTGTTCATAATTCCATGTATTGAATATATACACAATTCATGCCTGTGCCTAAAGCACCCTCTCAACAAATGCAATAAATAATTTTATAAAGAAATGACTAGATTTCACAAAATAATTGGCAACTACTTATAGAAACCCAGCCATTTAATTCTTATCCAATCATCGCTTTTGTTCTAGAGTACAGTGGATGAACTCATTCCCGCTCTGATTTTCTAGAGGCTTTAGAGGTGTTGCTTATTTGAAAATCAAGAAACGAATGACATAAAACAGCAAAATCGTGTTCCGATGTGAAAGAGATACGTGTACTGAGTCCATATGTTATGTACTGAATAAATGTGTCACTTCAATCGTATAAGGGGGACATGTACTGAGTCTATATTTTATGTATTGAGTAAAGTTTTTGTAAAAAATTACATAACACGTTGATTGAGTATACGTTGCTTGTATCTATTGAAGTCTGCTATGTACTCAACACATAACATGATGTATTGAATACATTTTTTATTCATTTTAAAAAGTGAATAAATTGATATGTAGTCAGTACACGCTCCCTTTACTCAGTAAATACTGCTCTTGTTGCGTTCTCATACAAGTTGAAGTGCATAGATTTTACATAGCTGTCTCTGTACTGACTACATAACTTTTTCCCTTAGTGTATCATCGTCACGCAATCAAATTTGGGCAGGTAATCACGATACAGTTTTCGAGCCCTTCTCTTGGCTTCGGCGTCCTTTTCTTCTGACCTATCAGGTACTTTTTGTACTTTATAGCTTCTTAGGTTGTAAAATTTTTTAATCCGTTGAACACTTGACTTCGATGTTCCCGCTTTGGCTGCCATATCACGAACCGAAATGCCTGGATTCTGAGCAAACAGCCGCTTAACGTTCTGGGCTACCGCTTGGTTCACTGGACCACTTTTTCTCCCTGAGCCTAGCGTTTTTGATAAAGCGGTAAACTGTTTGTATCGTTTTATGGTCCTTCCGACAGTTTTTACGCACTCGCCAACTTCCTTAGCGATCTTTTTGTATGTGGTGTTTGGATTTTCCAGGTACTTGCAAATAATTGCTTTCCGCTTTTTTTTTTTTATTTAGCTCTTTTATTTTACTAATGAGTATTTTTTTTTAATCTACAATATTTGTACTTTATCTAGGTACCAAATATGTTGCTATAGAGGTAACAGTTTTTTATAAATAACCTAAAAACAAAAGGACAGTTGTTTCTGGGACAGTCTTTACATGTTTTATGCCGGCCTTGAACGGCTAAAGTTCATGTTCTCAAGAAGCTTTACATGGCATTGTTTACTCTCTGAGGTTTCCCAATATATGCAGAGAGGCGGTGACCGATTAGAAATTTTTTTTTATTTCATGTTTTCAGCTGGCCCTGAAGTTTTCTGATACTGAAAATTTATTCTATGATAAGTTTTTTTGAAAGAGAATTATTTTCACCTAGCCCCGAACTTTTGCAACTCTGAGAATTTAATATATGATTAAAAAATTAATTTGAGAGATATTCGAATCATTGTTGTAACAATGTTAACAAGTTTTAATATAAGAAAAAGACGAATCTATCTGATAAAGATCAAATATAAATTATTGAGCATTTAAAACGTCTAAACATTTATTTTAGGAAATATTTACCAAAGTACAAAACCAAAAATAACGGAATGTCAAATCCTTTACATAAAGAATTTTGGAAATGATAAACTTATCTGCTGCAAGTAATTTTATTGGAGCTATCATGTGATGGTATGCTACAGAGAAAATACATCGTAAGCCATCTTTTAAGTTTTTAGACTCATGCCAGTATTAAACACGCAGGTCTGCATGAAAAGGCGGTTAAATTTCAGAAGGAGCGCTTTCATCGTACACTTTTATCAAAAACAAGTTTAGAAACAGATTAGATGTAAGTTTTGTAACAATTCTGTATCTTTAATTGGTCGAACCAGATTTCAATAAACTATCATCTTCCTTGCAGGCTCAGGGATTAATATTTTAAGAAATTTTTTAAAAAATTTTAATTTATTTTAAGTTCTTAATCAAAAAATCAACATTTCATATAAATGCTCTAATGAATTTAATTATATATTTTTGTTAAAAAGATATCATGGCTAGTTTTAATAAATTTGCCATATGTAAATAATGAATTCAAATTCGACTTTTGTTACAAGGGGTGCCATTACCTTAATTAAGTTGAAAGGAGTACGAGGCCAAAAAACGGTTGAGAAACGATGGTTTAGGACGATCGAAAAGCATTATTGAGCACAATTTTTAAAAAAAGTATAAAAGACCAGTTATCGAGATATACGGCAAAAAAGTATTACAAACACTCAGAAAACAGTGTCAAGGGATATGATAAAAAAGGCATCATATTTAGCGAAATATGGTATAGACTTTGCTGCAGAGAATGCTATTCTCTAATTGCGATACTTAAAATTCTCTAAAAATGATAAAAAGTTTCCATGAAATAGAAAAATATATCGTTTTAGAGAAAAATACTTTTTTTTTGAGAAAATATTTGTTTTTATTGAAGAAAATACTTCTCATTGTGAATTTTTTATCAAAATATAAGAAACGTTTTTCAATATCAATAAAATTTCTCTATAAATGAGAAGTTTTCTGTGCGAGAAAAATACTTATCATTATTAGAGACATTGAAATATTTCCATTTCCTAGAAGTAAAGAAATATTTCTTCGAAAACGTGAAAATTTATTCTAATTGAAGAAAATTTTATTTGAAAAAGAGAAAATTGCTATTATCAAAAATAGAGAAATTCTTTACCGGAGCAAGGTATGTGTTTTTTTCTCAGTGTAGGGTCCTAGAAAAGTAGTTAGTACGCATAGAACTAGTGAAATAACTACACTCAGAAATAAGTTTCTCGGAATATGATAAAAAAGGCATCATATTTAGAGAAAAATGGTATAGACTATGCTCCAGAGGTATAGACTATGCTCCATTAAAAATTTTCTAAAAATTATAAAAAGCTTCCATGAAAAAGAAAAATCTATAAAAATATATCGTTTTTAGAGAAAAATACTTTTCATTTTTGAGAAATGATTAGTTTGTACTGAAGAAAGTGCTTCTCATAGTGAATTTTTTATCAAAATCTAAGAAAAATTTTGCATTTTTAATAATTTCTTCTCTATAAAAGAGAAATTTTTTATGCAAGAAAAATACTTATCATTATTAGAGACATTGAAATATTTCCATTTCCAAGAAGTAAAGAAATATTTCTTCGAAAATTTAAAAATTTATTCTAATTGAAAAAAAATTTTATTTGAAAGAGAGAAAATTGCTATTATCGAAAATAGAAAAATTGTTTACCGGAGCTAGGTATGCGTTTTTTTTCTCAGTGTACTGATAGAAGGCTCTCTATACTGGCGGGCAGGTTTTAAAAAAAAAATGTTTACTTGAACGGCAATTTGTAGGATTTTTTCCGAAGCAAAATCAAAATTGTTCGCTTAATTTTAGACAAAATAAGAAATTACGAAGCAATATTTGCTTCAGCAATTCGTTCCAGTACTTTTTGGTACACTAAAAACTTGCCTTTTAATTTTGAAATTAAATTTTTCGTCGAAATTTGGAAATATTTTCAGTTATATTTAAAAATATCAAGAATTCGGTAGCAAGTTCACAATTATTTTCTAAAATGGCATTTTTGATATGAAAAAATTCATTTTAAGGACGACGTAAAGTTTTTTTAACTATTTTTTATATACATGCACAGAATCTTAAAAAGATTGTGTTCAAATTTGAAGTCGATCCAATTTAAACTAACGGAGATATGGATTTTAAAGTAAGTGTACCTCGAACGTATAAAAAACTTTAAAGCGATTTTCCAACAAGTTGTATTTTCGTGTTCACTGCCATTTTAAGAGCACTTGACCGTGTAATTTCTAACTTGGTACACAATTTCTACATATAAAATACCACCTCCAACCAACGTTTACTTAAAAGAATTTTTTTTTAAAGCCCATCCTATGATGGGTTGGAACTAATATTGTCATAAAAAGTATCAAATAAATTTTTATATGCATACTTTTAGGCTGATATTTTTTTCACTACATGGGAAAAGCACACACTAAGGGAAAAAGTTATGTAGTCAGTACAGAGACAGCTATGTAAAATCTATGCACTTCAACTTGTATGAGAACGCAACAAGAGCAGTATTTACTGAGTAAAGGGAGCGTGTACTGACTACATATCAATTTATTCACTTTTTAAAATGAATAAAAAATGTATTCAATACATCATGTTATGTGTTGAATACATAGCAGACTTCAATAGATACAAGCAACGTGTACTCAATCAACGTGTTATGTAATTTTTTACAAAAACTTTACTCAATACATAAAATATAGACTCAGTACACGTCCCCCTTATACGATTGAAGTGACACATTTATTCAGTACATAACATATGGACTCAGTACACGTATCTCTTGCACATCAGCACACGATTTTGCTGTTTTATGTCATTCGTTTCTTGATTTTCAAATAAGCAACACCTCTAAAGCCTCTAGAAAATCAGAGCGGGAATGAGTTCATCCACTGTACTGTACAACAAAAGCGATGATTGGATAAGAATTAAATGGCTGGGTTTCTATAAGTAATTGCCAATTATTTTGTGAAATCTAGTCATTTCTTTATAAAATTATTTATTGCATTTGTTGAGAGGGTGCTTTAGGCACAGGCATGAATTGTGTATATATTCAATACATGGAATTATGAACAAAAAATATATAATGAATACATTATGCATGTACTCATTACATAAAATTATGCATTTAAAATATGTAATGAGTAAATAATGTATGTACTCATTGCATAAAATTATGTACTCCAAATATGTAATGAGTAAATTATGTATGTACTGAGTCAATAATTTATGTAATACGTACATAAGATCTTTACTCATTACATAAAATTATTTGTAACAGTTTGCGTTGAGTACATAAAATTCTTTATTGACTACATAACCGCTTGAAAGCATTATGTAGTCAATAAAGATTTCAACATGTACTCAATACATGAAAAATGTAAAATTTTTGTGTGCAGAAAACTATGCGATGAGTACATAAATTTATGTATTGAGTCCATAGGTTTTTCCCTCTGTGCAGTCTTACTAGTCTTAGGGATATTAGGTGTGAAGCATAATTAAAACAAGAAAATATATTTTGTGTGCATACTTTCAGGTTAAACAGTTTTTCGTATTATAAAAGCACTGTAGTAGCGAGAATAAACAGTTTGAGCGATATTAGGTGCGGAGTGTTAAACTTGCGTTTTGAATATTAAGATGATTTCCAAAAACTGAAAAATTTTACAAGTTGGTTCCTTGTTTTTGTGTGATCGATATGAAGCTACAGTGCTTGAAAGTTAGTATAATTTTATTTTTATCACCTGTTAAAACAAATCGATGGTGTCTGATACTCATATTATGATGGCATGTGCCTTTTGCCACGTTTTAATGGTAATAGATTCAGAAATTTTTGTTACTCTGCTGGGTTTAAGAGTACCTATCTGTATTTGAAAGATTAAAGCCCTACCTTTTGTTTGAACTTTTGTGTTTAGAGTCACCTGGTTTCAGAAAAAGGGTTATAAAGCTCGTTCATTTCTTTGTCTATTGGGTTTGAGGTTAACACACTCGATTTTCTTAGTTCTATTGGATTATATGTCTAATGTGTATTCCTCAACACCTGGCTATGATTTTGTCAACGGTAATCACCAAAAGTATGCTTTTTCAGGCTCAATTTTGTCATAGCAAAATTATTTCACAAGAAAAAACCTACCGCTTTATGTGCTTTGGAGGCTGGTAAGCAAATTAAAATTTTAAATTTCGCGTCCTAACTCATCTTTTTACACTCTTTATATATAAAAGAAATACTTTATAAATTTAACATATGAAACATTCCTTTAGCTTTTCTTTTTTTGAACCTTCTTTCTTAACAATTGCTTTTGATATTCAGTTTCAATATAACACTGTTTCCTATTACCACCCACCAGCTTTTGTTTCGTTTTCTTCTTCTTATTTGCGCTGCCTGGCAACACTGGCTGCCTTTATTGTTTGTTATGCCTGATGTTGCGCACGTGTTTTTTCCACATTAATGGAGTTTTGTATGTGCTCATAAATTTCAGACAGCAACACTGGCAACACAACATGCAATTATTTATATTGCCCTATATTCCGGGGACAGTGGTTTATGCGTATAAAGAGCTGAACTCACGCTTTAGCCATGCAAGCCGCATGCTTAAAAGTTAATTAAAGGCATGAAATCGTATTTTTAATGCATGTCTTCAATCATTTTATTGTAGTTATATTTTTATTTTTGCCATTATATTGTATTTTTATGAGTTTCTTTATGTTGTTATATTGAGAAAATATAAGGAATTTGGCAAGGATAAGGCATAAAACTGACGTGGATTAGGTTGACAACAATGTCTGTATAAAAAAGAAAAACAATAATAAGAACAATAACTCATAAAAGTTATGATATTCCAAAATATTTAACGTAGTCGAAACAAAAACAAAAAAAATTTTTAGGTATTCAAAAACATTTATTAAAAAAAATATTCAAAATCAAAAATTAAGCCGGAAGCTTGCTTAAAAAATTGTAGCGTAAAATAACTTCCTTAAGCAAACTTTCAAATATTTATAAATGCATTATTTAAGTAAAAAAAAAATATTATACCAGCTTTTTTGTGAATTGTGATATTCAATGAGACATTGATCTATAAGTTGTTAACATTTTAAGCAGATAATTTTTAAATATTTTCTTGAAAATTACATGATTACTGGATAAAACAACTTTCAGACAAAAACACTTGAAACGTGCTTTATTTCTGTAAAATACACAAAGAAGTTGTTGCTTTTATTTTGCAATGAAGGCACTCTACAAAATTGAAAACCATTAAAACAGCTAGTTAAAAAATAAAAAAAAAATACAAAAAAAAAACCAACTTCTAAAAACATATAAATTCCATTTGAGTTGATTGTTAAATACGCATTGTTAACTTATTTAAAACTTTTGTGTTTTTTTTCGTTTCGTGTTTTTTTACGTTTTTAGCAAAAGTTCAAAACCAGCACAACATTTTCAACAAGCTTAAAACAAAAACAACAACAACAAGAACAGCTGCAGTCTTAAAAATCAAAGCCAAGATTATTTGCATGCATTACCGCAAGGCAACGAACGTCCAGCAACGTGTTGCCGCTGTTTTGCTTTGTTTATGAATCCTTTTTTTTATTTTTTATTTTGTTCGTTTGAAGCTAGAGTTGTAACGAGGATATAATTCTTTTTATTTTGTTGAACTTAACTTTTTATACCCCTCACGACGTTGCCCAAGCAACACTGACACTAGCTGCTGCACTCACGTAAATGATGCGTTGTTGTTGCTGCTGTTGTTGCTCTGACTGTTGCCGTTGCTATTGCTGTTGCCATATCAGCTGCATGTAACAACAAAGCACTCAAGTCTTCAATCAACTTAATTTTGAGCTCGGCTACATGCAGCTTTTGACTTCACTTAAAATATCCTTGAGGAGGTTCATTCATTCAATTGTTAGCTGCTTGTTGCTCGTTAGCTGTTGTTACGGTTGCTTTTGCCGTTGATGTTGCTGTTGCTATTGCTGAGCCCTCGGCATAGCAACGTTTAATTCAATAATTTATTTTTGCTGTTACCATCGTTGTTATTGTTGCAATTCTTGTTGTTGTTGTAGCATTTTAACACCTCGTAAATATTATTTATGTCTTGCCCTCAGAGCTCACTCAAAGCAAAACCTCCTGAACCTCTATTTTAACAACAATTTTAAATTTCCAGCAAACTTTAGCGCATGGTTTTTTCCTGGTTTGTTATGGTATTAATAATTTTGAAGGAAATGGGGAAATTTTTGATTTTTTTTTTTTTGATATTACAAACGTTTTTAAAACATGAAATAAGTTATTTGAAATAGTTTAGTTTTTTTAAAACTTTTTGTAATCTAAGATTCTGTGTTGCTTTTCAAGGAACATGAATGATTTTTATAACAAAGAGAATTTTTTAATTTTGTCAAAAAAATAACAGCATTTTATTTTTGACGTAATAACGTTACGTCTTACCGCACACAATAATTTATAAAAAAAAATTAAAGTTAAATTATATGTGAATTAAACGTCACACAGTAAAGGTTTCATGAAAAAATATTTATAAAAGAGTAAAGGCCAACCTATAAGTCTCAGAATAAAAATTGCTAACATGAAGAACACGGAGCAACCCTTGAATGCAACGAAATTGAAACAAACATGGAACAGCATAGCATGGAATTATTATTTGATTAGCTACGAAGATATAAAATTAATTCTTTGGCCTAAAAATACAAATATAACAAAAAATTTAAAATGCAATGAGGCTTTGTGGGAATCCCTCAATGCAATATTAATGCATCATCATAGCATGACTTCATTGCATGGTGATTTGGTAGCTGTAAATGTATTCGTACTATTGCAAAAATGATATTAAAAACAGCGTTTGAATTTGCTGTATAACTATTGCAGTCGATAGTCGGCAATTGCTGTCTGCTGCGAAAAGTTTCAAAGCCACAGCCATACTTCACGAAGACCTATCACAGCCGATGATCGGCTGCTGCTGTCTGCTGTGTAAAATACGACAGTCAAAGCAGCAGTTCACGGCCGACTCTCGTAGTCGATATTCGGCTGTTGCTGTCTGCTGCGTAAAATTTCACAGTCAAAGCATAGTTCATGAATGAGCTGTCATGATTTGCTAAATCTATACCTGGCACCCACAGGGGTTAATCATAACTGAATCATGTCAAAAAACACATATAAAATTATATTGCGTACAAATCAATATATTGTCATAATAAATTCAATTATATTGTCTATTATTAAATTCTATTCTGGCTAATGTACATGTTCTCTTGTAACACAACACCTACGGTGATTGAATTTAGATTTAAGGGTAGTTTTAAGTGTTTGTTTATTTAGTTTGTAAGCTTACTTTTGTATAACAGAGACAACACGTCTCAATGATATTCACTAATGCCGAGAGCAAGCAGTACCAACTTAAAGAAAACAAAACACATTCATGTATGTATTACAATCAAAAGAAAAACAAAGCATGTTGCTTACTCATTCTTAACTCCTTAGAATAACACAATCATAATTCTAAGTTATCTACCTTATAATTATTAAATATAAATTGTCCTTACTGTATTCGATTGGAAAAAAGACTCAATAAATTAAATTAAATTAAAAAATAAAAAAAAATGAGCTGTCGTAGTCGATATGAAGCTGCTGCTGTCGTAGTCGACAGTCGACTGTCGAAGTTCTGCTGCGTATAATCTAAAAGTCACGCTTTGTATCGAAATGGTACAAAAATAGCAAAAAAATGTTGTTTTCTTATTAAAAATAACACAATATTGAAGCATATTATTAAGCTATCTAAAATTGACTTGGTGATATTACTATCGCTGAGGGTAATAAGTTAAATTATCGGTTTCAGGAAAAAGTAATAAAATTACTTAATATATTATATTACTTTGCGTTACAGTTACACCTCTGCCTTATATTGTTTTTAGTGATTCTGACGAAGAAGTTGGTAGCGATGGAAGTCATAGTGATATGAGTTTTTGATTTTATGTAAATGCACATTTTGTTAATAAAAAAAAATTACCAATTTATTATTTCTATTATAAATAAAATAAAAGGTGCCTAAAAGTATATTTTTTTCAAAAAACATTAAAATATTTTCGTACCGTTTCGATACATAACGCGACTGTTAGATTTTACGCAGCATGACAGCAGCAGTCGACTATCGACTACGACAGCAGCAGCTGCATATCGACTACGACAACTCATTCATGAACTATGCTTTGACTGTGAAATTTAACGCAGCAGACAGCAGCAGCCGAATGTCGACTACGAGAGTCGGTCGTGAACTGCTGCTTTGACTGTCGTATTTTACACAGCAGACAGCAGCAGCCGATCATCGACTACGACAGCTGAGAATATGCTGTTGCTGTAGCTGCCGATCACTTGTACTTTTACTGTACAGCCACAGCACAAATAATGGTGCTGTTGCTATTTGTTGCGCAGCAATTTAAACTCTGATTAAAAAACACAACATCAAAATCAAGATCAAGATCAATATAAATATCAATATCAAAATCAAGATCAAGATGAAATCAAGATCAAGATCAAGATCAAGATCAAGATCAAGATCAAGATCAAGATCAAGATCCAGATCAAGATCAAGATCAAGATCAAGATCAAGATCAAGATCAAGATCAAGATCAAGATCAAAATCAAGATCAAGATCAAGATCAAGATCAAGATCAAGATCAAGATCAAGATCAAGATCAAGATCAAGATCAAGATCAAGATCAAGATCAAGATCAAGATCAAGATCAAGATCAAGATCAAGATCAAGATCAAGATAAAGATCAAGATCAAGATCAAGATCAAGATCAAAATCAAGATCAAGCTCAACATAAAGATCAAGCTCAACACCGAGATCAAGAGCAAGATTAAGATTAAGATCAAGATCAAGATCAAGATCAAGATCAAGATCAAGATCAAGATCAAGATCAAGATCAAAATCAAAATCAAGATCAAGATCAAGATCAAGATCAAGATCAAGATCAAGATCAAGATCAAGATCAAGATCAAGATCAAGATCAAGATCAAGATCAAGATCAAGATCAAGATCAAGATCAAGATCAAGATCAAGATTTAGATCAAGATCAAGATCAAGATCAAGATTTAGATCAAGATCAAGATCAAGATCAAGATCAAGATCAAGATCAAGATCAAGATCAAGATCAAGATCAAGATCAAGATCAAGTTCAAGATCAAGATCAAGATCAAGATCAAGATCAAGATCAAGATCAAGATCAAGATCAAGATCAAGATCAAGATCAAGATCAAGATCAAGATCAAGATCAAGATTTAGATCAAGATCAAGATCAAGATCAAGATCAAGATCAAGATCTAGATCAAGATCAAGATCAAGATCAAGATCAAGATCAAGATCAAGATCAAGATCAAGATCAAGATCAAGATCAAGATCAAGATCAAGATCAAGATCAGATTAAGATCAAGATCAAGATCAAGATCAAGATCAAGATCAAGATCAAGATCAAGATCAAGATCAAGATCAAGATCAAGATCAAGATCAAGATCAAGATCAAGATCAAGATCAAGATCAAGATCAAGATCAAGATCAAGATCAAGATCAAGATCAAGATCAAGATCAAGATCAAGATCAAGATCAAGATCAAGATCAATATCAAGATCAAGATCAAGATCAAGATCAAGATCAAGATCAAGATCAAGATCAAGATCAAGATCAAGATCAAGATCAAGATCAAGATCAAGATCAAGATCAAGATCAAGATCAAGATCAAGATCAAGTTCAAGATCAAGATCAAGATCAAGATTTAGATCAAGATCAAGATCAAGATCAAGATCAAGATCAAGATCAAGATCAAGATCAAGATCAAGATCAAGATCAAGATCAAGATCAAGATCAAGATCAAGATCAAGATCAAGATTTAGATCAAGATCAAGATCAAGATCAAGATCAAGATCAAGATCTAGATCAAGATCAAGATCAAGATCAAGATCAAGATCAAGATCAAGATCAAGATCAAGATCAAGATCAAGATCAAGATCAAGATCAAGATCAAGATCAAGATCAAGATCAAGATCAAGATCAGATTAAGATCAAGATCAAGATCAAGATCAAGATCAAAATCAAAATCAAGATCAAGATCAGGATCAAGATCAAGACCAAGATCAAGATCAAGATCAAGATCAAGATCGAAATCATGATCAAGATCAAAATCATGATCAAGATCAAAATCATGATCAAGATCAAAATCATGATCAAGATCAAGATCAAGATGAATATCATGATCGAGGTCTAGATGATAGGAAAGGTAGAAATCAGTGTCGAGGTCGTGATCAAACTAAAGGTAGAAATCAAGACCAAGAGCAATGTCAAGATCAAGATAAATTTTAGGCTCAATTGATCGAGCACTGGACCTCGTGTTTTATGCCAACACCGAACGGGCTGTTCATGTTCATGTTCTCGAGCTTATCTTTACGATGTTATCTTTACGTGGCATTGTTTAGACTTAGAGGTATGTTACTGTCTGCAAAGAGGTGACGGCCCAACAGAAAAATTTATTTTTATTGAAAAAACTTTTACCCTAGTTGAGGATTGAACTCGGAATTCATAAGCAACACACTTAATACGAAGGACCACGGCCGTACACAGTTTAGGTCAAGGATTTAAATTAGGAGCAAGAAGAGGATTTCAACAAGAATAACGACAAGAAAATGAACAAAAATTTATTTAAGGTTTAAGACAATGATTACCTGATGGAATTTAACAAGTATGTAGCTAGTAGTATTAGAAGAACTTATAAAAGCAGTGTGACAAGGATATGGACTAAGAAAAGACAAGAA
Organism: Tetanocera ferruginea; assembly: GCA_958299015.1. NCBI lineage: Eukaryota > Metazoa > Arthropoda > Insecta > Diptera > Sciomyzidae > Tetanocera > Tetanocera ferruginea. The sequence continues at coordinate 40,676,726 of OY282640.1, forward strand.
GTAGGTGAAGTATTTGAGCTTGGATTAAGACAAGATTTGAACTCGGTTTATAAAAAATAATGGATAAAAACTTGGACTAGTCTTTGTTCAAAGATTTAGGCAAGGATTCGGAAAATATAAGGAAAAGTATAAGATCAAAAATGAAAAAAGGAGTAAAACAAGAACAGAGACAAGGATTAAAACAAGTATTAAAACAAAAAAGAAACAGTTTCGATACTATCGTAAGTGTAGACGTAGTATACCCGTTAAGTTGTAAGTTGTTTTTTGTAATTTTTCACGTATTTTTTATTTATCTTAAGAAAAATATCAAATAAATTAATAACACCCAATTATGGACTTTTTATTGAGACCAAACAAAGAAAAAGTTCAAAGTAAGCATGATAAAATGAGCAGGCATAAAAAGCAAGCAAAATGTCAAATTTTTGCGTTCATTTCGTTAAGTTTCACAGGTTGAGTTTATTGACTTAGTTGAAAAGAATGTGAAGCAAATGCCATTGCCTCACTTTCAAATTCCATTGGTGCCACTCTCTTCTCTGCCCGATATATAGTTTACTAGCTACAGTCAGTTAAACTTATAATTTCAAAATAAAATAAAGACCCCAATTTTTAAGAAATTGTATGGTGACTATATCTCACGCTGAGGCATCCATCCGTCCTTTCCATTAGTGTCACTTTCGTCTCTCTCCGATGTATAGTTTTAAAGCTACACTCGCTAGTGCTAGTGGGATGTGGGATCCAAATTAATTTGCATTAAAAACTAAAATTATAATTTTACGCCATTTATTTATTAAAAGCATAAAACGAAATATGATTCAACTCATTTTTTTTCATAAGAGTTAAATCTAACCAGATCACAGACCCATTGTTAAGTTGGACAGTTTAAGTTCATTGATTGAGTTGAAAAGAGGTTATAAATGTAGTATAAACAAGAACCTTCAGTAGACAAACAAGAACACACAGTTCTAAGTAGTACATACAAGAACCCAATAAAGAAGTAGTACATACAAAAACCCAATAAAGAAGCCAGCGAGTCAGTTTGTATAAAACGAAAACAATACAAGCAAAAACAAAGAAACAAAACAAAGAAAGCAGCAGTCACAGCATAAGCAGCTGATGATTGATTTTCTTATATAAACACATTCATTTTTCTTCTAATATTTTATTATTTTGTGGATTTAATATAATAGTGACAAAATCCAAAATAAGGTATTTATTCAGCGCAGAATACATCTAATATTTTAGTAAATATATTATCTTTGAACGATGAGCAGTAAAGGCTGAAGGTATACCCTAAAGTATTCGTCAAAAAAGTTTCATGGCCTTAAAAAATCTGTTAAAACAACCCCACACAAACCGTGCTCTAAGACGTTGTTCTACGTCAAAATCAGGATGTAGATAAGGATTATGCAATAACAAAATGCAATAACAAAAGAGTTTAGCTACTACAGCTTTTTCGCACTTTCTCAGCATTAACTCATTTGAAGCCACAGTCCAAAGCATCAAAAAGTTTTAATGATAAAGATTCCAGTGGCTAAAAACAAAGTTAATGTGGAAAAAATTTACCCACCAAAGTTTGGGTTGGGCTCAGGGACAACACAAGACGTAACTACTAACCATGCACACATAGATCTAATTACAGAATAGCTTTTAATCTACTTTTGAGTTGACCTTTTGACAAGTTAACATCAAAAACGCTACAGTTGTTAACAAAGGTACTCATGCGGTTTAAAGGAGCAGTTGACATATAGTTCGTTCTACTAAAAGGTAAATAAATTAAAGTGTTAGCGTTTCTACTGCTTCTACGGTTAGAGTTAAAATTAATGAGAGAAAGAATTTCCGGAGAATCGAAAACACCGGTCATGAGTTGGTGTAAATACACGATATCTGCGGACCTCCTTCGCTCACTTAGTGACTGCATTCTTAATAGTTTCAAACGATCCTCATAAGGAGGAAGGTTTAAGATATCAGTTCCACTTAAGCCCCTTAGAGCAAACCGAACAAAACATTTTTGGATCCTCTCTATTCGTTCAACATGCACATTATAACTTGGGGACCAGACTTGACTTGCGTACTCCAAGTGAGGACGCACAATTGCATAATATAACGTTGTAGTTGTAATCGTGCTATTGAATTCTTTGGCCCAGCGTTTTATAAATCCAAGCATTGAAGACGCTTTTTTACATATATTATCAATATGAATATTGAACGATAACTTAGGATCCATGCATACACCAAGGTCTTTGACCACATCTACACGACTTAAAGCAGTATCTTTTATATTGTAATCAAATAATAAATTATTCCTTTTTCGCGAAAAGGTCATAGTTTGGCATTTACTAGGATTGAGAAACATATTATTTTTAGAACACCAAACTTCAAAGGATTTCAGATCAGCCTGGAGTAGGTTAGAATCATTTTCAGTATTTATTTTTCTGTATATTTTCATATCGTCTGCATAAATCAGCAGACGAGAGTGTTCAATGACGTGTGTGACGTCATTAATTGCTAAAATAAACAGAAGTGGACCAAGGTGGCTACCTTGAGGAACACCTGATTCAGCAATAAATTCTGAAGACAACACCCCTCGGAATCGTATTTGATAAGATCGCTCAGTCAAATACGATTTTATCCAGCATACAAAATAATGTGGAAATCCCATTAACTTTAGTTTGAATAAGATTAAATCATGAGGTAATTTATCAAATGCTTTACTAAAGTCAGTGTAAATACAGTCGACTTGGTTACTAGATTCCATTGAATTTAAGCAGAATGTTGTAAAATCGAGAAGATTAGACACAGTGGATCTTCCATTAACAAAACCATGCTGACGAGTTGTTATGACTTCTCCACAATGAATTTTAACACGATCGTACACAATTCGCTCAAAAAGTTTGGGAATAGACGAAAGCTTAGCGATGGGCCTATAATTATTAACATCATTTCTGCAACCTTTTTTATATATAGGACTTATAAATGATTTTTTCCAAAAAACTGGAAAATAACATTCTGTAATTGATTTATTAAATAATAAAGAAAGTGGTTGACACAAAACGGATCCGCATTGAGTTAACACTGCGGCAGGAATTCCATCAGGTCCAGCGCCAAAATCCTCATCGATTGTCCCAATATACTTTAAAATATCCTCAGAGGTAAAGGATATAGATTCCAAAGAGACCCTGGGTGAAGAGTTCATGTAGTCAAAGTAAACTTCATCAGGGTTAAATGAATCTGAACAAAAAGATTCCTTGAAGAGATTGGTAAAAAGGCCACAAATTATAGAAGGATCGTCCGTAAATCCATCAAGAGTTTTGAAGGATGAAGGAAATCCATCAGATTTTTTCTTAGTATTTATGAACCCCCAAAATCTCTTTGGATCAGACAATATTCTCAGCTTAATATTGTCTAAATATTCATTATATAAAACAGCTGAAAGATTTTGAAATTCCAGAAACAAACGTTTGTAGATTTCTAGGTCATTTGAGTCCAAACTACAGACATATCTCTTCCATGCCCTATTCCTGTTATTGCGAAGTGTTTTCAACTCTTTTGTGTACCAAGGGTACGCCGAGTTCTTTGCAAATTTGAGGCTATATGGTACAGACTGAGAAATTACAGCAAAGAGTTCCAAATAAAAAAAATTAATGGATTCATCCAGATTATGTTCATTTATATATTTTAAAATAACGTTAAGTTTACTGTGAAGTAAATGATTCAACTTCAAAAAGTCAGCTTTTTTAAAATTGAATTCATAAACCTTGTCCATTGAACTCGAATTAACTATATTCTCCCTATCCGATTTATACCAAATACTCAAAGGTGGATGATATGCATCAATAGTAGTAAGAGCATGGAAGGCCCTCTTAACAATGACATTGTTACTGTCCGTAGTTAAGACCAGGTCAAGAAGTCTTTCCAGACTATTATAAATACAACTCACTTGTTGTAAGTCAGAACATATACTGTCAACAAATATATGCTCCCCAAGAGTCTTCGCATTAGATGCACAAAAAAATGTATCATCGTCAGAAGAATGCCATTTTAAGTCGGGCAGATTAAAATCGCCCAACAATAAAATGTCGTCATTAACGTCAAGAATATTAAGAATATAGTCTAGACAATCAGCCAGACTTGTATAAACCTCTACACTACTGTTTGGAGGAACATATGCATTAATTATGTATACATTTAAGCTACAATGTATAACCTTAACGCATATTAGTTCAATATTAGAAGCGCAGGGTATATCAACAAAGGAACTAACAAAGCAGTTCCTTACAGCTATAAGAACACCACCACCAACAGAAGAAATATTGCTGGCGTATCTGTCCTTTCTAAATACTTGGAAACTATTGTCAAACAATTCCAAGTCAGTAATGCTTTCATTCAACCACGTTTCAGTAAACGCGATAATGTCCTCAGAACAATTCTGAGTAGAAAGAAATAAGTCTCGCGTTTTGGAGCGCAATCCCCTTACATTTTGATAGTAAAGGGACAGCCTATTTAGTTTTTTTGGTTCCTACGGGCTATATTATTTGAGCGCCTAGCCTTGTTTTTAGGTTTAAATTCTGAAACGAGAATATTATCGGCCCACATATTCGAATTGAGAACAGCTGTAAAAACTTCGGCTGCAACTGTGAGAATAAATGAGGCGTGGGTGGGCTTATTGCCAATTTTCTTACATGAACGGAAAGCATTTTGGGGTATTAAGTTACATTGTTCGACAAACGTCAGAATATCATAAGTTGATGTGTCGGGTTGTAATCTCGAAATGAAAATGTTCTTAGTCCTCGAAACTGCTCTTAGAGTAGTTGGCTCAGTTGAAGGTTGAAGTGCAATGGATGGCGCAGTAACCAAATTTATGATAGGAATATCTGAAATTTCAGATACAGCATTATCATTAGTTACAGAAATAACTGGCACTTCAGATAAAGGGGCAATCAACTGAGGTCCTACAGTAATATTATTATTACTAACATTATTATTAATGTTTTTTTCGTTATGATTATTATTATTATTTTTATTATTTTCATTAGTATTATTATTATCATTGTTATTTTTATTATCATTATTATTATTGTTATTTTTATTATTATTATTATTATTATTATTATTATTATTATTATTATTATTATTATTATTATTATTATTATTATTATTATTATTATTATTATTATTATTATTATTGTTATTATTATTATTATTATTATTATTATTATTATTGTTATTATTATTATTATTTTTGCTATCATTATTAATGTTATTAATATTATTATTATTATCATTTTTGTAATGAATATTATTTATATTATTACTATTATTATTATTTGAAACAAATTCAGAGACATGTGACGAGGAGGTGGGAACTGAAAAACGCTTAGCCTGGGGAATAGAAGACAGGCTTTGATTGGCACGTTTGCGCTTATTATTTTTTCGTTTATTTTTAGAGTTATTTTTAGAATTATAACTCTGCTTTTGTACTGAACCCCTATTTAGGACTTCGTTTGTGGATATGATTGCTGAACCGAGAGTTTCGGACTCCGTCAAAGGAACGTCAGCACTGGTTGGCGAAAAAATTTTATCCGTTATACTGTCACAATGGTCAACACTTATGAGATGGATTTTCACAAGGATTGTTGCATAGATAAAGACAATACTTTGTATTATAATGATTATAACAACAAGTATTATAATGAGAAATAGAACAAGAATTAAGAAAAGGACTTTTTGAGAGAGAGATGTCGATGTCGATACAAAAGAAATCAGGATGAATTATTTGGAAAGGATTATTATGTGGCTATTTTTTGTTTTATCTATGAAGCAAGGGCTTCGCCCAATTTATACCTTACATAAATAAAAATAAAAATTAGGTTTTTAATATGAAGTTGTTTTTTTTATTAATTATTTTTAAATTACTTGCAAAAATATTTTTAAACTGGTTTTAAATTTACAACTATTGCTTCATATAAGGGGAAAGATTATAAGACTTAACTTAAGAAATTAGCTATGTCTAAATAATCTACTTTAAATTTTAACGCTCACTTCATATAAAATTATATATTAGAATGAAATTTAAAACCAAACCAAACCAAAAAAAAATCTTAAATGGCTGACATTAAAGATACTGCTACAAGCTGCAATAAATTGTTTAAAAAAAAAGAAATCGTGTTTCTCATGTACCAAGTGCGGCACTTTGTTTTTTATTTTCGTAGCAATTCAGATATTTTAACATCCGTTTCCGTTCGTGCTCTGCTTGGTTGTGTGCATCCTCGAACCCACACACACATAAATCAGATTTTTATTTTAAAACGTACAAGTGCTATTTTTCCGATGTGTTGCTTTATTCTTTTGTAGCAACAAATCTTTTTTTACTTTGATATTATTGAAGGCGTTGAAATGTTTATTTATAAAACTAAGAATTTATTTTGCTAAGAAAAACTATTTTTTAACAATAGTTATAAATAGAGTTGGATGTATGCATAACATTTTATAATATTGCTTATAGAAAACAACTGTTTTGTTTTTTGCACACGTCACTCTACATAAAGCAATAATTAAGACGGCGACAAGCGACTGGATACTAAAAGTTATGGTGTTTTGCCTGAACGAAAGAAAGTGTTTTTAAAATTAATAAAACGAATTTTTGACAACTTGCCGAAAACCGCAAAAATATATTTAGTGTCAAATAAAAATAAAAATTGCACAAATATTTTAAAAAAAATTATTTTTTAAAATTATTGCTTAACATTCAAGTTGGCGTTGAGCCAAAAAATTATTTTTAATTTTTTTCAAAATTTAAAGGTCACACAAACACGCCCTCTTGCTAGCCTTGACATTGTTGTTTCAGACAAGTTATGTCATAAGAGATTTTTTGTTTTCAATATAGATGAGTTGGCTTGTATGCGATAAAATTTTATTTTTTTCATATTAAAAGATACTTTTTCACCGTTTATCTCGCACAATTTTTCTGCTTAATGGCTTCTGGATATTGAAATTATTTTCAATGAAAATTCAATTGAATTGAGTAACCAGCAACGCGTACTACATGTAAATGAATCATTTTTTCCATATAAATTCGCTATAAAAATAAAAAATTGAGAAAACGTAATCAGCAAAAATGACGGCTAGGCAGCAGCCATTGCTGACCAGCACACTCGATGCGTATTCGTCATACCAATAGGCTGGCAGACCCCACGCATACACACACAGCTATTCACATCCATTCATATGCTCAGGTCCAAAAATGTTAGCAATACTGAGCAATATAAAATAAAAAAAAAACGCAAAAACAGCTGAAAATAATCGGAAATGCTGAATCATCAGTCAGTTATGTGTCAAATTTGTTGACGCTTGTTTTTTTTTGTTTTGTAATTTTTACATTTTTATTTTTTGTAATTTAAATATTTAAGCGCATTTAGAGTGAAAATTTCAACATCTTAACATGTAAACACGTCAAATATTATGCATAAATTAAATTAGCCGGCATCAAAAAACCAATAAAAACCGGCATCATAAGCAGCGAGTGTATGTATTAATCATCGTAAATCCGATGTGATCTGACGACGGTGACGCACAGTGAGTTGGCTTCATTTAAGCAATAGATAAAAATAAATGAAATAAGACTTCAAATATATTTATTACATTAACCTTTGAAGAAAATTTGACGCTATGCATGGCAGAGGTAAGATCCGAAAAATGAAAATATTAAAGTGGTTAAATATAATTTTGTTTTTTTTTTTTTTTAATTTGCGGTCAAGAATTTCAGGTTTTACACTAAAGATTTACTTGATTAAAAAAAAAAGGGTTTATATTTGAAAAAGTTATTCATCTCTTAACAATCAAAAGTTAAACGGAGGAATCTATTTTCATACCATTTCATGAAGCAACAGGTTGCTGAAAAAAAGTGTTTGCAGAACAAACCGAGCCGAGAAGACCATTGGTTCTTGGGACGCTATTCCGACTCATCAGCAATCTTTGTGGTTTCTGCATTAGTATTAAGTCATAAATAACCCCATAGAAATACCCAACAGAACAGTGTAAGAATATAAAAATATTAGAATATAGGATCATAGCAAGGCTGGAATTTAAGCCCTAGACTTCTGAATTGACAGTCAGACTTACTAGGCACTCGACTACTGAGTTCTAGTCAGTGAGGCCTGAAACTACACCATAAGCTTACTAGTCACCATAGTTTATTCACGACTACATATTATCCATCCTATCATACTGCATCCTCTTATTGTAGAGTAATATCATACCCATCATACAAAGGGTACTATTTATGTTTCGGGAACTGGCAGACGCAATGTCAATAGCTAAAATCTGGCATCACCATAAAAAAGTTTAACATTTGTTAGCACAATGATTTGATGTAAAAATGCTATTTGTTTTGTTTGCAGTGAGTTAAGTTCGTTGGAATTTTGTTCACAACTTTTGACGTGGATTATCTCAACAAGAATGTGTCGATGAACTCACTTATTTGTACTTATTTGCTTTATCGTCACCATCAAAAAGCACAGTAGCTATATCGCTGGTATAGTGAATTCAATCGTGTTCGTAGTTCGGTTGCCGACGAATTCCGTGAAGTTTGTCCAAAATCGGTTGTTGTGCCACAAAACAAACGAAGCTTGCACATTAGTTTCACATCAATACATTCGGATGAAGACCCCATGGATACCCCATAATTTATCAATCGCTATGACAAATGCTTTGAAAACTGCACGGAAAAAATGCTATGACAAATGATTTGAATGAATGCAAAAGTATTTTGATCATCAAGGGAAATATTTTGAAAAACAATAAAGCCATTTTCATTTAAATATGTTTGTTATTATTTGCTATTTCGGAAATATAAATAGTTAACCTCGTAAGCATGATAATTGTATTAACGTGAGGATTTTAGTTTTAGAAATTTCAAGATTAAATATATCTTTTTCTTAGTCAATTCAAGTTGTTAATTCTCAATTCCAAAGAGAAAGTGCTCGTAAAGTACTTGTAAATATTAACAATTTGTTGTTTAGTTTGGTAATAAATGAAGATTTAAGAAGGATAACAACCTACGACCTTAGCCAGGACGGGGTTCGAACCTGGAACATTTGGGTTTGCAGTCATACTTACTAAACACTCGACTACTTAAACCACTAAGGCAGTTCTATCATCACCATTATACCCATCATCACATGATAACAATATTATCTCAACATTTCACCTTACCATATAATCATATCATCCCCATTATGTCATGTTTCATACCATCCATTACATGATGTTCATCATGTTCACCTACCTATCATATCGTAACTAACCTATCATACAATAAAATACCCATCCTACACTGAGAATATAATTTATGTATGCGTTCATAAAAACCTACATGCATTTTGCGTTCAGTGATCATGTGAACTTGTACATAAGCTCTATGTTATTATACATGGCTTAAGTGTATTCATACACTCAGGGAAAAAATGCTGTTTTATCAAACAAATCATGGGTGGAAATAACAGATTTCACTGTTAAATACCATCCAACAAATGAAACTTTCAAATCAACAGTCGGTTGACTGTTGGTCTAGGAACACGAAACCCGTATAAAAATTTATTTATTGAACTTTGATCACTGGTTTGAAAGTTCATGTATGGCCGAGTGTGCTAACGTGTGCGTCTAGTATTTGAGTTTCCACGGTTCAAACCCGGCAAGGCCAATATAAATTTGTTTACTTAAAATATTTTTTTTTAAATAAAAAATGAAATTTGCAATTTTTGTTTTTTTTTTGGAAGATTTTAAGCATATTATTTTGAAGGTTTTTTTTTAACCAAACAATTAATGAAACAGAATTATTATTATTTCAATTATTAAATTACAATTTTTGATACTTACACAGCTAGGGTTCTAACCCACGTCTCCCGCATGACAGTATAGTGCACATCCACTGAGCTACTGACAACGATAATATAAATATAGCAAAACATATATACATAAAAACTATTGCTTAGAAAAAATTGACAATTCAATATAAGCACAAAAATATTTTGAAACGTTCATTCAACAAAGAAAATTGTTTACTTAAACGCCCAGTAGCGAATGGATCGATCCGTCTCTGATGCCGTCTTGAAGACACTCGATCCGTCATACACGACGGATCGATCCACTTCCATAGCTGTACTCGAAGACATTTTCAAACAAATTAGCAATATGACGTGCAAGACTATACTTTGCGCAGTCTTCGAAGACGGATGGAATCCACGTCTTATTAAATGTACGCGTTCTCTCAAAACCAGTACAGCTCTGCTTGTGTTTGCTCTATATTTCCGTCTCATTGCCCTCGCTCTTTTTGTTTTATGCTTTCAATTCTCTTACTCTCCCACTATACTCACTCACCCTCATCGTTTACTCCAACTTCGCCACGTCTTTGACGACAGAAAGGATCCACGTACTGTCATGGTTGAATAACAAGGTTGCCTCAAAACTGACTGTGCTCTCTTTCGCTTATCCGAAAGTGTCAAAATCAACTGGCTGTCGAAAAAAAGAACAACAACAACAACAGCTGAAGCAGTTCGCTTTGACATTTGCGGCAGTCGCTCTCTCCGTGTTGCGGTTATCTTATTCAGTGTACCCTGCGTACTGTATAATGTACGTGTTCACTGAAAGCCAGTACAGCTCTGCTTGGTTTGTGCCATGGTTGAATAACAAGGTTGCTTCAAAACTGACTGTGCTCTCTTTCGCTTATCCGAAAGTGTCAAAATCAAATGGCTGCTGAAAAACAACAGCAACAACAACAACAGCTCAAGCAGTTCGCTTTGACATTTACGGCAGTCACGCTCTCCGTCTTGCTACTACCTTATTCAGTGTACCCTGGTTTGTGCAATGTTTCTGCCTCAATGCTTGTTTTTAACTCTCTTGCTCTCCCACTCACCTTTCAAACTTCGAATCGAAATAAAAACTGAATAAGGTATTCGCGATTATAAGCCAAAATTTATTTTAAAATAGTTGTACAAAACGTTTAATATATATTTTTAATAACAAAAATCAAAATTTACTTCGATAGCGTTGCAACTACTATTTATATCAATTCCGCCACTGTCATTGATACCGTCACTGCCATTGCCGCCTTTTGTGCCACACACTTTTTTTTCACTTGTTTTCAAATATTTTAAGTATTTTTTTTTTCTTTTTATTAATTAAACAACTCAGTTTTTTGTTTTTCTACCAATTTTTCTATTTTTAGAGATTTTTCACTTCATACAACTTATTATATTTTATTTTATTTTAATTTTACTTTTCACATTCACTTTTTGCTCTTTGTTGCTGAACTTAGTACTGCCAGATGCAACATTTTTGTTATTACAAAAAATATTCTCATTTCAACTCAATAAAAAAGTGTCATAATAATCAAACATTGCGTCTGGTAATAATTCTAATCACATTCAGAGAGGCATAATTAATCAGCAACTCAGAGAGGCACTAATTTCATACGATTCATTTTGTTTCCGAATATATGAATACAGGTCAGCAAAAAATCCGCAATGTTACTCCGTTGTCGTCAACGACGTTTATGAAGACAACGTCTTGGAAGTCAACTTTCGCAACTGGGCGCAAATCATTCAATCGAATGAATGAACGAATGTTTTCAAATAACAGTGGCCGACTGTTAATATAACAGTTGATATTTTTCTGAGTGTACACAAGCCCATGTAAAACAAAAGAATAAGTCATGTATGTAAACGTATAAAAATGTTCACAAATCTGTCTTACACAAAATTCCTGAACGCGAACACTGCCTTAAAGAATTTATTAATGGGTTAAGCGCATTGTGTGTGTGTATTTGTGTATGAAGAGCGCTAAACAATTGCAAAAAAAATCTCAAAAAATTGTTGAATAGCGAAAGTGGAAAATAGAATGCTGGATGAAATAATCGTGCAGCTGCAAACAAAATTCGGCTTATTACAGCAATCATTAAAAATCGAAGTTGATGAAAGTATCTAAAACTGGTTTTGTGTTTCTGTTCATGAGCTGAATGTACTCTTATATGAGGCTGCGTACCCAGCATTGCCATCGTCATGCAAATGTACATTATCTCAATCCGCTCATACGTAGGGTCATGAATGTGCACAATATTTGTAAGTTAATATTCACAAATAATGAAACCTATAGTTTTTAAAGTATCTTGTTGCTAGCCACACCCATAAAAACTCAGTTTGTTTTCGTGTTGATTTGGTGCGGACCTGCAGCTGAACATTAAGTATTTATAAAGGCACTTTTTTCAAAAAACTCCAAGAAGCCTTCTTAGGCTCCCTAATCCTTACACAATACATCGCGAAAATATTTTGTGTAGGTTAATAAAATGAGCCAAGTAATATTTTAACCCAGGTAATTTCTGAGTTCTGATACTCTGTTCTGAACTGAAGCGTATCCCGGTGAGAGCGTTTTGCATAGACCGAAATAAATGATAGTCGGACGGGGCAAGGTTCGGTCTATAACGCAGGTGAGCCAAAACTTCCCATTAAATATTTTCCAAATAGTTTTTAACCGGTCTTGAGACATGTGGTTGAGCGTTGTCATGTTGAAAAATTATAGCTTCGTGTCTGGTCACATATTCCAGTCGTTTCTCGGCTATGGCTCTCTTTAAACAGATCAATTGAGTTCGATTGAGGTTACCTGTGATCAGAGCTGCCAGGTGGCGGGATTTTCCCCGTTTTTCGGGATTTTTCGTTCAAATGGGGATGGCGGGGAAAACATTGATAAAAACGGGGAAAATAAAAATAAAACGTAAAGTACCTTGCTTTATATTTTAGAGCTACCTTTTCGAAGCAAAATATGTAATTTCTTATGCCATCTTGTAGACAATTCCTTATTGCCGCTTGCAAATTTGAAATTTTTAAAAAGTTTGACTTAACGAATAATAGTTTTGAAGCTATTTGATTAAAAAAAATTTTCATCGTCGGTCCCATGTCCTCTTATTTTCCACACGTTTCCATGTTTAAAAAAAAATTAGTTTCGTTTAGTTTTTGCATTCACCACAGCGGCATGTGCTGAAAGGGCTTTTTCGCTGTTAATTGCCAGCAGTTATTTTGTAGACAATTAGAAAAACCTTGGAACTAGTGCATGGAACAGTTTGAATTTCTTTTTATATTCTTGGTTTTTCTTGTCAGCAGGCACTAACTAACAAAATCAAAAACCAAACACGCTCAAAACGTGTCGTGGCCCGTTTTTTTTATTTAGATTCCGTACTTCTTTTAACTTTCGTAAACATATTCGATGAAAATAGTAAAGTGGTAAACAAATAACCACTTCTGGACTGTATTAAAACGGACCAGTTTAAAACCATTGACAATGAAACTAGCACAGATATAGGGAAAAAGGGATGTTTATAGGGACAATTGTCTTTTTCTATGACATCAACCCGTAAAAATCATCAGTTCGTTCAATGCAAAACGGTATTGTAGTGGGACCAGTCTTTCCTTTTTTGGAACTAATTCAGAACTATTCTAAATCTGGTCCATTTTTCTGCAGGGTTTAAACAAAACAAAAATAAAGAACTCTCTTAAAAATAACTCTCTATACGGAACTCTCCACACTAAATCTTTGATGAAATTTCAAAATGTTTTGAAATTAAAATAAATACTGAATGTTTAAGTCTTCATAATAATAATGTATATATTTAAAATAAATTTAAACAATTTTTGCAATGATTGTTAGGTTGATCTCAGACCCTTACGGTTCTATCCCGAATATCGATAATATATCTCTTTTAATTATTGTATGTTTTTATGGATACGTACGTATTTGATCTATTATTTATTTTTGTTATAATGAAATGAAATAATTTAATTTTTAATACATTAAAATCATAGTTTTTTTTACATTTAAAAATGGGGGGAAAAACGGGAAAACTCAAAGTAAAAAAGGGGAAAAATTTTTTTTGTGTATGCAAAAATGGGGATTTATTTTTGCTGACACCTGGCAGCACTGCCTGTGATTGTCTGGCTCGATTTTAACAGCTCATACACTCATAAAAAGCTTATCGGAATATGATAAAAAAGGCATCATATTTAGAGAAAAATGGTATAGACTTTGCTCCAGAGAATGCTATTCTCTAATTTCGATACTAAAAATTCTCTAAAAATGGTAAAAATATTCGATGAAAAAGAAAAATATATCGTTTTTTGAGAAAAAACTTTTTATTTTTGAGAAAAGAATTGTTTTTGTTGAAGAAAATACTTATCTTAGTGAATTTTTTATCAAAATATAAGAACAGTTTTTCATTTTCAATAAATTTTTCTCTATAAATGAGAAATTTTTGTGCGAGAAAAATACTTTTCATTATTAGAGACATTAAAATATTTCCATTTCCTAGAAGTAAAGAAATATTTCTTAGAAAATATGAAAATTTATTCTAATTTAAGAAAATTTTATTTGAAAACGAGAAAATTTCTATATCGAAAATAGAGAAATTTTTTAACGGAGCAAGGTATGTGTTTTTTTTCTCTGTGTAGTAAAACACAACCTTCTGACCCCACCAAATACAGACCAATACCTTGGCACCATGGATATTTTCCTTTGGCTGGCAAGGTCCTGGTTGTCCGGTCTTCACATATGAATGTTTGCTCTTCGGGTTGTCGTAATGGATACATTTTTTATCCCCAGTCACGATCCGATGCAAAAATAACTTATTTTTGTAGCGTTCGAGCAGTATTTTCGACATGCAAAATCGTTTTTCCACATCTCTCGGCTTCAAATCATATGGCACCCAATTTCCTTGCTTTTGAATGTATCTGGCTGTTTTTAAACGTTTTGAAATGGCTGATTGAGTGACTCCCAGCGATTTTGCAAATTATTTTTTTTTTTGTTTGGCAACAATTTTCATTGAGTAATGCTTCTAATTGTTTGTCTTCAATCGTTTTGGCTCACCAGGACGTTTCTCGTCTTCTAACCCAAATTCACCAATTTTAAATCGTGCAAACCACTTTTGGCACATTCGCTAAGCTAGACATAGTCACCACATACTTCCACCAAAATACGATGACTTTCTTCATTTTAAAGTAATGAAGAAGAACTCCCCGCAAAAACACTTTTTCAGGCACAAAGTTCACATATTTGAGTGAAAAAATATATTGTTTACAACAACGCATGTTCGGAATATTGGAACGAGGGAATAATAATCAAGTTACGCCATCTCTTAGCAAACCTTATCGGGGGTGATATTTCTCAATGAATTGTGTTAACTTTGGCAAGTGTCACTTGGTAAGTGTTTTAAAATTTTGCTTTACTGGAAAATAAGGTATCGTCAAACGATTCCCATTATTTATAAGTATGAAGTTGATTGAACACTATTGTATTTTTTGCTGTTCTGTCACGCAATTTTGGTGTACGACCAGATTTTTGTATATTTTTTCTAACCTTCATGGCTTCCTTTTCCTTCTTCACGAATCTTTGATAACGTTTTAAATTGTTAGTGAGATTGGCTTTTCCTTAAATACTTCTGTGATTGATAGTCAAACAGAGGAACGATCAAGTCTACTGTGCGTTTTAGTTTATATTTATATGTTTGCTTATGAAAAGTATAACTACCGTTCATTACATAACTTTTACAAACTTTCTTTACATATGTTATTCATGTTTCATGTTCTAGTGTCTTTTGTGTATTTTGTACATTGATATCCTGAATATTTCATGTGACTCATTTAATAGGTTGCTGAACCAAAATTCATGAATGAAATTCATGACCATCATATAGAAATTCATAATTACGGTTACAAAGTGTACTACTTTGGTTCAGTGAAGAGACGCGTCACTTTCAACTTTGAATGCAAATTTTTAAACTTATCGGCAAATAATTTAAAACATAAGCATATATTGGTAATTTAAATTATATATTTTTGCTTACGCTACACCACTGTGCAGTGACACCTTCAGCTGGTAATAAATTTTGATTGATTTAAGCTTTGAATTTCTTTCTTCTGCCGCCATCAACTAAAAATAACCCAGCTAAGCCGGTTTAAAAATTGTCTGAGACTTTGACAATAAACATTGTTAGAAATTTAATTTTAAGCTTTGCTTCGAAATGATGTCCCTCGGACACCATGACATTGTTTTATAATTATAAATTAGTTTTTATAGCTAATTAATCTTTACACATCTCTGACATATATTTTAGTTTGTATTTTAGTCATATTTTATGTCTTCTTGACTTGTTGTGTCGCTCTATTTTGACCCTAATTAGCATAAATGAGTGAGTGACATTTACATGAGGCCTCCATTAGAAGAGCTGTCAAAGTTATTGACATTTCTTGTTGTGTTGTGTTTTTCTATTGTTTTTTCTTGTTGGGGGTGCATTGGTGTTGGTGCTGCTTGGGTGTCCAGCGTTAATGGTTTGCTGGGTCTGTTCACTGCATTCTTCGCTAATTTTAATTGACATTTGCAAATGATCGATGCTATGAATGTGACATGGTTGGCGCTGCAAAATTTTTGCGTTTTATCAATATTTATGCTGTGCTCTCACATGTCAGATGATGACGTTGTAGAAATGCATAATTGTTGTAATTGCCAAGTTGAAATGTTGAGATGAAAGATTTTAATCAAAATAAATTTGTTATTTTTCACAATTTAAAGTTTTTCATATATATATATTTTTTTTTTAAATCAAGTTTTAATATTGCAGAATGTGGAAACTCTTTACTTAGTTACAGATACTTTTTTCTATCACATCATTTTATCCATATATAGATTTTTTAGCATATCACTTTTTTCCTTGCAGAAATGGCAGAAAATATGACGTTTTCTAAAGCGCTCAAGCAGGTATTGTTCAAACAAATTAAGAAGGGCCAATCTATAGGTTTGTACCTTGTACACACAATTAATGAATTTTAAACATTTGGTTTATGAAAAATTCATGTTCTGGGTTTTTTTGTTATGTATTTTGTACATTGTTATCATAAATAAATCATTTGATGAATCAAGTTATTGGTGACTGGCCCAAAATTCATGAATGAGATTCATGTAAATCATGTAAAAATTCATAACTATTGTGAACTTTTTGTTTTTTTTTACGTGTTTCTTTCAACTTTTCCAGCATACTTGGTGCTAATTAATCGTAAGTTTTCTGTTACAACAACTAAAAATAATCGTAAGTTACACTTTTGGACAACATTGATTTTTCAAATAAATGTCTAACTTTCTTAGAATTTTTAATGGAGAAAATCTACTGTATATTTTGTTTTAGAGCAAAAATGTATAGACTTACCTTTTGCACCAAGAGTGGAGCAGCAAAATCAACACCTCCCTGCAGACGGAAGCCCCAGGGTTGAGCATCGAAACGGGAAAGTTTGACTTGCATTAACTGTCCTTGGTCCATTTTTAACAATGTTGTTTAGCTGAAATAGTAAAATAATATATATAAAACAAATGTGAAATAACTTGAAAAAATTTAAAAAATATAAACTAACATATTAAATATATCCTTAAGTTTATTGATTTTAAGTTAATTTCACAAATGTGAAATAACTTGAAAAAATTTAAAAAATATAAATTAACATACTATATTTATCCTTAAATTTGCATAACACTAACAATAATAAATTTTAATAGGACATTCATGTCAAACAGCTCATTAAAACAGCGAATACCCTTAAATTTGCATTCAAACAATCATGGCTTAAAATCGCCAAGAATCAAATAAAATAAAATAAAATACTATTTATGCAAAAACATTCGCCATCTTCTGTTATTCGCCAGATGCAAATGAAGACATTAACTAGTACCTAGCTGGTAAGCAGCAGCTGCCAGTACTCAGTGAACGCTTAAACATTGGGCAGCTACAGACTTGGGTGCTGTTGTTCATCTCCCTCGATTTTTCACTTTTTCTAGGTTGCCATTTTTTGTCGCTAATAAAGACATTCTCTAAAATGGTTAAAATGGCAAAAATAGGTGAATGCCAGCTGGGGAAAATAAAAAAAAAATATACACTAAAAAAAAACCAACGCCAAAAAATGCTCACGCAGCAACAGCTCAGGTGCTGCTTGCTACTGTCGCACTTCAATCTAGCTACAATCTGGTAACACTCACATGCACAACACAATCATGTGGCAACTTCACTACTTTAGGTAAATAAATTTTAGCTCAAGCACACTTTTGCATGCAAAATGCGCGCCATTAAAAGTGTTTCTAGGTTGGCGAGTGAGTCTTCGATGTTGCCCCAAAAAAAAAAAAAAACAAACAAAAAAAAAAAACTTTACCAGGGCGAGATGCTGATGCTTAAAAGGGCAGGGTTTGAAGTTTGCCATAGATATATATATATATATATATAGATTGGGCTGAGTGGCATAAAAGTAGACACATGTGCACGTTGTACTAAATGGTTAAAAAAGTTCAACTCTATGCCGCATGTTGCTGCTACTTGCCAGTGTTGGCCATGTTCACATGTAGAACGTTCGCGCTGCAAGCTGGAGTTGCGCGTGTCTGTAATGGAAGCTGCATAAAATAACCATTTAGAATGAATATTAAAAAAAGTTGAATTTTTTTGTGTGCTAAGTTTAAACCTAGTTACCCAGCATAACACTCAGAATGGCTTAATGTGTGAATGTGTGTGTACGAGCTAGTGTTTGTGTTAGTGTGTCTGTTAACTGAAAGTGGAAGTGTTGCCTTACGTGAGGGTAACAATTTTGCATTAACCAAGTTCTAAAATGATATGAGCAGCATCTAAAAGTAAAAAAAATTTAAAAAAAAAAAACAGCCAAAAGTAAATCGCTTAATGAGCAGCGTGCAAGAAAGAAGTTAAACGTTGCAGATAAGCAACTGGCTAAAAATTGTCTAGATTTAAGTAGAACGAAAACAAAAATAATATTCTTAATTTACTAAAGAAGCAGTTTGCTGAAGATAATGAAGCGTATATTTAAGAGGGCACAAAGTCTGTATTGAAAAGCTCTAGAGCTCAAAAAGAAGAAAAAAAGACGTGATTCTAAACCAAAATTTTGTCAAAATTAAAAACGGCAAAAATTTAAAGAGATAAGTTTTTATCCTTTATTCAATATTTAAAGTTCTCTCCATTCTAATTTTTAATTTTTAATTTTTAATTTTTAATTTTTAATTTTTAATTTTTAATTTTTAATTTTTAATTTTTAATTTTTAATTTTTAATTTTTAATTTTTAATTTTTAATTTTTAATTTTTAATTTTTAATTTTTAATTTTTAATTTTTAATTTTTAATTTTTAATTTTTAATTTTTAATTTTTAATTTTTAATTTTTAATTTTTAATTTTTAATTTTTAATTTTTAATTTTTAATGTTTAATTTTTAATTTTTAATTTTTAATTTTTAATTTTTAATTTTTAATTTTTAATTTTTAATTTTTAATTTTTAATTTTTAATTTTTAATTTTTAATTTTTAATTTTTAATTTTTAATTTTTAATTTTTAATTTTTAATTTTTAATTTTTAATTTTTAATTTTTAATTTTTAATTTTTAATTTTTAATTTTTAATTTTTAATTTTTAATTTTTTAATTTTTAATTTTTAATTTTTAATTTTTAATTTTTAATTTTTAATTTTTAATTTTTAATTTTTAATTTTTAATTTTTAATTTTTAATTTTTAATTTTTAATTTTTAATTTTTAATTTTTAATTTTTAATTTTTAATTTTTAATTTTTAATTTTTAATTTTTAATTTTTAATTTTTAATTTTTAATTTTTAATTTTTAATTTTTAATTTTTAATTTTTAATTTTTAATTTTTAATTTTTAATTTTTAATTTTTAATTTTTAATTTTTAATTTTTAATTTTTAATTTTTAATTTTTAATTTTTAATTTTTAATTTTTAATTTTTAATTTTTAATTTTTAATTTTTAATTTTTAATTTTTAATTTTTAATTTTTAATTTTTAATTTTTAATTTTTAATTTTTAATTTTTAATTTTTAATTTTTAATTTTTAACTTTTAATTTTTAATTTTTAATTTTTAATTTTTAATTTTTAATTTTTAATTTTTAATTTTTAATTTTTAATTTTTAATTTTTAATTTTTAATTTTTAATTTTTAATTTTTAATTTTTAATTTTTAATTTTTAATTTTTAATTTTTAATTTTTAATTTTTAATTTTTAATTTTTAATTTTTAATTTTTAATTTTTAATTTTTAATTTTTAATTTTTAATTTTTAATTTTTAATTTTTAATTTTTAATTTTTAATTTTTAATTTTTAATGTGTAATTTTTAATTTTTAATTTTTAATTTTTAATTTTTAATTTTTAATTTTTAATTTTTAATTTTTAATTTTTAATTTTTAATTTTTAATTTTTAATTTTTAATTTTTAATTTTTAATTTTTAATTTTTAATTTTTAATTTTTAATTTTTAATTTTTAATTTTTAATTTTTAATTTTTAATTTTTAATTTTTAATTTTTAATTTTTAGTTTTTAATTTTTTATTTTTAAGTTTTAATTTTTTAAATTTTAATTTTTAATTTTTAAGTTTTAATTTTTAATTTTTAATTTTTAATTTTTAATTTTTAATTTTTAATTTTTAATTTTTAATTTTTAATTTTTAATTTTTAATTTTTAATTTTTAATTTTTAATTTTTAATTTTTAATTTTTAATTTTTAATTTTTAATTTTTAATTTTTAATTTTTAATTTTTAATTTTTAATTTTTAATTTTTAATTTTTAATTTTTAATTTTTAATTTTTAATTTTTAATTTTTAATTTTCAATTTTTAATTTTTAATTTTTAATTTTTAATTTTTACTCACCCGTTTGCACTTACTTTAGAATCGAACACGAAAAAAGGCAAGGGCAATGAAAAGGCAACATTTTTTGGTAGAAACGAAAACGCCATAAGTTAACATTCTGACTTTGACTTTGACTTTGACTTTGACTTTGACTTTGACTTTGACTTTGACTTTGACTTTGACTTTGACTTTGACTTTGACTTTGACTTTGACTTTGACTTTGACTTTGACTTTGACTTTGACTTTGACTTTGACTTTGACTTTGACTTTGACTTTGACTTTGACTTACTTTGACTTTGACTTTGACTTTGACTTTGACTTTGACTTTGACTTTGACTTTGACTTTGACTTTGACTTTGACTTTGACTTTGTCTTTGACTTATTTTTCATATTTGATTTTTTAAATGTTATATTTCTATTTTCATATTTCATATTTCATATTTCATATTTCATATTTCATATTTCATATTTCATATTTCATATTTCATATTTCATATTTCATATTTCATATTTCATATTTCATATTTCATATTTCATATTTCATATTTCATATTTCATATTTCATATTTCATATTTCATATTTCATATTTCATATTTCATATTTCATATTTCATATTTCATATTTCATATTTCATATTTCATATTTCATATTTCATATTTCATATTTCATATTTCATATTTCATATTTCATATTTCATATTTCATATTTCATATTTCATATTTCATATTTCATATTTCATATTTCATATTTCATATTTCATATTTCATATTTCATATTTCATATTTCATATTTCATATTTCATATTTCATATTTCATATTTCATATTTCATATTTCATATTTCATATTTCATATTTCATATTTCATATTTCATATTTCATATTTCATATTTCATATTTCATATTTCATATTTCATATTTCATATTTCATATTTCATATTTCATATTTCATATTTCATATTTCATATTTCATATTTCATATTTCATATTTCATATTTCATATTTCATATTTCATATTTCATATTTCATATTTCATATTTCATATTTCATATTTCATATTTCATATTTCATATTTCATATTTCATATTTCATATTTCATATTTCATATTTCATATTTCATATTTCATATTTCATATTTCATATTTCATATTTCATATTTCATATTTCATATTTCATATTTCATATTTCATATTTCATATTTCATATTTCATATTTCATATTTCATATTTCATATTTCATATTTCATATTTCATATTTCATATTTCATATTTCATATTTCATTATTCATATTTTGTATATTATATATTATATTTTAATTTCAATTTGTATTTAATTTCATATTTTATTTATTAATTTTGAATTCTCAATTTTTCTACTTAAAGCCTCTCTCTTAATTGTTTTTTCATCCATTCAGTTCAGCTTCATTGTTGCTGTCATTCAACGTTATTTAAATTGAAAACAAAAGCATTTTATTTTAGTACCGTTAAGGTTCAGAAAAATACCTCAGATATCGATTTTCACTTTTTTTTTTGTTTATTTCTTATTTCTTTTGTTTATTTCTTTAGCAAAGTGTAGGGCTTAAAATAATGACGAATTGTCAGTGTCTTGCATTGATTTTAATGAGTTTCATTGTGCATGAATGATGCATTTCTACCTTCAATTAATTCGAGTCCAAGGTACGTCCTCGACAAGTGTTACGAATTTTGCAGTACAGTCACGTCGAAAAAAACATGCATTTCCCTGATGACTACTGTACTTACCTGCAACAAATCGAAAGTGCAAAGAATGCAAATGTGTTGCCTAACCATATATATTGTTTCCATATGTCGACAAATAATTAAAGTGAATTCACAGAAATTTTGATATAATAACAAGCATTCTTCATTTAAAGCTGACAACCGGTAGCTGCTTAAATTTCAGTGCAAAGAAGAAAGAAACAAAAGAATTTACTGTATAACATATTTTTTCTTAAGTATTCTCTTCTAAAGTAACTTTTGTGAACAATTTTGTTAAATGTGACTGACTTTTTGAACAAAAATTTGCAAAATATTTTTTAAGCTGAGCTACTCACAACTCTTCTCATACCTTAGAAGTCATCAATACGCAAAAGAGTACCGAAAATTTAAGCTTCAGCCATTGAGTACTTAAGCCGATTTGCACAACGATAACGTATGAAATTTTCATTACTTGAGCATTAACTAAACTGGTTGCCAAGTACCGCTGACAACGTTGAGCATGACAAAAAAGAATTACAAAAACAATGCTGTCGTTTGATGGAGCTATTAGTTGGTTAAACCGTGAGTTGTCTTTTCCAGAACGACAAGCGTTTTTTGTTTCAAATTTTATATGCATGCAGACAAGAGCTATTCATGTTGTTACAAGAAGCTTAAATGTATTTTATTTTCGAAATTTTTCTTGTATATTTATATGAGTATAAATAAATAAGCAAGCGTTTAAATATGAGCTAATAAGGCACATTCAACTGAGCTTAACGAAATCCAACCTTTTATGGAGACAATCCAACCTCTTATTAACTGAGTTCTTAAGAAAAACTATGAAAATTTTAATGAAGTCGCTTCATTTCATGCTTTATAGTTTGCTTTATTTCTTTATAAGTCACTCAAATGTGAATATTTTGTATACCATTCATGTCTTATTTTTAACTTTTACTTCTTAAGTTAAATTACTACATACACTGAAAGAAAAATTTTTAAAAAAATGTTAAATGTTTTTTAAACGCATTTATATTTTCTTTTTGACTTTTTTGTTTAAGCAATTATTTTTGTAAAATAATTTAGCAATTTTTCGTCACTTGTTTTTTTGTTATTCAGCTCATTTTCTTTTAAGTCGTTTATCTCATAAATATTTAATGATTTAAGGCATTCCATTATTTTTTTTTTTTTAATATTTGCTTTAACAAAGTCAACAACAATGCATATATATTTTTTGGGAAAAAAAAAACATTTGCAAAATATTTTGCTTGATTGTTAATTTTCTTTTGTTGTTTTATTGATTTATGCCTGAGCAGCTCGAGTGTTACTGTCAGTCATTAACACTCAAGGAATTTTTTCAAGTTATTTAAACAGCTTTGTCAAGAATTTCAGCATTTCTCAAGAAAAATAAAATTAAAAACAACAGAGCTTGAATTTTGTTAAAAATAATTTCGTGCTTTCTTAAACGAAAGTATGGCAGTTGGAGTTGTCTTATGTTCATATAATGAATTTTTATTATTATATTTTAGTATTTGCTGAAGAATTTAAACTTATTTCTCATATTTCCCAGCTAAACAGTCGGAGCACTTGTTCCGTGTAACAAAACTTAGGCCTCAGTAGGCCCTGACATCAAAAAGAATGAAAAGCGTTTCTTACCAGGGTGTTAAAAAAAACTAAATTATAATTTATTGCATAGATGACTGGAAAACAGAGGAGGCGGAAAACTAAGGTTCAAATCCCTGGTGAAATTCCTTCCTCATTACTAATCAATTGAAATTAAAAATTCATCAACATATACGACTTTGGAAGTTGTAGTTGATGGTAGAGATGTTTGTGGCATGAGATTGCTTAATTACTCAAATTGACTGATGTAAAGGCATAACACTTGCCCCAGATTCAAATTCGCATGTCATATATCGATCTGTTACACATAAAACATTCCACACTTGTTTCTCTGGATTTCAGTTTCTCTCCTACTTTTATATCTCTCCATTTCCGAACCGAGGGAGACTTGACTGAATTGGTTTGACACCAAAAATCCTTGCTTCAAAGCTATAAAAAAATATAAGGTTACCATAGTTATTCCAAATCAAGGAGGCCATGTCTTTCATTTTCCAAAAAAAAATTTTGTGTCCTCTTTTTAGTCACAAAGTCCATCCTTTTAACATGTGAAAAATCGTTTGTAATACTATGAAATATTTGTTTTTTCTTTATTGATGACACCTATTCTTCTTATTTGCATTAATTTTTCTTGTCATTTCCTACGTCTTCCATTCCCTACGTCTTCCTGCAGTCTTCCATTTTTTACGTTTATGTGTAAACAATTAATAACGTTGTAGTTGACAATTTGGCAAAAGAGCCACTCTTCATTTTGTTTTGAACACACTTATATTATTGAAATATATAGTGTTTATCTATATCCCAGTAAAATCTTCGCTTACATATAATTGAAAAAGTAATCCAGAAAATTTCATTCATCGCTTACCCTCTCGCTTACGGAACCCATTATTTTAAAACAGGCATGTCATTGGAGGTAATTTTGAAGATTTCGCTTCACATGGGAGTACTTATGTAACACTTATTTATTACACTCAGGGAAAAAATGCTGTTTTATCAAACAAATCATGGGTTGAAATAACAGATTTCACTGTTAAATACCATCCAACAAATGAAACTTCCAAATCAACAGTAGGTTGACTGTTGGTTTATAGAAGACGAAACCCGTATAAAAACTTGTTTATTGAAATTATCACAGGATTGAAAGTTCACGTATGGCCGAGTGTGCTAACGTGTGCGTCTAGAACTCAAGTGTCCACAGTTCAAATCCGGCAAGGACAACAAAAAAATTTTTTTTTTTTTAAATTTTTTTTTTTAAATAAAAAATGAAATTTGCAATTTTTTTTTTTATTGTAAGTATTTTTTTGTAAGGGTATTTTTGACCAAACTACCCGCCAGTATTGAGAGTAACCAATTGCCTACTTATCACTAGCTATTTTACTAGTTCTTTACGTACTAGCTACTTTTCTGTCCCTAGGTAATGCATAGACGGGTCAGTTGAATCTACTTCAAGCTCGCACTGTTTATTGTTTATGTTTTTTACGGCTTTCTCTCATGAAAATGGCTGATATTATTCAAAGCAACTTTTTCGGAAAAAACATGATATATGAGGCTTTCCAATTTCATTGAACAACGTGAATACAAAATTGTAATAAATAAAAACAATTTAACTGAACATTGATGTCTCAATGCCTAGGTTTTTTGTTTTTTTATATTTCTGACTAGCGAATAAGCTTGCCCTATAGCACTAGTGAAGTGGCTAGGGAACGGGAATGTAAAAGGAAGCAATTGACTCCCTCCTATGACATCTTCATGTTAAATTCGCCAGTTGAATGCAAAGAAAGTAGATTGAAGTAGAACTAGTACTGGCTACCTAGGGGCTAGTGAAATCGCTAGTTCTGTACTAGTGCCAAATACTGCTGGGTATTAAAGGAAACAGAATTATTATTATTTCAATTATTAAATTACAGTTATTGACACTTACACAGCTAGGGTTCGAACCGACGTCCCCCCGCATGACAGTCTAGTGCACTTCCACAGAGCTATTGGCAACGATAATATGAATAGAACAAAACACATCTAAAATGTGTTGCTTAGGAAAAAAAGACAATTCAACAACAACATAAAAATATTTCAACAGATAATTTTAACAACACAAAAATACTTTGAAACGTTCATTCAACAAAGAAAATTGTTTACTTAAACGCAAATCATTAAATCGAACAGTGTTTTGAAATAACAGTGGCCGACTGTTAATATTACAGTTGATATTTTTCTGAGTGTACTAACTGCATAACGAATAATATACAATATAATGCATTATTGATCACCAACATTTATGTTATGCGTTTTAGAATCGAATGCAAATCGAAATTTTGCTGGAATGTCCTCGTGTTTATTGTTCCCAAGAAATAATTTCCTCATTTTTGTCATCCATTGTTCTCGCTAGTCAAATTTTGATCTGATAGCCCTAGTCTTAAGTCCATTTACTTGCTATTTCAATCTATCTTAAAAATCATATTTTTAAGATATAATATATCTTAAGATATAAAGTATTATATTTTATATAATATATAAAATATATTATAATTTAAGCTTAAAAAGTTGCTATCTGTGCATAGTGCAAAGGTTGCATCCCTTGCACTGCTATTATTTTGAAGTCACTTAATTCGATGGAAAAGTGGAATATATCTAAGGTTTCATGGATTCATATAAAGGGATATTCCGATGAAGAATTGTAAGGTAGTTCTTAGCTTTTCTTGTTAGTTGGTGAATGAAGAAAACATCGACATCGACTTCTTTACGTTTTAGAAAGCGCTGGTCTGTTAATGAAAAACAAACCACCCACATTCAAACAAGAGCGAAGTGACGCTTTGGTGGCTCAACTCCTCTTTTTTTTTAACCTTCTATGCTTCTATAATTGGAGCCGGTATATCCTAGGAAAAACTGGGTGTTGCCAACTCATTCCGCCTACAAAACTCAACCAGCGCCTTTCTGGCAGAACTTCTAGCGATAAGAGAGGCTTGTCGGGTTAAAAGTCGAGCCAACACAAACAACCTAGATGCAGTGATACTGTCAAATAGTCAAGCGACCATCAGAGCGTTAAGTACTGTACAATTTTACTCCAAAATAGTAAAGCAGTGCAAAGTTGAACTGACTTACAATAACAACTTCACGTAAATTTAGAAAAAAATGTGTCTTTTAAAGCGGTTTTAAAAAAATTTCTTTATAAAAATATGAAAAAATTCAATTTTTGGTGATCAATACGAGTTATAAGAAAATATAATTTTGAAATTTCTTGTATATCAGAATATTGGTATAAAAATAAATTTAATATTTTAAAAGATGTGGGTATGCGTTCTGTGAAAAATAAAAACTTACAATCAAAAAACATGTTTTTTTACCAAAAAGGGCTTTCAGGAGAATCAAAATTGCTTCGGTGGTTTTTCTCCGATTTGAAAAAAAGTATGCAGAAATCATTTAAGGGGGATATGACATTGGCCTTTTTTTGAAATAGACTTTTTTTTCGAAAATTTCATGGAAAAATTCTTACGGTTTCGAAGGTTACAGTCGGATTAGTAAGAGCGCATTTTTCATTTTCGGCTTTTTTTTTCTTTGTTCTCAAACCTTTAACGCGTTTATCTCGAAACCATGTTTTTCGTACATTTTTAATTTTTGGCTTTTTTTTCTTTGTTCACAAACTTTTAACGCGTTTATCTCGAAACCATGTTTTTCGTACTGGTTGCGGCACTTTTTTTTTTATTTTTATAAACTTGATTCGCTATCGTATGACACGAGCATTTTTTAAAAAAATTTTTTTTCGATTTTTTATTAATTTTTAAAGTCAATATTTTTTTCGAAAAAACACACTTTCAAATTTGGAACATCATCAAAAATTGAAAAAAAAAAATTAAAAAAAGCTCTTGTCATACAATAACCAATTTTGTTAAGATTAAAAAAAGTAATTTTTTTCTAGATCGAACAATTTTTGCGACTCCCAGCTCTATAACCACAAGGCCCCGTTTTTTTCTCTGCCATCAGTTTGGAGCTCTATAAAACCATGTTGGAGTGAAAAATATATTTTTTTTTTAATATTTTTTCTTGTAAATTGTTCAATTCTCTACAATAATAATAATTTTGAAAAAATGTTTGTTTTTGACTGAGTTATGCATTTTTAAAATAGGTCTGTTTTCTCTGCCGCGAATGTTATGTCCCTCCTTAAGGAACTTTTGAAATGAATCCATTTGAATTAGTTGCGAAAATATTTCTTAAATTTCTTAAAAATTGTGTCCAAAAATTAAAGGTAGACAATTGTGTCTTTAAGTATGTTTGATTAAAAACACAAATATTTACTTAAATTCGTTATTAATTCAGCAGCATAAAATTGCTGCAACGCCTAAAAGCATGCCTCATTATTTTTATGCCACATCAATATTCAGTTTTTCTAGATTCTCAAAAAGTTGTCTTCAAACATATGATGCCGCAGAGATGCGATATCTTCATAATTATTTGGCCTGAGCTAAGTTGGCAAAGTGCCAACAAGTGAATTCGACTGTACTAAAGTGCTATACCACTATACAAAGGCAACAAAATAAAACGAAAAAAAAAAAAAGATAAACAAATAATGAAGTATAAAATTTAGGAAAAGAAAATGAAAATGCAAGAAAAACTTCAATAATTGCAAAATAATTTCAGCCAAAATTGCAACAAAACATAGATCACAAGACAAGGACAAATAAGCAAAAGAATAAAATCACTCGAAGAAAAATAAAATAAAATAATAAAACTCATGTATAGCAACCACAACAACAACAACAACAACAACAACAACAACAACAACAACAACAACAACAACAACAAAAACTTGGCTGGCTTGTTAACAAGTAGAAATCTATTAAAATAAATTGTGGGGAAAACGTGGAATTAGTCTGGCATAGCTTGAGAAGAAACCAAAAAAAAAAATTGCAATAGAATAAGGAAAAAATTGCAGTAATAAAAGTAGAAATAATACAAAAAGGAAAATTGCCAAAACTATAAGTCTAAAAAAAAAAAACAAAATAACAAAGGGTAAATAAAAATAATACAAAAAATATAAGCACAAAAAATACTGCGCAGATATGAATTTGTGGCCGGCATAGGTAATAAACTATACAAAAAAATAAGACGAAATTTTTCTGGTTTAAAAAAAAATATTGATTAATGTGGTGGCAAAAAATGAGTGGCCTGGCAATTATCTAGAATTTTTTATGACTTCAAAGCCTAGATCTTAATCATAAGTTATTGATACGGTAGAAACAAAATAATTTTATGGATGGTACTATAACTATTGCTATAATTAAGCAAATTCTTAGCTATAAAAACATGAGCAATTTTTCAGCAAAAAGTCAATAAAAACTGTTAAGAAAAATTTGCCTTCCAAAATTATTTAGATTTATATTAAAATTTGTAAACTTACTACATGTGTTGTTTGATATACGAAAAGGAATATTTGTGTTTATATAAAAATATGTTTAGACACAATTTTTATGCTCACAACGAGACTAAGACTTGAAGAAATATTTATTTTTATTGAAAAATGCTCTTAATTTGCTCAGCTTTTTTAAAAATAAACAACAGCTTCTGCAATTTGTTTTCATTTTTGTCTTAATTCAAGAAAGTGTTAAAAAAAAATTTTCTTAACAATTAGTTGAACCAAGCAAAATCGTCAACCTCGCTTTAAAATCGATTTGTAACACTTTATTTCGTTTTTTTTTCTTTCTTTATATATATTTTTCGTTTCTTTTAAATTATTCAGCTTTTTTACTGTTTGTTTTATTTTTCTTGCTATTTAAATAAGAACTCAGACAAGCGTGTGATAACTTCAATACCATTGGCCAACAGCACAACGTGATGAATGCGACAGCAATACAATTTAATTGAAATAAAAGAGAGCGCGCAAAAAGCAAGTCAAGCTTGAAATAACAATAAGCAACACTTACATAAAAATTTAAGCATTCTTAAATAAAATATTATACTACATAGTTTGTGTTTTTTTTTTTCTGGTTTTTATTTTTGTTTTCATTTTTGTTACCAATAAAGCTGCGTCGTTTTTTTTTATGATCGCATTCTTGACACTTTTATGGTAAACGAGCAAATTTAAATTTTACTTTATAGCTCAAATTATTGCTTTATGTAGAAGACCAATACATCCGAAGAAATTCTTTTCAATTGAAAATTCTATAAAATGTGTCTTAAATATTCCCGCTCTAGAATTTACACAGGTTTTTCTCACAAATTCCAAATCTCAGGCCTGAAGTTCTAGAAATAATCATGCATCCAAATAGGCGTCCATTTTTTTGTTGTGATCTTAGGACTAAATTTAAAATTTAATTCCAGTTTCCACTACTTAATGGAATTCTAATATAAATACTAATCAGAGTTCTAGAATTTTCCTTGCATTTTTATCTGAAGTTGAAAAAAAATCAGACTTTTATATTTTTAACTCTGTGATAATGAGGCTTATTAGCAGTGGCGTAACTAGATGATCAAGGGCCTGTGTGCAAAATTAAAAAAGGGCCCCTATAAGAAAAATTGAAAAAAAAGATCTTCAAAACAAAAGTAGTACAGAAACATAATTGTTTTTATTTTATGTTTGTCTACTTACAAAAAATTGTTACAAATTTTTACAAATGTTTACTTGAAAAGCGCCCACAAACTCAAGAAACTTGCAACAAATGGGGACGAAGAGAGAATAAAAAAAAAGTGTGAGAGAAAAAGTAGCTTAATAGGAACAGGTGGCTCCAATTACGTCATCTGGCGGTAAATCATGCGGATATCATTATCTATAAATGTTTTCAGTCATGGTGCTATAAAACTTCAAGATTCTCATGGAAATCCTGGAATTCCATGGAACTCCTGCCACTCAAGTGAGATTTGAGCAAGCACTATTTTTACTCAAATATATTATTACAGTTACTTCAAATATATTATTACCGAGCTGATGAGCTTAAAAAACAAAAATTTCAACTCTAAAGTTGAAGTTCGTTACAGTTTTTAAATACTTACATTTTCTATTAATATTTATTTATATTAGTTTTGCTAAATTTCTCAATATAATGGCAAAATATATTATGCTTATGATGAAAATACACTTCGACTTTATCATAAAAACAATATGATGTTTTCAATAAACTTGAAACGAAATTTGATTTTATAAATTTTTAAGGTTATTTAAAAAATGAAATAAGGAGAGCGTTCAAGTCGTCCGATCAGCTGCTTACTTGCAAGTTTCTACAAGATTTCTATTCAAATACTTTTGCTCCTATTTTTCTCTTTGTAAAATTTTTTTTTCCTCAATTTTTCCTTTTCTCTTTCCTTGCAATTTTGAACATCTAAAGTACGTGAACAGAGATTTAATTTTACTATATTTTTTGTCTTGATTTATCATTAGCAAAATTTTTTATTAATTTGTTTGTTCTCAATTGCAATCAATCCTAAATTCGACAACCTGGGTTGGATTGTCTTATTTCTTAAATAATTTTTATTATTTTCAATTTACTAAATGATCGGTCTGCACTTGCGGAGATCAATGGGATTGAGAAGAACAGCAGCAAAGCTGCTTAACATTCTGAAATGTCATATTCAATGGCTGCAAAATTTGTAATGATTTTTTGACACAATTGATTAACGGTGTCCAATTCATCAGCTTGTTAAAACTGATGAATTGTTGAGTACAATTTTTGGCTACTATTTCACATTATTTTGTTTGAAAGTTATCGCATTTCTTATTATATCAGATTCATAACCATTTGCTATCTGTAGTGTCAGCGAAGGGCCCCTATCGCTCAAGGGCCCCGGTGCTCTGCATCGTCTTGCACCTATGGA
Source organism: Tetanocera ferruginea (assembly GCA_958299015.1). NCBI lineage: Eukaryota > Metazoa > Arthropoda > Insecta > Diptera > Sciomyzidae > Tetanocera > Tetanocera ferruginea. The sequence goes on from OY282640.1 coordinate 40,708,564, forward strand.
GTAACGCCACTGCTTATGAGCCTTACCAAAGTATTCCTACCTGAGAAGTCTTCAGAGCTATCTTTACAGCCGTGAACATGTGTGTTAAGAAGGTGTTCCAATGACTACTGAAAAGTTTCTGCCCTCGTACTATCCTCCTTTTTTATAAAAAAGGGCTGAAGTGTTCGTTGGATAGGATTTTACTAACAAAGAAAGGTCCCCAGGTGCCACTCTTCGATTTGAATGAGCTTTGGATATGTGATAGAGTACAAACTTTTAAGGTTTTTGTATATTTTTCTATACTAATTTTTTTTACATCTCCCGAATTCAAGGTTAAGGCTTTTAGATAAATGTCCAGAGTTCACTGCAATATTTTTAGTCCGAATGATGATAGACTTATGGTTTTAAAGTCCTTAGCCGATTCGTGACCCCGTCGCTACTTACGGCATAAAGATAAGTTAGACTCTTTTCCAGCTACTTGGAGTGTAGTTTAGGCGTAAGGAAATTTGTGAGAATGGTTACTGAAAGGTCAGGGTATATAAACTTTGTGCAAACGTTTGTAACGCATAAAACGAAACGAGTCCGTTATAGAAAAGTATATATATGCTTGATCAGCGTCACCTCGTGAGTCAAGCTATTCATAACCGTCCGTCCGTCCTTCCGTCCGTCCATAAACACAGGATAAGAAGAAGGAGTAGAGATAATTGAATGAAACTTGGTACACATGATCACATGCACCCAAGGATATGCACTATTGAATATTTTTGGAATCCGCCAACGGTCACGCCTGCCTCCCATACAACGAAAAAATTAAAAACTGCATAACTCAGCTCATATTTAGCCAACAACAAAAAAATTTGGTATGCATGTGTACAAGCATTTGGTTTGTATGAACAAAAATATGTCTTAAACAAGTAAAGAAAGTCTAAAGTCGGTCTAGGCCGACTATGAAATACCCTAAACCCACTTTTCAAAAACAAAAAAATTTTATTGTAAATGGGCGTGTCCGTGGGCGCATGAAGCCTATATTTTATATGCGTTTAAATGTTGAAGAAAAATTTACACATACCAAGTTTTATTCCTGTAGCTCACAGTTAATGCCTTTATTATGCTTTCGCTATGGGAGGTGGGCGTGTTCATGGACGGATTACTCCCAATTTTTGAACACACCTTAGTTTTGGTATAAAATACATACATACCAAATTTAATTTCTCTATGACAAACATAATCTTATTTATTGAGTTTTAAACTTTTTGGGTTGTATGGGAGGTAGGCGTGTCCGTAAGCGGATGACGTCCATTTTTCAAAAACGTCTTTGTCTTGTCATAAAAAACTTATGTGCCAAATTTTAGCTCTGTAGGTTAAACACAGGCTTATTTATTGCGTTTTCAATTTTTGGGTTGTATGGGCGGTGGACGTGTCTGTGAGCAGATGACGCCCATTTTTCGAAGACATCTTTGTGTTGGTATAAAACACATACATATCATATTTTATTGTTGTATATTAACTATGAGCTGAGTTATGCAGTTTTCAATTTTCGCGTTGTATGGGAGGTAGGCGTGTCCGTGGGCGGATAATGTCCATTTTTCAAAAACATCTTTGTCTTGTCATAAAAAACATATGTGTCAAATTTTAGCTCTCTAGGTAAAACACAAGCTTATTTATTACGTTTTCAATTTTTGGATTGTATGGGAGGTGGGCGTGTCCGTTAGCGGGCGACACCCATTTTTCGATTACATCTTTGTGTTGATACAAAACACATATATACTAAATTTTATTGTTGTAGGTTAATTATGAGCTGAGTTATGCAGTTTTCAATTTTTGCTTTGTATGGGAGGTAGGCGTGTCCGTGGGCGGATTCCAAAAATATTCAATAGTGCAGATCCTTGGGTGCTTGTGACCATGTGTACCAAGTTTCATCCAATTATCTCGACTCCTTCTTCTTATCCTGTGTATACGGACAACACACAGACGGACGGACGGACGGACGGACGGACGGACGGACGGACGGACGGACGGACGGACGGACGGACGGACGGACATGGATAGCTCGACTCACGTGGTGACGCTGATCAAGAATATATATACTTTTCTATACCGGACTCGCTTCGTTCTATGCGTTACAAACGTTTGCACAAAGTTAATATACCCTGACCTTTCAGGTTTAGGGTATAAAAATTGGGTATCATCCGACCACGGACAAGCCCACCTCCCATACAACCAAAAAATTGAAAGGACAATAAATAAGCCTCTGTTTAACTTACAGAGATAAAATTTGACACATATGGTTTTTTATAAAAAAAAAAACATGGTTTTTAAAAATGGACATCATCCGCCTACGGACAAGCCTGCCTCCCATACAACGCAAACATTGAAAACTGGATATATAAACTAATAATTATTATTAATTATAATTAACCTACAACAATAAAATTTTGTGTGTATGTGTTTTGTATCAACGCAAAGATGTCTTCGAAAAATGGTTGTCATCCCCTCACGGACACGCCCACCTCCCATACATTCCAAAAATTGAAAACGCAATAAATAAGCCCCTACAGAGACAAAATTTGGCACGTATATTTTTTATGACAAAACAAAGACGGTTTTGAATAAAAACTTTTTAACAAAAAAAAAAACCTACTTCAAAATCACTAGAAAGTAAAAAATAATTTTAAATTACTTTTACTATTTATTTCTTGGTCAAATTTGTATTTTTATAATAAATATATTTATTTTTTTATGATAATAAGAGCTTCGAAGTCGGCGCTAATATAATCAGATTTTTTGTGCAGCTGCAACACACATATAGCATTTTAATTAAGATTTAAGAAAAATTAAGATTACAAATTAATACAGCGTCACCCAAACAGGATATTTACAAATAAAAAAGTCTTAAATAGAGTAGGGATGCCGAAAAAATCATGAGTTTACATCAATGATTAGTGCTGACTAGAAGCTTTTATTATCATAAAAAAATAAATATATTTATTATAAAAATACAAATTTGACCAAGAAATAAATAGTAAAAGTAATTTAAAATTATTTTTTATTTTCTAGTGATTTTGAAGTAGGTTTTTTTTTGTTAAAAAGTTTTTATATCTTTCTTTTTGGAGAAAATGATATATATTAAAAAAGTGTATAAATTATTTAAACACCAATTATTTATGCTCATAATATGGAAAATGTTTTTCTGTCGTTTCTTATTCTGGTCTTTGTTAGTATGTTTATCAGTACCTACTCTTGTATTTTTATCACTACCCCAATGTCAATATTGACTGAAATATAGTGTGTTTATAATATTGACACGCCTCTTTGTCGAGAATATCACACTCTTTGTCAAAGTGTTTTCAATAGTTCTACCCATTCTAACAATGAATTTTACCACCCTTAAGTCAATATGATACAGTTTTTTACACACTGCCACACCCCTTAGTCGAATAACGCCCAATTCTTCGGTAGTAATTTGTAATAATTGTGCCTACGTCTGTACTTTTTCAGTTAGTAGTGTCAGTATTCGATTAAGTGTTTTCTAATATTGCCACACCACTTTGTCGAATGACGCCCACTTTATTCACAATAACTTGTTATAAGTGTGCCTACCTCTATACTAAATATCAGTACTCTAGTGTCAATATTATTCGCGATACAGTGTATTTTATATATTGCCCCACCCCTTTATCAAACAAGGTCCACTGTATTGAAATTAATTGTTTTATAACTGTGCCTACCCCTGTAGTTAACTTTAGTACTCTAGTGTCAATATTATTCGAGATACAGAGTTTTTCTAATATTGCCACACCTCTTTGTCGACTAACGCCCACTAAATTGACTGTTATTTTTTACCTACCCTTGCATTTTTTCTGTGAATTTTATTAACTCTAGTACTCTAGTGTCAATATTTACTGAAATACAGTGTTTTTCTTACAGTGACACGCCCCTTTATCGAATACCGCCCACATTACTGACAGTAATTTTTTATATTTGTACCTACCTTTGTACTAAATTTTAGTATCGTAGTGTCAAAAGTAATCGAGATACAGTGTTTTTTTTAATATTGCCACTCCCCTACTCGATTAACGCCCAGTTTTTTTTTTACAAAAATTTGTAGCAATTTTTCCTACCTTTGTAATAAATGTCTGCACCCTAGTATCAATATTATTCGAGACACAGTAATTCTCTTATATTGCCACACCCCTTTGTCGAATTACGCCCACTTTTGTTATAGTAATTTCCAATAATTGTACCTACCTCTGTACTTAATTTCAGTACTCTAGTGTCAATTTTCTTCGAGATACAGAGTTTTTACAATATTGCCACACCCTTTTTTAGAATTACGCCCACTTAAGTGATCGTCATTTTTAATATTTGTGCTTGCCCTTGTAATTTTACTGTAAATTTTATTACCGTAGTGTCAATATTTACTGAGATACAGTGTTTTTCTTATAGAGACACGGCCTTTTCCGAATACCGCCCCCTTTCATAAACGAGCACCTCCGCGTTGATAATCTCTATATGTTGACAAAAAATTACGGCAATCGGGCAAGTACTTTAGGAGTAATCGATGTACATACATTCACAAAAAAAAAAAAAAAAAAAAAAAAAAATAAAAAAAAAAAAAAAAAAAAAAACAGAGAAACTAACCAACTTGAGAACCTCCTCCTTTTTGAAGTCGGTTAATAAAATTAAATATTTATTAATTTTATTTCAAAATTAATGCATGTTAGAAAAATGGACGTCATCCACTAAAGAACACACCCACCTCCCATACAACGTCAAAATTGAAATCTTTAAAAATAGGCTTCTGTTTAAGCTACAAAAGTAAAATTAGATATTTATTCATTTTATATGAAAAGTAATGCGTGTTAGAAAAATGGGTGTCAGCCACCAACGAACACGCCCACCTCCCATACAACCCCAAAATTGAAAACTATATAAATACGCTTCTGTCAAAGCTACAAAAGTAAAATTAGGTAGGTATCATTTTATGTCAAAATTAAGGAGTGTTAGAAAAATGGGCGTCGGCCACCAACGAACCCGCCCACCTCCCATACAACCCAAAAATTGAAAACTTTATAAACACGCTTCTGTTAAAGCTACAAAAGTAAAATTAGGTAGGTATCATTTTATGTCAAAATTAAGGAGTGTTAGAAAAATGGGCGTCGGCCACCAACGAACCCGCCCACCTCCCATACAACCCCAAAATTGAAAACTTTATAAATACGCTTCTGATAAGCCAAATTTCTTTAAAAATCTTTTTCTGTAAGCCATAGGAAATTAATTTGATACATTTGTATTTTATATAAAAACTAAATCGTGGTAGAAAATTGTGCGTCAACAGTCTATGAACATAATTTTTCTAGCACGCCTCAGTTTTGATATAAAATTCACAAATAGCCAATTTCAGTTCTGTAGCTTATATTTATATTAGCCTATTTAGAGAGTTTTTACTATTTGTGAATTTTATATCAAAACTGAGGCGTGCTAGAAAAATTGTCGTCAACCCCAAAATTGAAAACTTTTCAAAGGGACTTGTCTTTTCTCTGCAGGAAAACAATTTGGTATGAATGTACTTTAGACTCCATCAAAATAGGAAAATTTTTGATTTCTCATACAAATAGAGCTACAATTTTGTACTCTTACGAATCGGCTGTGGGGGTATTTTAACTTCGGCCAAGTCGAAGATATACCTTACTAATTTTAATTAATATTAAATAACTTCTGTGCACTCCGATTCCAAAAACTAATACAGAATACAGACCTATTGCAATTTTGTCTGTGTTGTCAAAGGCCTTGGAAAAGATTATGAGTTCAAAAATTAGTGACCACGTTAATCTAACTGTTGGAAGAGTGTATGGGATGCTGCGTAATCTATGGGCTACCCAACACCATACTTACTTACTTACTTATTTAGATGGCTCTTACAACCGTTGGTCGGTTTTGGCCTCGTCTAAGAATTTTCGCCAGCCTCTTTTGTCGTGTGCTTGCTGGCGCCAGTTGGAAATTCCAAGCGTTGTCAGGTTATCCAATGCCTGGTCTTTCCAACGGAGATGCGGTCTTCCTCGTCTGCGTTGGCCACCGCTGGGTACCGAATCCAATATTTTTTTCGCTGGAGCTTCGTCGTTCATTCTCTCGACATGACCTAGCCAGCGAAGCCGCTCTATTTTAATACGCTTGACTATATCGATGTCGGAATATAACTCATACAACTCGTGGTTCCATCGTATTCGGTACTCGCCATTGACGCAGATTGGACCATAGATCTTGCGAAGGATTTTTCTCTCGAACGCTCCCAAAGTCCTTTCATCAGAGCTGCTCATCGTCCAGGTTTGTGATGCGTATAGTAGGACGGGCATGATTATTGACTTATAGAGCGTCAGTTTTGTTCGTCGAGAAAGAGCTCTGCTTCTCAATTGCCTACTGAGCCCAAAGTTACACCTGTTGGCAAGAGTTATCCTTCGTTTAATCTCAATACTGATATCGTTGGAGGAGTTAATGCTGGATCCCAGGTAAACAAAGTCCTTCACTACCTCAAAGAAGGTGTTGTCAACAGTGACGTGGTTTCCAAGACGCTTGTACTGTTTGTTTGTTGACACAAGATACTTCGTTTTATCTGCTTTCACTGCAAGACCCATTCGACTCGACTCTTTTTCTAGCCTGGAAAATGCTGCACTGACTTCGCGCGTATTGTGGCCAATGATGTCAATATCATCTGCATACGCCAGCAGCATAACACTCTTATAGAAAATTGTGCCGCTGCGTCTCAGGTCAGCAGCTTGGATGATCTTCTCCATGACTATATTAAAGAAGTCGCACGATAAGGAATCACCTTGTCTGAAACCTCGCTTGGTATTGAACGAAAGGGAGAGGTCCTTTCCGATTTTCACTGTGCTGCTGGTGTTCTTCAGCGTCATCCTGCAAAGACGTGTTATCTTCGCAGGAATACCAAATTCAGACATGATGGCATATAGGTGACTCCTTATTGGACTGTCGAAGGCGGCTTTGAAATCGACAAAAAGATGGTGTGTGTCGATTTGTTTTTCGGGGGTCTTTTCGAAGATTTGTCGGAGAGTGAAGATCTGGTCGATGGTGGACTTTCCAGGTCTGAAGCCACACTGATAAGGTCTAATCAGTTGGTTAACGATGGGCTTCAGTCTTTCACACAATACGCTCGACAGGACCTTATATGCGATATTAAGAAGGCTAATCCCACGGTAGTTGGCGCAAATGGTGGGATCGCCTTTCTTGTGGATTGGGCAGAGCACACTGAGGTTCCAATCATCTGGAATGCATTTTTCCGACCATATTCTGCATAGAAGTCTGTGAATGCATTTAAACAGAGCTTCACCACCGGTTTTAAACAGCTCAGCCGGTAGGCCATCGGCTCCTGCGGCTTTGTTGTTTTTAAGCAACACCATACACCCAACACCATACACCTAGAGAAATTAGACTGCTTCTTACTAAAACCTATCTTCTTCAAAAATATGTGTATACTTGTGAACTATTTTCAAATGTTGATTAAGTTAGTATGCGTAAAATGAGTGTTATTTTTTTATAATATTACAAGATATGTGTTTGGTCTGAAACGTTATGACAGTGTTTTTGTATACTCACAGCAAATCTGTGGTGTTTCCCTTAAATGTCTACTAAACTATCGATCCTTGATTTTATGCATAAAATAATTTATACTGAAGAGCCCGCATACTTATTTAATCAGATTCCTACGTTCTAGTCGTTTTAAAAATATTGTTCAATTTTTTCATATTTTTTTATTGTCTGAATGGCACTTCATTGTACACACTAAACGTCACATCTACGAAATGCACACAAATTTTAAAATGATCTTTTGATATATTTCCAATCAAACACAGCTTTAATCTAGATTTAACATAATTTATCTGCTTCATTTCTGTTTTTAAATATGTTAATTGATTTTTTTAATTTAATAGTTATTGTTTTAAATATTATGTGAAATATATGAATGAGTTGTACTGACTAATGCTACATGTTCATCATGTAAAAAATCATTATTGTATCTTTAAGCATAAGGATTGAATATTTTTAAAATGAATAAATAAAGTTTTCCAGTTTTGTTTTAATATTTTGTATACATTTTGGTGTTGATGTTTTTATAAAATTAAAATTTAAAATGTTTTGATCATTTTCAGATAGCTATTTTGGTTTATTATATGCAGTTTTTATTTAATATGGTTATTTTTCATCTGTTCTATTAACTATCAGGATGCTCTGTTTTTTATATATAAATTTGTTTGTATCCCATTTCACTGGAATAAAAAAATCTGACAACACTAGTTTGAATGTAAAATTGTATACATTAGTTGAATTAAATTACTGTTAAAATATACAAACAATATCATATCAATTTTCAAATATTTTCACGCATTGAAACATTTACATGTAAATAAATAAGAATAAACAAATAAATATTGTTTACTAGCGAAAAAAATAGTAAAAACAAAAACCATGTATACGTTTTTGCATTGCTATTGTTTTCAAAGCGTGCAAATATTTAAATTTTAACCTCATTCTAACAAGTTGCACAGCATTAAAGTGCTGATAACAGAAATTACTTGGAAAATAAAAACATAACAAAGAATACAAAAAAAAAAAAAAAAATGTTTTATTTAAAAGCTGTAAAAAATTGTTTCAACTTTTCTACTTATTTGATTACGGTCAGAATTCTTTCATGACTAGCATAAATAATAAGTTATCTTTTGAATTCGACGAATTGCTCATTTAATCATCATGAGATTTTTTAGACTACTTTGAGTGCCATTTTATTGCAAATGCAAATTTAAAATTAGTTTGAAGGAATAGTAGTTAGCTTAACTGTGAAGTTTTGCAATTTGATCAAAACAAACGAATTTTTACTACAAAAAAAAAAAAAAAAAAACACAGAGAAACCAACCAACTTGAGAACCTCCTCCTTTTTGAAGTCGGTTAAAAACTAGCTTTTGATTATTTCAATATATCATTATAAACATGATGACATCAAAAAATAACATAACGTTAATCAGACAAATATTTCTATAAAAATTGTAAGTATATTTGAACACGTTACTGTTCGCTTCAGAGGTCGGGTTAAAATTTGAAGAAATTTTTTTCAAAAAAGTTGTTTTAAATGGCAGTAATCAAAATATTTTAAAGACGGTTGGACAACCTTTACAATATAAGTGTTTCGTGTTAAGTCACATAAATCCTTCCTTGGCCAATACATTTATTTGTTTTGTGCAAACAGTTTAACTCTTAAAACCCGAAACAGTTCTTTTTCAAGCACGTTGATCAATACATTTGATCAATGTTATTGGACTTTACTTTTTTAAGGTGCACTTTCAAAATACTAAATTTAAATCACTGTTTTCAAATTCAATTCTGAAGAAACAATAAAACTGATTTTGATTTTTATGCTAGATACCGGGCTCTTATTTGTGGCGGCAGTATTAAGACATGGAATAATTTCAAGTATATGCTTTTCAGATGAATGTGCTTGCTATACTTTACAATAGAATGTGCTTTACAGATTTTTCTTTCCTTCTGCAATGTATACAGTTTTGTATATATCCGGTAACGCTACCTTTTATGATGTCAGTTTAGTTACTCCTTAACAAACTCTTTATGAGAGTACTTTTGATCATCGATAGGTTTAGTTAAATAAGCAGCGAATGCAAGAAAGGTACAAAGTTAAAATATTGCTGGACGAAAACAGTTAAGAACGGTTTAATTTTGTATTGGGAATTTAAAAAACGATTTGACGTTTTTAGAATTTATTGATATTTTTAAGAAACATCCTCAAGCCTTTTAAAGAAAACAAATAATTCAAGTCACTTTCGTCATGTTCGTCAAACGTTAACCACGTAAAACTTATTTTCAAGAAATTTGTGATAAAACTGACAAAAATAAAAAACTTTATTCAAAACGGTCCGTTTGAAAGACGTTTGGAGAATGCTCGGTTACATGGCTGGGTTTCACTTATGAGAGGTTTCATTGGTAACGGCAAATCAACGTCAACGCCGTTACAATTTTGCGATATCACACGAAAACCAGTGGCGAACATAATTTGGAGGAAAAAAGTATATTTGCCATCCGATAGGAACTGCATTCGAACCCAAGTACTCTAGACTAGTTATTAAGCATTGTGGAGTGTTCGTCAACATATGGGAATGCTCCTCATGGTGTTGTGTTGGTCTCTCTTGACGAATAGAAGGTATTTGACTAAGGAAAAGTATGTTGAAATCCTTCAAAATGAAATGCTACCATGAGCCGAAGAGAATTTGTCAGTAATATCGAAGTTTCAGCAGGACAATGATCCTAAACATACGGTTCAATTCACAAAAAGAGTTCTTCAACCAAAATTCTGTTGATGTATTAGATTGGGTGCATACCAGTGATGATATCGGATCATTTTCGAGAGTACTTCTTTACACAGGCAAAAAGTACTTTTTCATTGTTTCGGGTACTTTTTACACATGTATGTGAATAAATACATAAATTAAAATCAATACTTTTTAAAATTTCATTATATATATCACATAAAGGAACAATAAATAATCATGCTTTCTTTCAGAAACCGTTAATTACGTATATTAGGGTGTCTCGACCTCTATGGGGGGGAAAAAAGTTGTCATCGCCACCACCAACCATGTTTTCGTAAAAATATAAGCTGGTTTAGCAGTTACAAATAAACTGAAAGATCCAAAAAATTTCAAATCTTTGCCGCCTGACCAAATTTATTGCGAATTTTAATAAAAATGTTTGACTTTTTTTTAAAAAGTTCTTGTTCTGGGAACATTTCTAAAATCAACGTCAAATAATACGTGACTGGGCAAGAATTTTGGCAACAAGTTTATGACTTAATTTTCAAAAATGATTTTTTTTACTCTTGACAAAATTTCAGGCAAAATTCTTTAACATACCAGAGTCCTTTTTTCGGCAAGAAGGTACTCGGGTACTTTTGTAGAGTCAATAGTACTCAAAAAAAGTACTATTCCACTCAAAATATCATCCCTGGTGCATACCGAAACATCTCTGTGACGATGTTAAAAATGCAGTTGCGAAGCTTAAGGCAATATTCTAGTCGAAGAGTACAAATTTTTTCGGTTGGTTTTTCGATAAAATTCGATTTGTTTACGTAATTTTCTTAATATATTTATTTATTATAGAAAAAAAATACAAAAAAACAATTAAAAATAAAAATTTTTAACATATACCGGCGGTATTCGTAAAAATTTAACAGCTTCTTATAAAGCTTTTACAAGAAAAATTTCAAACATTTTTTGACACTGTTCCCACTTCAAATTGAAAGTGTTCCCATTTTAACACACAAGCTGAGACAACATTTTTACGAATAACAAAATTTTAAAATCATTTTAACTCTTGAAAGCTTTTTAATTATTGAACATTTTAATCATGACGCCCATTTTTGTGCTCACCTTAGTTTTGATATAAAATGCTTCTATGCGAAGTTTCATCTCTCGAGATTAAATAAAAATCTTTTAATATTGTGGGTTGTATGGGAGATGGGCGTGTTAATTGGCGGATCTGCAGAGGGGGAACCAAGACCCTTCGGCGCCAAAGCGTCAGAGCGTTCATCTTTGAAGGCGTTTTTCTCAAAACTACTTTTTCTACTACGTCTGACATAATTTCTTGAGTTCTAATGAACCGATTGACTTGAAATTTGGTGTGGCCCTTCTGTATATATTTCTCCATGGTTGGAACTTTAATTAACTTTGAAAAAACAGCAAAAAATCATTTGTTTTTCAAACAGTCGCCATTTTGTAAAAAATATTGCTGTTTTAATTTCCTTAGTTTAAAGTGTGACATTCTTACTAATTAAAAATCTCTTTTCGTTTATTTTTCAGATCATCAGAAGGGTTCGAAAGATCTCAAAAAGGACGATCGTTATTTTTCACGCACTCAGTTTACCAGCAAATACTTTTTTCAATTATTTTTCAATCATCAATTTTCCTTTTTATACCCTAAACCTGAAAGGTCAGGGTATATTAACTTTGTGCGAACGTTTGTAACGCATAGAACGAGGCGAGTCCGGTATAGAAAAGTATATATATTCTTGATCAGCGTCACCACGTGAGTCGAGCTATCCAAGTTAACGAGTGTGCCTTAGCACACTCGAAAAAATTAAAGTTGGGAGCCGGCCACTGGCTCCTTGTCCTCTTCTGGAAATAGGCAAAACTTCAAGAGTTAAAATTAAATAATTTTATTACCATTAAATACAGGTGACAAAACAAGAGTGAATGCAAATTCTTATTTTAGCTACCAGCTAAACTATTTGATAATTTGTCTTAACCTAATTCGCTGACGATGCGCTTCCCACAGGTTGAATTGCCGACGTCGCTTCAGCGACGTTCTCATGCTGAGGTGACCGTGGCTGCGAGGATCGTGTTACACCTGCATGCGCGTGGCTGGCTGATATCGCAAATTAGGCTGTCTGGCGCACGTTAACTGCCCCCCCTCTAAAAATCTGCGTCCCGCAGATTCTTCTGTATATTTTTTGAGTGGGTGACTTCTTGATCTGGTTTTTTGGTTTGGCTGGGTTGTTCTGGATTTGAGGTTTGGCCGAGACTGGGAAAATGAATTCTTGTAGTAAGTTTTCTCCAAATAACATAGCAGACAGCTGCAAGAATTGACAAGAGGACTCCATCAGCGATAAGTGATGAGTGAAAATTTCGTCCAAGCTTCTGGAGATGGTGGATATTCGCTATACTGAGCCCGTGAATGTAGTCTAAGTTCAGCTTGAGACCGTTGCTCGTTAGATTTACAAGTGCGGGTGGTAATGCTTGTAACATACTGGCTGATCTGCTGGTAAAGGACTGATTTCCTATAGAAATGGTTTCGTTATTTAACAAAATGACATATGTTCCATTGAGGTCCCTCGAATCACGTTCGCTTTGAATTTTCCCTTGAAAGTTAGTAAGGAAAAGTGTGGTTTCGTCAATCAGCTCGATTATTTTGTTATTGTTTGGTTCAAAATGACATCTTGCATCACCGCCTCTCAATAGTCTTGCCAAGCATCCGTCTTCAGAGAGTTTATTTAAGGATTTTGTAGAGCAGATTGATGTGTTGCTTATGGAAGGACAATCTTCTTTCAGGCCAAATATTTCCTGTTGGTTTATTAGGATTTTTTTGTAAGTCAGTTCAACGTGTTGCCCATTTAGTATAGCTGCTCGCGTTATTAACATGCGATAGCTTTCCCATTTTACCTTAGGCATTGACAGCACATACAAGAGCATTGTTCCATTAGAGTAGACCGATGCTGACCCATATTCAATAGCTTCGATGACATTTTGGTATGGTAATGAGGCCTCTTCAATAATTAATCGGTTGATTTCCTCTCGATCCAGTAGATTCGTGTTGACGATACCAGTTTTCGCCATTTGGCAGGCCCGCACTACTTCCGATACCTGTTCCTTCAGGATTAGTACCTTACTTATATCCAGCAGCTCCAGATTTTCTTCGCTTACGTTTTTACTAATAGCATTTATGTGAGCCATCATTTCGTTAGCCTTCCCAATTGCCTCACGAGTGGAGTTGAAGATTTTTTCGTTCACCAGATATTGTTGGTTATTATTGGTAATGATCTCATTCTGACTGCTTAAGATGTTGTCCCAGTCTATGGCGTCTGGTGAGCCAGCCAACCATTTCCACGCAGAGCCTATCCAATTAATTGAGCGTGCCCTTCTAGTTTTTGTCGTCTGCAATTCGTCAAGACGCAACCCAGTTTGGTTTAGATGGAATAGTAGTACTGATCTGATAGCTTCGTTTTTCACCTCATAATGCGCTGACTTAGTTAATTTCATCAAGGCAGTGTTGAAGTAGTCGAGGTCAATCATGTGAATAAGGTTGAAGTGTCCGTTAACGATCCAGCCACGCCCATGCTCAATTGCCACCAAGGGAGAATTGTAGCTGTAGATGTTGAAGCCGGAAACTCCGGATACTAAGAGAAATCTATCTTACAACAGTTAAAAAATAAAGATTTATATTAAACTTCATACCATTATTAAATTATATTTTGTTTTAATCCTATTTAAGGAGTATTTTTGACATATTCACAGGCTTTTCTTGGTTTATTGTTTGCAATATAAGCTTGGTTTTTTTATTATTGAGTCTAATTGGCAGATTGAAATTTTTCCATTTAAGATTAAGGTTTTAACCCTTATGAAACCTGTGAATTTGTCCAAATATTTCTATTCTTAAAATAAATAGTTAGATAAGTTAAGATAAACTAAGATTTACATATAAATGCTTTATTTCTAAAAACTTTTATTCAAGCGTGTTAATATTTTGTGCTTTCAATTTAATATTTGTAACCTTTTGTGCTTTCATATTTTAAATATAGTATTTTGTGCTTTCAATTGAATATATGTAATATTTTGTGCTTCAAATTAAATATTTGTAACATTTTGTGCTTTCAATTTAATATAGTATTTTGTGCTTTCAATTGAATATTTGTAATATTTTGTGCTTTAAATTTAATATTTGTAACATTTTGTGCTTTCAATTTAATATTTGTAATATTTTGTGCTTTTATATTTTTAATACAGCATTTTGTGCTTTTATTAAATTGTTTGTAATATTTTGTGCTTCATTGTGCTCAAATTTATTACCCTTGTGCCTTTTAAATTTTGTTGGTTGTGATTTAAAGACTTCCCCTTTTTCCAGCATATTTTGTGCCATATTACTCTTTTATTGAGTGCCAGTATTTTTTAGTTGTGCCTTATGGATTTTCCTGCCGTTGTCAGTCTCTACTGTTACCCTATTATCTTTTCTGATTTTTTCCTTTTTGTAAAGCGGCTTTTGTTTCCCCTTAATTTGTTTGTCCCTCACGTATATAACTTCACCTTCTTGAAACTTTCTTTCACTTTTCCTTTTTTTATTAACTCGGATATTTCTTGTCTCTTGGTTTTTTCTTATTTGTTCCCTAATCTCTTTGTGAACCCTTACACGAAAATCGCTCAGTTGTTGGTAGTTTATCCTTTGCGTTCGGTTAAAGAAAATGTCGCTTGGCTTTCTCTTCGTTACTGAGTGTATCGTGTTGTTATAACGGTCAACAGCGATATATAACAGTTCTTTTGGACGAGTTTCTCTAATTTCTTTGCGAATACAACGATATATTTCTATAAGAGTTGAATGGAATTTTTCGACCTGGCCATTCACCTCACTCCTTTGTACAGGAGTTTGATAGAGTTCTATACCTAGGCCCCTAATATAATTAGATACCAATGGACTCATGAACCCTCTCTCATTGTCTGTAACTATCATTTTTGGTGTTGTAAAATAGTGAAGAACCTTTGCAAGTTTAGCACGTAGTGTAGTGGAAGATTTATTTTTTATATGAAATAGCTTCGCAAATTTAGAAAATTTATCTATGCAAGATAAGAATTTATGGCCCTGTATCTCAAAAATATCAATGTGAATTATTTCAGAGGGATAGCTTGGAACTGGTGTGTTCTTAAGTGGTGGTACTGGAGGGTGTCTGTCGTATTTATTCAGTAAACAAACCTCACATGCTGCAGTAATCCTCTTAATGCGGCTTGCCATCTTGGTAAAATAGTATTTTTCAAGGATTTGCTCCTTATTTTCACGCGGATTTCGATGAGCTCTTCTGTGTTCGTTATCGATAATTTCGTGAATTCTTTCTTCTATGCTCACGTCTTCTACCACTCTTTGAGTTATTCGGATTTTGTAGAGTAAAAAATGTTCGAGATAAATGTCCTGAAGTAGCTGTATTCGGTTTTCTGGAATTTTGATTCCATTGATGACCGAAGGGTTAAGGCGTTCCTTTAATATCTGGGTAAGTATGTCCTTTTCTACTGCTGCTACAGCAACATAATGTCGCATAAAACCAGGATGTGGATTTTCAGTTACGATGGTCCCATTTCCTTCATGGATTATAAGTTGGTTCCGGAAAACATTTAATGGAACTCCTACGTGAGGAATTAAATCTGATGCGTCTTGAGCTGCACTATGTACAGTCCCTATTTCACTTGCTGTTTCCGTCGTCGAATCTATTTCACCACCTGCCGTTGCGACTCTTGAATTATCGCCTCCTTCGCTAGCTGTTTCGGTTGCGGAATCATCATTGGAAACTATAGAATTCGTTATATGGTTTACTTGGCACTGCAATCTTGATAGAGCATCAGCCACAGAATTCGATTTACCAGGAGTGTAAACCAATTCGTGGTTATACTCCTCGATTCTAGCTTTCCATCTCTTCAACTTTGCGTTGTAATTTCTACTTCCTAACGCAAAAGTGAGAGGTTGGTGATCTGTAAAAATTCTTACCTTTTTTGGTGATATATATAGGCCCTGCTGCAGTGTTAACAGAGAAACAGGGATCTACTGGGGTTGAACCAGCTGATAAGCTAGTACTGACGAAGTTTTTATTCGCCCCAGTATCAATTAAAAATGACAGTGGCTTACTATTTCCTATCTGGCAATTGAGGTACGGTATACTAGAACTAGGGAGACTACTTAAAATATTTTCTTTCATACAAAAAATGCTGGTGGGCCGTCTGACATAAAATTTGATTCTTCTGCCTCTAAACCCTGATATTCGTTTCCACTCTTTCCCGTCTGCAGGTTGTGAAGCCTTGGCTGCTTCGGTATTGCCCCTGAGGTGGAGGAGGCTTCTCTTTTGAACACATTATTGTTCAAGGGCCGGTTCATGTAGTTGACTTGTTTTGTCTGAATAGATCCATCGACTTCCATTCTTTCGACAGGCTTAGGTGCAAATGATCGATTTGCATGCGGCGCGTATCCCCTGTAATTTCCCTGAAATTTATTGTTATTATGCCTATTTCCCCAATTGTTGTTATATCGTGGTCTAGGGGGAAGGGGTGGACGCTGTTCTCCACGAGTCAAGCTACTTACTGGAACTACCACTCTATTTGGAGTATTCATGTGGATGATTTCATTTCTTAGAGTTAGGTTCTGCATATCCAGACAGGAAGAATACGCTTCGGGCAGAGTTCGAGGTCTCTGCACTATCAGCATCCGCGACAAATCGGCATCTAGACCTCGAATAAAAACGTCTAGAGCTCTATTCCTGTATGTTTCGGTCAGGACATCCACGGTTTCCTGCGAGTAGAAATCGCACCTTATTTTGTTCATTATTAATGAAAGCTGATGATTCACTGTGGCGTAGAATTCATCAAGCTTTGATCCCTTCTGCACCAACTGATTAAGTTGGTGCTCCAAAGTCCGGATGTCTCGCTTATCGGCGTAATGAAGGGACAGAACCCTTTTGATTTCGGACCAATCACCATCCAAAATATTATATGAAACCAAAGCTGAATCAGCGCTGCCACGAATCTTTTGTCTGATATGCTGCAATATCGATCGGTACAAAGGCTTTTCCCTAACAATCGCATAGTCCTTCAGAATTGTTTCCACATTGTGGACCCAAGAGATGTACTGTGAAGGATTGCCTTCGAACACTTGAAGTTCCCTGACGCAGTCGGGGAGTCTTCCTATCTCTCTTAACTCCTGCTCATCCAATGGCCCACGTGAAACTATAACGGATGGTCTTAAAGGCTAAACCGCCTCTGAGCCTATTTCTACCTGCCCAACTCGTCCTTCGATTCTTCGAATTTCCTGTTCTAAACCAATCCCGTGGTTTTCTATTCCTCCCAAGCGCGTTTCGATTCTTCTAATTTGCTCTAGTAGAGCATTGATACCCCCATTTAATTCATTAACCTTTGTAGTAAGGGCGTCCATGGCACAAAAAATATTTTAAAATGTTTTTTGAGGAAAATGGTCAATAAATCACTCACCGTTTATTTTGTTGAGAGTCCGCTCCTAGTCTTCTTGTAAACGCTAGTCTTCTTGAATTTTATTAATCGCAACCAATTTAATTGCAACAATCACAAGCACAGTAGTAATATTTTTTTACTATTTTCAATTTTTCTTTATTTTTTTTTAAAAAAAAGATTTTTGTGTTTTTTTTTCTTTTTGTTTTTTTTTTTTTTTTTTTTTTTTTTTTTTTTTTTGCACAATCTTTATTATTTGCACACAATTCAAATTTTTTATTTATTCTTATATATCGCACAATTTTTCAAAAAAAATTTTTTCAAGAATTTTATATAATTTTCCTTTTGTTTTTTTTTCTTTTGCACAAACCTTTTAGGATTTTTATTTTTTTAGGAAAATTTTATTAATTTTTTCACAATTTTTCCTTAATTTTTTGCACAATTTTTTATAGATTTTTTTAGAAAATTTTGCACATTTTTTTATTTATGATAATTTTTTATGATTTTATTTTCGCACACAACTTTTTGTTTGTTTCTTTGCACAATAATTTCGGTCTTCTTACGCTTTTAAATAATCCTGTAATGAAAAAAACATAAAAATTAATTAATTTTGTGAATTTTTACCGTGTTCTTATGGGAACGGTGATATGTGCCACAAACACACATCTTCAAATGTGGTCAAGGAAGGGTCATGTGATCCGGTTTAATCGTCTGCAATTAGATTGCAGGCAACCTACTAAGGCATGACTTGCTTCACAACGGAGATTTGGACCATAAGCAATCTTCAGTGTGTTCCCATGTGAACACTGAAAAATATATTGCAGGATCACAAACCCGTTAACCAATTGGCCGAATCGTGGAGGAGCATCGGCCTAGGTGTATAGGTGCGCGATGTCCTCCAGCCAATATAAATGTTGCAACTACCCCAGCTGGCCTTTGCAAGTTCCTTTCGTGATCTCTGCTAGTGTTCTTATGTTTACAAGCAGAAAGTGATTGAACTTTTTTCTTTTATTAAGCTGGAGTGCAGCTGGTGTTTTTTCTTTATCGTTAAATTTTTAGTGTATTTTTAATTTACTCATCAAGGAAACTGATTTGAGTTCCTTACCACTGGTGGGGGGAATCTCAAGGTTTTATTGATGTTCTCGTGTCTTCAAAGCTCCTTACCTCGGGTGGGGGGAAGCTTTATAGCACGAGTTATTTTATTCATCGAGAAAACTAATTAGAGACCCTTACCACTGGTGGGGGGAATCTCTACGTTTTCCTGATGTTACCTGTGTTGCAAAACCCCTTACCACGGGTGGGGGGAAGTTTTGCAACACAAGCTATTTTTTATTTTATGAAATTTTACCGTAACTTGTTTGTTCACTTATCACAGGGATGTTGCAAAGGTTCAGCTGTTCTAAGGTCACTGTTGCAAAAGGATCCCACATTTAAGGGAGTCTTTTTCCAGGAACCCACATTTGAAGTGGGTCCCTGCTCGGGCGCCAGTTAACGAGTGTGCCTTAGCACACTCGAAAAAATTAAAGTTGGGAGCCGGCCACTGGCTCCTTGTCCTCTTCTGGAAATAGGCAAAACTTCAAGAGTTAAAATTAAATAATTTTATTACCATTAAATACAGGTGACAAAACAAGAGTGAATGCAAATTCTTATTTTAGCTACCAGCTAAACTATTTGATAATTTGTCTTAACCTAATTCGCTGACGATGCGCTTCCCACAGGTTGAATTGCCGACGTCGCTTCAGCGACGTTCTCATGCTGAGGTGACCGTGGCTGCGAGGATCGTGTTACACCTGCATGCGCGTGGCTGGCTGATATCGCAAATTAGGCTGTCTGGCGCACGTTAACTTCCATTTCCGTCCGTCTGTCCGTCCGTCTGTCCGTCTGTGTGTTGCCCGTATACACAGAATAAGAAGAAGCAATTGAGATAATTGGATGAAACTTGGTACACATGGTCAAATGAACCCAAGGATCTGCACTACTGAATATTTTTGGAATCCGCCCACGGACACGCCTACCTTCCATACAACGTTTTGTTTCAACGTGTATATGTTTTGTCATCCGCCCACGAACACGCCCACCTCCTATACAACCCAAAAATTGAAAACGGAATAAATAAACTTCTGTTCAACCTACAGATATAAAATTTCGCACGTGTGTTTTTTATGACAAAACAAAGATGTTTTGGGAAAAATGGACATCATCCGCCCACGGACACGCCTACCTACAGTATAACGCAAAAATTGAAAACTGCATTAGCAAGCTCATAACTAACCTACAACAATAAAATTTGGTGTGTATATGTTCTGTATTAACACAAAAATGTCGTCGAAAAATGGGTGTCATCCGATCACGGCCACGCCCATCTCCAAAAATTAAAGACGCAATAAATAAGCCTCTGTTTAACCTAAAGAGCTACAATGTGGGATGTATGTTTTATATGACAAAACAAAGATGGTTTTGAAAAATGCACATCATCTGCTCACGTAAACGCATACCTCCCATACAACGCGAAAATTGCAAACTGCATAACTCAGCTTATAATGAGCCTACAACAATAAAATTTGATATGTATGTGTTTTATATCAACATAAAGATGGTTATGAAAACTGGACGTCATCCGCCTACGGAAACGCCCACCTCACATACAACCCTAAAAGTCTTAAACTCAATAAATAAGGTTATGTTTGTCATAGAGAAATTTAATTTGGTATGTATGTATTTTATACCAAAACTAAGGTGTGTTCAAAAATTGGGAGTAATCCGTGCATGAACACGCCCACCTCCCATAGCGAAAGCACAATAAAGGCATTAACTGTGAGCTACAGGAGTAAAACTTGGTACACTGACAAAAAAACACATACACGGAGAGAATTTTGTGCAGAAATTATGCGCTATGGGCACAAATTATGCAAAAATTGTTCACGAAAAATGACCAAGAACAGTTGTTCATAATCTATGCACACTTGTTCATAACTTAAGTTCAGCACTATGAGCATGTTTTATGAACAACTGGGCATAGATTATGACCAACATTTTCATAGATTCTGAACAACTGAGAAAAGGCTATGAACAACTGTGAATAGGTTGTGAACAACTGGGCATAGATTGTGAACAACATTTTCATAGATTCTGAACAACTTGGAAAAGACTATGAACAACTGTGCATAGGTTATGAACAACTGGGCATAGCTTATGAACAACATTTTCATAGATTCTGAACAACTGGGAAAAGACTATGAACAACTGGGCATATTATATGAACCACTGGACATAGTTTATGAACAACTATGCATAGGTTATGAACAACTATGCATACGTTATGAACAACTGGGCATAGGTTATGAACAACTGTGCATAGGTTATGAACAACATTTCATAGATTGTGAACAAATATTTACATCTCCTGCTAATATTAAAGAAACAAAATTTCATTTTATTTTCAAATGTCAAAATGAATTTCAAAATTCCAAGCGTCGACTGTGCTAACCTTCCACGTCTGTTTCTCAATTGTTTTTCTTGCCACAGGCTTAAAAATTGCTGCCACCACCTTCGAGACTTTAATTAATTCTAAATCTGGAAGAAAATTCAAAAATAATAATTAAATTAGTTCTTTATTTCATAAGTTTAAATTGTTTTTACCTTTGTTTGTTGGAAGATGATTTATAATTTTTTAGCAGCTGGAAATTTAACAATATTTTTGCATACTGCTATAATGTTATCCTTCAGTGAATTCCAGTTGTTAAGAAATAAGTTGGACTTTTCCGGGTACAAATTATGGAAGTCAATATCGATCTAAATATAAAAATATAAAGTTTTTATTTATACATTATTTAAATTTAAATTTTCTACCAAACGATATCCGTTACTATGCGCATATAATGGGCAGTCGGAAAGTATAAATTGTAGCGGATGGATATTAATGTCCTGGCGCCGAAGAGCAAAGCTGGAGTTCCAGTTCAATTCCACCGTCTCCCAAGGCGAGTTTCTTGTTTTTAGCCAAATTTTATCTTCTGAATCGATTCCTGATACCGAAATAGCACTTTCTTCTCGACTTTCCAATTCGGATTTGTTATTTGTTCTAACGCGGAGATATTTTTTAAAAAAACCGGATTTTCTGAGTGTTAAATATTTGATAATAACTCAATACTTACCTCTGGTTTTCTTAATTTACACAATTATATATTTCTAAATAATATTAAATGATATATAACACACTACTGTCGCTTCTAAACACAACCAGCACTCTTTACACAAAGAACACAAGTGAAACTAACTTGCAATTACTGCATACTCATTATCCATATGTGTACGCATTGTTCATAATCTATCTGGGCACAACTTATGCCCATCTACAACAAGATACACACATATCAAAATGTTGGGCAAAATCTATGCACAAGTAGGCATAACTCATGAACAATAAGTGTTAATAGTCGTTCATGCACAATGTTCATATATTATGATCAATTGAGTTTAATTTTCAAATAATTAAGCTATGAACAATGTTCACAAGCTGTGCCCATTTTTTGTGTATAACTTATGCACAATTTTAATAGATTGTGCAGAATTTATGGTTATTAGGCATAATTTATGCGCAAAGCTGCATATTCAAAAATGTACCTTAACATTTTATAGTTATGAACAGCTTGTGCATTAATAATGCACAACAGTTTTCTCCGTGTACCTTGTTCTGGTAAAAAATTTCTCTATTTTTGATAATAGTAATTTTTTCTTTTTCAAATAAAATTTTCTTCAATTAGAATAAATTTTCACATTTTCGAAGAAATATTTCTTTATTTCTAGGAAATGGAAATATTTCAATGTCTCTAATAATGATAAGTATTTTTCTCGCACAAAAAATTTCTCATTTTTAGAGAAATTTTATTGAAAATGAAAATCTTTTCTTATATTTTGATAACAAATTCACTATGAGAAGTATTTTCTTCAATAAAAACAAATATTTTCTCAAAAAAAAAAGTATTTTTCTCTAAAAACGATATATTTTTCTATTTCATGGAACCTTTTTATCATTTTTAGAGAATTGTAAGTATCGCATTTAAAGAATAGCATTCTCTGAAGCATAGTCTATACCATTTTTCTCTAAATATGATGCTTTTTTTATCATATTCCGAGACACTTTTTTCTGAGTGTATGTGTAAATTTTTCATCGACATTTAAATGCATCTTAAATATAGGCTCCATCCGCCTACGGACACACTCATTTACAATAATATTATTTTTTGTTTTTGAAAAGTGGGTTTAGGGTATTTCATAGTCGGCCTAGATCGACTTTAGACTTTCTTTACTTGTTATTTTTAAAATATCAGTAAATATTTTATAAAAAAATTACTATAACAAGTAATTGGTTTGTTTTTTATCAAATTTTAAAAAACACCCAAAATGTATACCTCTAGATAAGAAGAGAATTTTTTCCATTTGCATGCAAAAGTTGAGGAAGTGTGGATTTTTTTCCTAAAATATAAGCTGATATACTAAGTTTACTAGGAAAACTGATAAAATTCTAGTGGTGAAGATGACGAAAAAGAACGTTAATTTAATGAAAGGGTGATCAAAATACGGTCAACAATTCTGTACGTCAATACAACAAAATCTTTATCAAATAAATGTGTTCAATAAAAACAAAAGAAAATAATAAATTCTGTAACTGACGAATTCTGATACATATTTTTTAAAAATTTTTATCACATTGAATAAAATTCTTCGAAATTAAAAAAAAAGTCTTTCATTTGACAAAAATATTTTCAATCCGATTAAACACGTTCTTCAAATAACAAAATATTATTCAATCTGATGAATTTTTGCATTCATTGCAAATAAAACATCATCAATAAGACACATTTTTTTGATTATATTGACAAAATTTTCTGCAATAAGTCTAATGCGGTGTTTTAGATTGAAAAAAATCAATATCGTATCGACAAAATATTCTGCAAAATCAAAATTTTTTTTTTCTTCAATTTGAAAAATAATTCTTCTATGTGACTTATGTTTTCATCATATTGACGAAATATTCTTCAATATTACTTGCTTATTTTATGCATATTATGTATATAAAAATATATATGTTTAGAATAAATAATTTTACTTTTTGTACTAAATAATAAACTTTATGAAAATAATGAATCGTTTTTAGACTTTTGCCTACATCTGACATTTATTTTCAATAATTTTGCTTATCATGTTTGTATGCAAATTTTATTTTTGTACATTCAACAGCTTTAAAAACCAAAATATTTTTCGGTTCCTTTTTCTCTACTCAAAATTTGTATAATATAAAAAAAATTACCCGAATGATATCTTACTTATATTAAATTAAAATACAATTTCAGTGTTACTTCCACTTCCAGTAATTTCTAATATCAGAAATAGCATTAGTATCTGTATATTTTCCGGTTCTTTCTATATATATATATGTGTTTCTCTAACTGCACCTATAATTTGCCACTCTGTTTAACAGTCGTGAAAAATATGAAATTGCTATTAAATTTATTTTTGTGCATTTCTACTGCTTTCGCCTCACTTCACCTGCTCAATAAAACTGCATTATTATTTATTACTTTTATTCGTTTGTGGCTATTCCATGCAAATGAAATAAATGCTATTGAATTTAAATTTATATTTTTTTATATAATTGTTAATTGCAAATTGATTACTAATTTATATATATATAAATATATGTATGTGCTCATAAATGTTTTTATAGTAAACTAACAATCAATATTTGTAAAACACAAAATGTGCTTAACTATTGTTGTCAAGTGTTTTTAGAAACTTTTTATAATAAATGCAATTTTGTGCTGTAATTGATTTATCAATATATTTCTTTTTTACTAACGCCAAACTAGTTTTTTTTATGTTTATTTGTGTTGTAATTAAATACTTTGCATTTGTAATATTAACATTTAAATTCAATATTTAACCAATGATTCTATATTTATATCTTTAACAGAATATTTTTGAATATAACAAAAAAAGGAAAATGAAAAAAAAAATGTCTGTTCAGATATATATTAAAAACATCAAAAACCTATCACATTTCATTACACACAAATGCAAATTTTAATAAAATTTTGGCATAAATTTTGGCACGTTTTGTATCTCTTAAAATTTTAAATCATCTGAACATTTATAAACCAATTAAATTTGACTTTTCATCGCAAACTCTTAATCTTTATTACTCTGTTGATAACTTTGTTTTTTATTATGGACAGAGAAAACGTGAGCAATAAAAATAAGCTCTCAACCAACATTGTTGTTGTTGAAATAAAATGTTTGTCTTCCTGTCAGTCTTATCTCTGGCTAGGAAAAAACGAAAAGAAAACAGAATTTAAAGCTTTTACATAGCTTTATTTCATCCTTAAAAATTGTATAATTCGAATGAAGTTATTATCTTAATATTATCACATTTATGACTTATTTCGTTTTGATTTCTATC
This sequence comes from Tetanocera ferruginea, assembly GCA_958299015.1. NCBI lineage: Eukaryota > Metazoa > Arthropoda > Insecta > Diptera > Sciomyzidae > Tetanocera > Tetanocera ferruginea. The sequence continues at coordinate 40,733,782 of OY282640.1, forward strand.
GATTAATTATAGTGTGCTGCAATGTTTGAGAAAAATGTGCTGCATTGTAAATAAAATAAATTATATAAAAATTCAACAGATTACTCAAAAATGCAAAGGTGTTGTTTTTTCACTCCACTAACAATTTCTAAAAAAAAATAAGATCTGTATTAAAATATTGATATCGTTTCTGGAACATTGCCATCCGGTTTTCATTTAAACTTTAAGCGTAGTCAGCCCTAAGAAAGATTTTGTCTGAAAAACAAGTCAAATGAACATATTGGATTATGCTACAGTGCATATTGGCAAGGATTATGAGTGTAAGTTTAGTATTTTTCGGTCATTTGTTATAAGTATAGTATTAAGACAGCCTTACATATATTAGAAAATTTAACATGTGCTCCCCGAGTATTTGAGATGTTTTAAAAAATTTACGCACTAAAACTACATGTGAATGTTAAGTTCAAAATACTTGTTAGCTAGCAAAAGCTCGTATGCGTATCGTGGATTACATTTTCAAGACATTCACGTTTAACCTAAACATCATAAATTTAAGTGTCATTGGAAATGTTTTTCAACTTAAAACTGTCACAGAAAAAACTGTCCTTTTGTTTTTAGGTTATTTATAAAAAAATTGTTACCTCTATAGCAATATATCTGGGACTTAAATAAAGTATAAATATTGCAGATTAAAAAAAATAACCATTAGTAAAATAAAAGAGCTACTGAAAAGATGTCGTCTCAACAATAAGAAAAGCGAAAAGCAATTATTTGCAAATACCTGGAAAATCCAAACACCACGTACAAAAATATCGCTTAGGAAGTTGGCGTGTGCGTAAAAACTGTTGGAAGGACCATAAAACGATACAAACAGTTTACCGCTTTATCAAAAACGCTAGGCTCAGGGAGACAAAGTGGTCCAGCGAACCAAGCGGTAGCCCAGAACGTTAAGTGGCTGTTTACTCAGAATCCAGGCATTTCAGTTCGTGATATGACAGTCAAAGTGGGAACATCGAAGTCAAGTGTTCAACGGATTAAAAAATTTTACAACCTACGAAGCTATAAAGTACAAAAAGTACCTGATAGGTCAGAAGAAAAGTACGCCGAAGCCAAGAGAAAGGCTCGAAAACTGTATCGCGATTACCTGCCCAAATTTGATTGTGTGATCATGGACGATGAAACGAACTGCAAAGCGGATTTCAAGCAGTAACCTGGACACGGATATTATACTGCGGTTAGAAAGGGTGGAGCATCTTCTTAATTAACCACCGAAAAACATACCGAATTTCCAAAGAAATACATGGTGCGGCAGGCCATTTGCAAATGAGGTCTTCGAAGTAAGGACTTTTGTGACAGATCGCACAATCAACACCGAAATTTACATCAGAGAGTGTCTGGAGCGGCGTTTGCTACCTTATATGCGTCAGTACCAAGATTCAGTACTTTTTTGGCCTGACCTAGCAACATGTCACTACGCCCAGAGAACGATAGATTGGTACCAAGCCAATAATGTCATTGTGGTACCAAGAGAAGCCAATGCTCCGAATCGCTCCGAACTTCGTCCAATCGAGAGATATCTTAGAAAGAAATATTAAGAAAACCAAACAAACTGCGGAAAACATCGAAATATTTCGACGTAAATGGCGTCGGGCATACACTAAGGTCAACGAAAGGTCGGTAAAAAACCCAATGGAGGACCTTATCAAAAAGTGCATAATTATTTGTAAGTGTGTTTTTTTTCAGTGTAAATAAAATTTACATTTATTTTGTAATCTTCATTTAATTTTAAACTGCAAGAATTTAAAAAAAAACATCATTGGGTTTTCTACAATAAAAAAGAAAACAAAAGGATAGTTATTTCTGGGACAGTCTTTTTCTATGCAGAAAGACATCAGATTGAGATGTTAAGTATCAGTACCACCGAATTTTATGTTTTTTGGCTTAATTGAATAATATTGGTTGTGGTTTGGAATAAAAGTTAATTCTTGGAACATTCCACGATTATCGCTAACAAGGCAAAAATTTTATATTTTGAATATATTGCATTAAACTCTATTATTTCTGTCAAAGGTTAAGTCCTAGTTTTGTTGTTCGCTATACCATACACCCAATATTAACCTAAAACCTATCTGCGTAGACGTTGTCACCGCAAAAGTCAATATTATAAAAAAATGTCTTTCTTTAAAAAATATTAAAAAGTTTTAATTCTATTCTCTTGAATTCTATTCTGGTTTCGACTTTAACAAAAACGCAATATTTATATTTTAGGAATGCAGCTCGATAACTTTAACACAGAGAGTTAAAAATATTGTAACACCAGTCACAATATGTGTAACGCCCGTCACGCATTAAAATATTTAATAAAAAAAGGCAGCATTATTTAATTGACAAACTGCAAAATTTAAAAGCGTGCAAATGTAACACCCGTCACAATCGAATGTTCCTCTTTTGTATTTCAAATAAATAAATGGAATTTTTTAACAAAATAAAAAATTTTAAAAACAAATAAAAAAGCTAAAATAACTAAATAAAAACAAGTAAAGAAAGTCTAAAGTCGGTCTATTAAATATTTCTAAAAAATCAAGCATTATTATTTTGACAGACTACAAAATTTAAATTCGTGCACATGTAACACCCGTCACAATAGAATGTTCCTTTTCTTTATTTCAAATAAATAAATGGAATTTTTTAACAAAATAAAAAATTTTAAAAACCAATAAAAAAGCTAAAATAACTAAATAAAAACAAGTAAAGAAAGTCTAAAGTCGGTCTAGCCCGATTATGAAATGCCCGTAACATACTTTTTCAAAATACAAAAATAGTATTTGAAATAGTAATTGAAAATGGTCGTGTCCGTGAGTGGATGAAGCCCATATTTTATATGTATTTCAATTTTGATAAAAAATTTACAAACATATATAAAAATTTCAAATTTTATTCCTGTAGCTCACATGTTAATGCCTTTATAGTATTTTCGCTATTGTGGGTTGTATGGGAGGTGGGCGTATTTGTCGCCTAATTTTTGAATGAATCTTAGTTTTTGTAGAAAATACATACATACCAAATGTTATTTCTTTAGTTAAAACATAAGCTTATTTATTGAGTTTTTGAAGTGAAACTTCTTTGGCGGCGAGTGAAATTTCAAGGTCCTTTTTCGTGACGCTTGGCTAACGTTTTCAATTCATATGAAAATTTAAAAAAAGTTACTGCCGCTGCCGAGAATTGAACCCCGAACATCGTTGCTTAAGAGTCGCAATCTATACCATTATGCCATGTAGACACACGAAAATAATCAAAGAAAATGTAATTAAAACTAAACGCGTAACATACTGAAAATAACATATATTACATTAACATTGCATTAACATTAACATTACACTATTAACATAACCATAACATTAATTTTCATCCTACAAGTAGGCACGGAAAAAAAATAGAAAAATAGCTAAAACAGGAGCAGAACGCTTTCGTAAACATAGAGAGCGAATTAGAGCTCTTAAGAATACAGCCGGAGCTGGATCTGCAACTAATGATGAAGGTAAGGCGATTGCAACAACGGCTGAGTTTCCAAATGCATTTTTACGAAACATCAGTGCATTTTGGTGAATCTACAAAAAACCAATCCCCAAAAAACACACTGATGCATCTCAACAAAATTTTAAAGCCAACCAAGTTGATGCACTCAACAATCAACGTTCGTTGCTTTATGAGTCCCTCTATCAACATAGCAATTATTATGATCAGGAAGCAGGAAGTAATAATGAACAAGATTTGCCTCTGCTTTCGGAGGCTCCTTCAAAGAGTACTATGCAAATACAATCCAGCATTCAAAAAGTAACAATGTTGAGAAGACATTCGAAAGGAACTAAAACATCAACTGAACTAAAACAAGTACCGAAAATAACTGTTATTTTACAATTTTCAAAGGAAACAAATTGTCGAAAGACTTTTTCAAGTATACCATTATGTTACAAATGTCCTCAGCCTCACGAATATTAAGTCGCTTTTAAATTTGAAACTGATTCTTTAAAAGTTAATTTCTTGAAAATTGAGAAAATAACTGTTATTTTTGCCCAAAAAAACTATAAGGCACATAAAACTGTTATTTTTGTCGGAAAAAATAAAAATTAAGAGATAAAAGTTAGTATGTGACACTTTCGACAAAAACCATATTCGGTACGGTCCCTGGATGCAAATATTGAATCAACAAATTATTATTCCATTTCGTATTGATTGAATTTCTTTTCAGATACTTTCTCTCTCTATTTCACACTAAAATCTCTGTTATTTCTTACTGTTAAAGAAGTTTCACTTCTGCCACGTGTACGTTGCTACACGCGAGTTTTTTTAATTTTTGGCTGTATGAGTGGTGAGCGTGTTCGTGGGCGAATGAAACCCATTTTTCGAAGACGTCTTTGCTTTGATATAAAATACATACGTACCAAATTTTATCTCTGTACATTAAACAGGAGCTTACTTATTGAGTTTTTCATTTTTATTTGTATGGGAGGTGGGCGTGTCCGTGGGCGGATGACACCCATTTTTCGAAGACATTTGTTTTTTTTATATAGAATACATACATACCTAATTTTATTGCAGCAGGCTTATTATGAGCTCATTTAAGTAGTTTTCAATTTTTGCGTTGTATTAAAGGTAGGCGTGTCCATAGGCAGATTTCAAAAATATTCAATAGCGCAGATACTTGAGTTCATGTGACCTTGTAGTTTAATGCAATTATCTCAACTCCTTCTTCTTATCCTATGATTACGGACAACACACAGAGACGGACAGACGGACGGACATGTATAGCTCGACTCACGAGGTGACCCTGATCAAGAATATATATACTTTTCTATACCGGACTCGCTTCGTTCTATGCGTTACAAACGTTTGCACAAATTTAATATATCCTGACCTTTTAGGTTAGGGTATAATAAAAAAGCTAAAAAACTATTATTTTTAAATAATTTATTGAAGTGAGTTCAGTTAAGAAATCTATTTAAATGTATGTTATGTTAAAAAATATTTGTGTTTCATATTACTTATGAAATTTAAATTAGTACTCGCTTCATGAAAACTCTGATCAGTTCAATATTTTACTTGTATTTTACAGTTATTCTTTTTGCTGACATCTTTACATTTGCAATTGTGTAAAATTATCTTCATTGCAGATATAAATTGTGTCTATCGGACTCGTGATTCATATCTAGTACATTCAAATGAAAACAAAATTGTTTTTTTTTTCCTCACTGATTATTACGTTTCTTTTCTACTATTTGCTTAAATTGAAAATTGCGTGTAAAACGTTATGCTACAGCTTAAAAATTGCTGTATCGTTGGCGCCATTTTGTCTAGGGCTCTGATGGTATCTGTGCTTGAGTTCAGTTTAGGTGCACTTAAGGTGCAGATAAGAAATGTTCTATTAAATAATGTGTGACAGACACCATGATGTGAGCAATAAAGCAACCTTTAACATAATCAAACAAAATGGAGCAAAAAGTACGAGCAGAGACTAAAGAAACAAATGATAACAATCAGGTAAGCGTGATTTTGCAATAAAAGCAATTAACATTTTATATAATTTTAATGGTTTTGTTGTATGAAAAAAGATAAAACAACAAAGATGATGAAATAAGTACAGATTTGATTTGCCTGTGTTTCATATATTTTAATATGTTTGAAACAATAAATAAAAAATTAAAAATGGAAAGAATGGAATGAAAAGAGAACTTTCTCATTTTTTCGGTCAAGTAAAAAAACTTAAGCTTTTATTTTCAAAAAATCATTAGGCCAAGATCTAAAATCAATATAACGATGCTACAGTTAAGCGTCTAGCTTAAATTGATACCGCAGACTGATAAATTTCATGAAAATCGTTAGCAATTGTCGCGCTGGAATTTAGATTTTTCACCAACAGCACACGTTCCAGCAAAATTGAGAACCTACCATTAACACGCCAATGTGTGACACTTTGAATTTGTGTTGGTTTTTTTGCATTTCATTTCAATTGTTTTATCGCAGGATTTCAATTGAAAATTGATGTGCGACAAGTTAGCAAATGGCGCCCGCTAGGTGTTGTAACATGCGATACCGTTAAGTATACCATACATATGCAAAAATACACGTATTCCACGCAACGCGCAGCAGTTTGTCATTTTAATTGCTGTGCTTTGTAAATGTCACACAGCAACAACAACAACAACAACAACAACAAGAACAACAACAACAACAAGAACAACAACACCAACGACAACAGCAAATACTTTTGGCATCTTCATGGAATGCAGCAAAAGTCCCTGCATTACCACGCATGGCAAGGGTGGGCTCAATGATGATGATGTTCAAAAAGTATGAAGAGGGACGATACCGATCTCCTCCACTGTTGGATGCTATCTGTTGTCTGTTGAATGTTGTTAATGTGCAGCGCAACAAGTGCGCATCAACATGTTGCTGACGTTTGACATGTTTTTTAAAACGAAGAAAAAAAACACACAAAACAGGGCAAATAAAATTTAACATCGTTGGGTAGGCGTTAAGGAAGGGATGTGTTAAACAGCAGTCTTTAAGAACTAAAATAAATGGCGCTGCAATAAATAAGCAGATTTGAAAAAAGACAGTTTCAAGGAATGCTGTGCTGTTGTTTGCTTGTTTTTTTTTTAATTTGTATCTACTGATATGAGTTCATGTACCAGAAAGTCATGGAGTTGAAGTTGGATTATTCAAGATGTTATCATGCTTGTTTGGTGCGTAACTTGATGATTTGATCCCAATGCTACGCCTTTTATAATTTAAAATTTTCAAGATTTAAGGAATTAAAATTTATGTTTTAGAGGCATAAATCACAGACATTCGCGTGTCATTAATTTCTGGAAAGAAAACTGAAACATCAACACAATAATTTCCAAAGTGTGTAAAGCAACTAGTTGATCTCTATCATGTCTAGCAAAAGAATAGTACACGTTTCCAAAAAGTTAAGGGGGTCTTCTCAGTGAGCAACTTTTTTTTCGACTTTTTTTTTTGCATTTATTTATAGCTTGGGTAGTTGTGAATATGAATAAGGATTTTTAGAAATTCGAAATACTTTAGAAGATACAGTCTTTTTTGTGAAGCAAGGTCTTCGTCAAAATGAGCTATTTTTTTTCGCTTCAAACTTTAAACGCGTTTATCTCGAAACCACGTTTTTCGAACTGGCGGCCATGATATCTCCAGTTCAACTGAATCGATTTTCATGAAACAAAGTGGAATCGACGCAGAATTGTCACCTCGACCATAGTTTTAAAAAATTTTGTACTATTTTTTTTACACTAAACTACAAAAAAAAAGCCCGAAATTGAATTTTTTTTTTTGAATGGAAAAATCACAAAATTAAGCTTGAGGTTCACCCGAGAATTACATCTATACTGATTATAACCCCGTTTTTTTTTTCATTTCAGACGCTCCGGAGACCCGGAATCGTGGCCGCCGTGACGACACCTTTTTTTTACCACCAACTTTGAAGTCTCATTACTTTTTGAACAGCCCACGTATGGAGGCAAAAAATTTTTTTATTTACTTTGAAACTTTTGTAATACAATAAATAAAAAAGTTTTCAATTATTCTTTGCGTTTTCAAATAAGAATTTTTTTAAAAAGGGTCCAAAAAACGGGTTTTGAATGAGAAGACCGCTTTAATAAAATGTGCAGACAGAGAACATTCAAATCAATTTAGATAATTTATTTGACATTGAAGTCGCCAAAAGAACTAAGACCGAAAGGGAAAAAAATTTTCTAATTGAAGTAAAGGCAACTCTAGGATGACCCACAGGGCCGCTCATCTCATATACAATTGTAAGAAATATAGAACCAGTGTTTCTATAAGCACGAATTCAGAAAATGGAAATAAGAAATGCCTAAGAACAATCTTAAAAATGGTTGGGATACCTTCCCTGGGTCGCTGTTAAGATTTTACATGTTTTTTACCAAAGGTACATGTAAAAGAAGCTCAGTCTTAACTGAACACAGTCAGAAAGCTAGACGAATAGAGTAATAGATGTGAGCTAAAAATTAAAGAAATTGGTAAGACCCTGGAGGTAACTCCCGGGGGCCTCTTTTAAGAGTAAGCAAAACTTTCTATGGGAGGTACATCTGTTTTTTCTATACAGAAGTACCTCCAGCGCTTATAATTTAGCTACTAAGAAGAGGTATAGTCAAAAAGGACCTAACTGGCATTGAACCTGCGTTCTCCTGGCAGTTGCTAAAATCGTGGCATTCAACAGAAAAAAACAGCATCTCAACTCAACGATCGATATTAAGGAAGCTGATTTGAGTGTGGGTTCATCGTGCCTTGGTTAAATTAAAACTTTGAGGATCATTATCGAACAAAGTGCCAAGAATAGATAGAACAGGGTAATTCATTTTGGGTTTCGGAAAGTGCAGTCCTGGCACTTGGGCTAAAACTTTTAAATACAAAAATTGTGATTCTGTCGTGGTCACGTTTAACGCTTTACAAGAAGATTATGAACGTCATTATCTTTCTATTGAGCGAACTATTTGTATTAAAGTGAATAAATTCACAGTGTATCGGATATAGATATTTCTTGAAGGTATTGTGCATTACCTTAATTGACACTCTACTGAAAATTTCGATGCTTTTCGAAACAGTGAGGTTAAGGACAAAAGTTTGTCTATTGAATAAGAAAAATTAAAATTATACGTGAATAAGAAAAAATGCCGTATATGAGGCTCTGAAAACCTCCAAGCTAATATGGCGAAGGCATTGAATCTAAAAAAAGTGATTGTCTGGTGTACGTTGTGATCTGTTGGTGTCATCAGACTGTATTATAATTGAAAACGTTCAATTAGCAGCCGATTTTTTTGGCCTAAAATTGAAAACATAGATCTGGACAATATGTTGTTTCAGCAAGATGGGGCCAAAAATCATTCAACAACACCAATAAGGGCTTTGTTGCATCAGAATGCAGTTCGACGCCTTTTTGCCATTTTTTTTTTTGGTGGGGCCACTCAATACACCGTGATAACGTAAATAAACTTCAAACTATACAACTAATTTTGCAACTCATATTCATAAAGTCATGGCCGATCTAGTGGCTGAGTTGTGCACAAAAATCATCGAAAATTAGCTTAAAAGAATCGATCGATTCCCACAAAAAACTTTGAGGAGGACATTTAACGATATTTTACTCTACCTACATATAATTTTTTTTTTTAGCTTTGAACCAAGGATTTTTGGTGTGAACCCTATTCAGTCAAGTCTGCCTCTGCTCGGAATTGGGGAGATAAATATCTCCATCTTACTTATAAGTAAGAAAGTGAAATCAAGATAAACAAGTGTAGAATGTTGTAAGTGTGGCGGAGCGCTATATCAATATGCGAATTTGAATCTGAGGCAAGTGTTATGCCTTTACCTCAGTCAGTTCGAAATATCAAGCAATCTCATTCCACAAACATCTCTGCCACCAACTACAACTTCCAAAGTCGTATTTATTGATGAATTTTTAATATCAGTTGATTAGAAATGAGGTGAGGATTATAAAAGGTAAAATCTAAGGACCATGACCTGACCGGGATACGAACACGGAACCTCCGAGTCGGCAGTCAAGCACTACCGCTAACCACTCGACTACCGAGGCCGCAAAAATAGGAAAAAAACAAAAGGCCTTTGACTTGCAAATTACAACAATAAACTCTTAAGGAGTATTTACATCGCAGGCAAACCGGTATAGCAAGTCGACAGTTTCTTATATCTTTATTTTTTTTTTTTTTTTTAATCAAATATGGAGCCATTTCAAGGATTTCAAGAAAATTAAATTTGTGGATCATACGCTTGATATGATTTGAGTAGCCTCTTGTGTTGTTTATGTCTTGTATTTCACGAGACGTCCCATATTTTGCGTGATATGAGAAATGTTCGCCAAAGTTTTGCACCTATTAGTATCTTCTCCAAAGTCCAACACCATTCGATGTGAATAAAATCCGATTGAACGGAGTTTGAAAATTAACTCCGAACGAAGCTATACTTGATTTGGAAATCTGACCTCCCATTTGATGTTTTAGTTGGGTTTCGTTTAATCGGCAGGTGAGCGCACTTACATAAGACACCATAAGACATCGGCCGATTAAAAGTCTGTAGTGTGCGGTACCTCTAAAGGATCTCACGAAGAAGAAATGAATAGAAATATGAACATTGAAAATTTGATCAAAATTACTTAAAAAGACTTTAAAATAATTCAAAAGCAAAACAGATTTAAAAAAATAAATAAAGATCTTATCTGTGCATTAGAGTGGATTAAAAAAATGTATAAAATGTAGTATAAATGTTAAATGTATACTTCTTATTTTAAAGCTGACCTTCAGACAGTGGCGTAGATAGCTTTTGGTTCTGGAAGGGATCCAACAAAAATTAATGACCTGTAATACGCTAAGTTAAATATAGACATACTTGTAAGAGTAACCATACGAAAGTGTATACAATTTTCAAAAGTGATAATTGTTTTTCGCTCCCCTCGAACTTTCCAAGAGAATGGGTGCTTATAATAAGATCTGCAAAAATAAACTTGATCTGGTCACTTTTTAATATATTTTGGTTCTCATTTTATCTCTTTCTAATGTCGGATATGGTTTGTTTAAAGGTCAAACTAAAATTTTTTTAAAAACATTTTAAAAATTGTTTTAAAAATAAAATGTTTTGTTTCAAATTTAACTTTGTAGCGACTGAAGTCGTTACAAATAAATATTAAAATAAATATATATAGATCCGTATAATATAAGAAAAAAAGAGTAGTTTTAAAAGCCAACGGCAACATTTAATTTAAACTAAAAAGATACCAATGAATAAATTAAAAAAAAAAAAGAAAAAGAAGAATTAATAAATAAAGTAGAATAGAATATAAAAAAAAATAATGCGGATGGAGGATCCAATGTGGTCCCCCATCTAAGTACTAACCGCAGTGAAAGCTGCTTAATGTATCAATCACAGTGCAGCACACCTACACACAGAACTCGTCTAGCAGCAATATAAGCAGCCAGGCTATTTATAGCAACGTTGCATTGTAGCACTTGCGAACATGATAACAATGATATGATTCACATGCAGTTAGTAGTGAACATTGAATAAGTAGTGCGCAAAATGTTGGTTTAGGTATGTTGAGTTTGCTTGACATCTCAATTGATGCGATTAATGTTTTTAATTGTAAATCAATTTTCGGGTGGTGATAAAGCCAGGGAATTACAATTGATTACAGATTTCTGTAATCAAGTCACCTACCCTCAGTAACTCAGTTACTTGTCGACTCCGGTCAAACTCAAGCTCCGGCTTTTCGACTCCGGTCAAAACTTAAGCTTCGGCTTGCCGGGTTCAGCAACCCACCGTATTCTAAGTAGGTCTACGTTGTGAAGGCCTGTTTTGCAGTCGGCCTTCTGCCGTCTACCGTCTGAATCAGTTTGGCCTTCTGCCACCGTGCGCACTTTGCCACTAATGTTTATACCGCATATGAACTAATTGAAGGGCTTATTGCAAAAATATGATATGCCACACTGCTTTAAAAGTTCATATTTTATGTTCATTACATTCCTTGATGCATTATCAATATCCACTGAAAATATTGCAACCATTACCCGATCAATTTTGGCCGTATACGTAATAGTTATTTAAAACATTTTAATGATTTCATACAAATATACATTTTTTAAAAACTTTGAGGTCGATTATTTCGAAATATGTTTTATGTGGCATATCATGTTCTTACAATAAGCCCTTCAATTTAAGATATTCACTAAGTTTGTAATAAATATTCTATATAGAAAAAAAGTAATAATTAAAAAAATAAAAAAAAGAACAAAATAGATTATTAATCGTGCCGAGCTAAAACCTTTGAGGTTTAGTGATTGTGTTGACTTTGACGTCAACCGAGACTAATTCTGCGATTAATTAACCTATTTAATTTCTGATTAAGAAAATTTACTTTTGCCCAAGGGTTGCGAGATGCCTTGGACGGACCCTGGAGCGGCTGAGCATACCTCAGCCTTCGAAACAAAAACACTCGTTACAACTTTTAAAACAGCATTAAATATCTTTTTTAAAATTTTTTGTTTAATTTTAATGTATTGTTTTCTTCTCAGTGTAATTTTAATATCATTTTAGCTCAGTTCAAAAAAAATAATTGCAGGTGAAATGTTTTCACGTGTATTTCAAGCACTAGTTTTTTTGTTCAGTTCCACCAAAATCTATTCAGATAAACTTTAAGATATAAATAAGAAATTTTTAAATCTCTTCTTTGTTTTGATGATTCCATTAAACAATTTAAAAAAAAAAAATCTGTATTTTTGTTTTGACAAAGTTATCATAAAACATATCTTAAATATTTTCTAATCATAAAATTCTTTCGATAATCGCAAAATAATTTTTAACTTAATTGAATCAATTGACAACAACTTTTATATTTGGCTCATTGCTCTGAGGGGGGCAGGGGGTCCGGACTACCACCATATCTACGTCACTGCCTACAGATATCTACAAAAGCATATCAAATAATTTTTTGGACCTGCTGAAAAACCAAGCATTTTATCTTCGTCCGGTCTTAAGAAATTTCATGAATATAACTTCAAAAAGGTATCAACTTGTACTTTAATTTTCTCTTAAGAGCTTTTGGTCTTGCGTTGTCATATCCAAGTGGTTCGTGCTCTTACCTGCATTGACTCTTGCCAGATTTTTTGTTCTTAAAAAGATATTTCTTTCCCTTCAATATTTAAATGTTGTACTATTTAAATACTTTATGGTAAAAACATAATTTCCTAAGATCGGACATAAAATACACAAGTCATAGAAAAAAAAACAATTCTGGTGATATTTCCGGAGATAACAAATTTTTTTTTTTCAGTTGTCTTGAGGTCATCTTTAAAATAAGGGGTACATTTTTCTATTTATTACTTGTTATGGAGACCAACTCACTCAACGGGACATTTACACCAAAAATTAAATTTTTTTTTTTTTAAATTTGAGTACTTTCAAATATTTCAAAAATTGAAAATTAATATTAAATTTTTCTCGATTTTTATAAGTTATTCTTAAATCAAATCATGTTTGCATTCTTACCTAAAAGCTGGGAATTATAGTTTAAAAATCCGTTTTTAATATACAGATAATTACCTGAAAAGAGAAAAATAAAAATATAAATTAGATATAAGCTAACGTGCGGAATTTGAAAAAATAAAATAATAATTCGTCAAATAAATTGCAATTATGTGAAGATAGTTTTATATAACAAAATTATAAGGACATCTTTAAAATTTGAGAACCAAGTTAAGATCTATCTTCTAGTTATTATAATATATTTGGCTAAATTTCTCAAATTAATTCGAATTATGAAATACTAGGGCGGGTAAATAAGTCTGGGACTTTTTGAATTACCTGCCTCTTTAATTAGAAGCGCAATACTGCGCATCCTGTAAATAAACATCTCTCAGCTGGCTACTGTCTACGCCAAAAAAAAAAAAAATTTGAAAAAGCTGCGTCATTTAGTTGTTGTTGATATGATTAAAATAATAATTTCCCGGCCATGGAATAATTAGGAAGATTCCTTGAAAATTTGTAACCATCACATTTATTTTCTTCAAATTTTCTTCCAAAAAATTATACAAGTTATTGATAAATAATCGATATATTAAAGTCTTTATGTATCGATAACTTATCACATACAAAAAATGCAATCCATTAACTAATAAAATTTTGTTGGGTTACCCAAGTACCATGCAGGCACCAAACTATCGAAGCCCTTGTATAAACTTAAATAAGTTTTTTGTTAATTTTACATAAGTGTATTCGTCGGTGTACTGCATATTTTACAACAAAATAAAATTACTTAAAATATAAGGTAGCAAATATTTAATACATAAACAAAAAAAAAAAAAAAAACAAAATGCACACAAAAAACTAATTAGCATAAAAACGGAAACCAAAAAAATTGGAGTGACATGACAAGAGGCAGGGTGGGCCTTTTAGCATGTGCCGCCCCATAGAGATGCCGCTCAAAACACGTACTGCAGATCAACTTGTCAAACTAAATGACATAAAAAACAACAGCACCAACAATGGCAGTAGCAACTTTTAGGATATTTTTAAGAATTTAAATAAATCGTGACATTTCTAAGAAACAAACATATGGTGCAAAAATAAAAAACAAACAAAAAAAATGAGAAAAATTTCTATATGCATTTAAATGCATGAAGCAAGTTACCGCACATTTTAATTAATAGCTCAATAGTAGAGTCTAGAAGTAAAACATCAAACTTCAAAAAAAAAAAAAATAAAGAATAAATAAAAACTTGTGTAAAATTTAGGCGCGAACACATGAAATTGCAGCTTGTTGTTTTTGTTGCTTCGTGTTTGTTGTCAGCCAAATCATTGAATTGGATTTGAGTGAACAAGGATTGAGTGTAACATGAGTTTCTCTAAATGTTTTTAGGCTAAAAAAAAATTATCAAAACTTGTTAAAATCTATCATCCGTCAGCCACATTTTGGTTTTTAAAGTAATAATATTGTTGTTGTTGTTGTTGTTGTTGTTGTTGTTGTTGTTGTTGTTGTTGTTGTTGTTGTTGTTGTTGTTGTTGTTATTGTTGTTCTGATTGTATTTAATTACCACTTCATATTAACTGTTGATGTCGTGTAAATTTTTATTAGAACAAATTTTTTCATTTTATGAGCATGTGTGGTGCGTGTCTTCAGCAGAGTCATACCAAATAGCATAATCATGAAGGGGGAACCTCTGGAACGGACAGACTAATTTATTTTATCAGACTAATTTTTTTTTTTTAATTTTAAGCCACATTTTAAGAGCTTTAATTATGGAACATAAAACTTTGCTTATGAAACTTAGTTGCCGTTGTTAATTTTAGATGATTTAGTGATTTGGACACTGGGGGGCAGGCAGGTGCCATCAAAATGACAGAAACGTGTTGTTATTAACAAATGGCATTAAATAAGTTATTAAGTTCTTTTTGGCTGTGTTGAAAGTGACAGTTTTATGATATCTATTAAGCATAAAAATAAATTTCTACTAAATGAATTTATTAAGGCATCCATCGGAATGACCTCGACACGAAAAAAAAAAACATAAAATGATGAACTCTTCATTAACTGAACTTTTCATTTAAATAATGTGCTAAAAAAATATGATAATATTTTATATGCTCTCTAAGACTTAACAAAATCTGACAGTATCCTAGAATATTTTTAAAAAAAATATGTATACATAGAATATGCGAGTTTTTGTTTATTATTTTTTGCAAAAAAACAAAAAAAAATAAAAATAAAAAAGCTGTGATTTACGAAAACAGCTGAAAAAATTCAATTAATTTCATCTTTTAGCTCAAATGGCTGAAATAGTTTTTAGTATAAATCATAAAAGCTTTCATAGCTGAGGCATGACGCCCATGCAATATTTTGTAGATATGAAGAAAACATGCTTAGATTTAATTGAGAAAATATTTATTGGAATCTATGATATCTTGCCACAATATTTATTTTTGAAATATTTTCTTCAAAATAAAAAATAGCTAGCTAAATACAAAAGCAATATTATGCAAGCTATAGCTGACAGCTAAATACGTAGGCGTTGAATAAAATTTTGTAAAAAAAAAAATAACAACAATAAAAAATCAGAGCAAATAAAATAGTGAAGAAGAATTAATATTAATTGCTTCACACAAAATTTTATGCTTGAACATTTGACTAGAAGAGTTGTTAAAATAAAGTGTGAAACATGCTGTGAAATGTTAAGTAGTTCAGACAATTAGCCATAGCTATGTATGTTATTCTCCATAAAGATGACATAATATTTAAAAATAAGATTAGAAAGAGATCAACAAATTATTAAAAAATTATGAATTATGTCAAAAAAAACTAAATTGTTAAGCAAAAAGTAAAGCAGATAAAATATGCAAAATAACATCAAGAGTTTTTAATTTATTATAATTATAATATGATTTTTATCATATATTTTATGACGTGTAATAATTCTACGTTCTTAGCTATAACTGTTTTAAGACTCTTTTTATTGTCGAATGTCTAAGAACTTTGCTCATATCTGGAGATTATAAACTAGTTCATTGGTTAGATCGATAAGAACGCATACCAGTTTGCAGTATCGAATTATTTTCGAACTCTTTTCAGCTACATAATTTTAATAATTTATCAAGTTAACGATTATAATTAATTATAATTTAAAATATTTGTTAATTAATAAATAAAATTATTTATTTAAAATTATTTCATAAAGATGTCATAAAGAAATTATTATAAATTTAATTTTTTTTTTAATTAATTATTTAATTATTTTTTTTTTATTATTATAATGTAATTATTTTAATAACTTTAAATATGAAATAAGAATTTTTAATTATTTTAATTTTTTTTTTTAATTTATTATTAAATTATTTTTTTTATTATTATTAATTTATTTTAACAATTGTAATTATTTTTTGGATTTAAATTTAAATATAAATTTTAAAATTTCATTTGAGTTTTAGTTTTTTCAAATTTTCATATTTTTTATAATAAATTATGCTTTTGCTTGCTTTTTTTTCTTCACATCATTCATCTTAAAAAATTTTGTATAAATAAAAAAAAATTGGCGTCAAATATTTTAGTTCTCTTCACAACTCTAAATATTTCCATGTGCTGTTGTCAGTCTTAATATATTTTTTTTTTTCATTTACTTTTGACAGTTGCTTGCAACTTGAATCATATTCTTGACGCATGTTTTCGTATATTTGTTTGTGTGCATGAGTGTGTGTACATTTCTAAAAAAACCTTCAACTTGTCAAAAAACATTTTTAAAGCCAAAAAGAAAATAATTTATTTATGAGTTTTATTTTTTTTTATCATTCTTCCTCTTTTATGTCCTTCACCTTATCTGTTAGCATTGAAGTTGATTCCAAGGAACAGCATGAGTTTTTGCTTTGAAGCAAAATTGGACATACAAAATAAAATGTAAGATCAAAATATGTTTTGTACATTAAATAAGAAATTATGTTCTCTGTTAACCTTTTCAAGATTTTATGTTAATTTTTTTTATTTTGAGATAACAAAAAACACGCAAATTTTGGACTTAACATACACTCAGAAAAATATCAACTGTAATATTAACAGTCGGCCGCTGTTATTTCAAAACACTGTTCGATTGAATGATTTGCGTTTAAGTAAACAATTTTCTTTGTTGAATGAACGTTTCAAAGTATTTTTGTGCTATTAAAATCATCCGTTGAAATATTTTTGTGCTTATATTGAATTGTCAATTTTTTCTAAGCAATAGTTTTTATATGTGTTTTGCTATATTTATATTATTGTTGCCAGTAGCTCAGTGGATGTGCACTACTGTCATGCGGGAGACGTGGGTTAGAACCCAAGCTGTGTAAGTATCAAAAATTGTAATTTAATAATTGAAATAATAATAATTCTGTTTCATTAATTGTTTGGTCAAAAATAACCTTAAAAAATAAAATGCTGACAATCTTGCAAAAAACAAAAAAAATTGCAAATTTCATTTTTTATTTAAAAAACAATATTTTAAATAAAAACAAAATTTTTATTGGCCTTGCCGGACTTGAATCGTGGACACTCGAGTACTAGACGCACACGTTAGCACACTCGGCCATACACACAGTAAAAAATATGAGGATAAATTTTATTCTATTTGGTATAAATATAAATCAATTCCAAATATGTTATAAAATGTATACCATAACATCGTATAAACCAAATTTATAAAAGTTGGTATAGATTTTATCCGAAAAAAGTATAAAATGTGTTAACACCAGGTTGGTATACATTTTTATAAGCAAAAGTATAAAATCTTTTTATACCACATTTGGTTACTTTTTATAGCAATATTGTATATAAATATGTGGCACATATGTAAACATACATTAAATATGTTAATATGTGTTACATTTAAAGTCATAAATCAGGAATCATATTTAGATTTCAATTGATAGATTTCATGATATATCGTTTTTTTACATTTTCAAAAACAATTTGACAGGAAAAATAAAGAGTAAAAAAATTGTGCTCAGAAATTTGCATGTTTAATCATGTTGGCAGAGCTTCCAATTCAAGCGCAATATTTGTGTCTTAATCTGTGTGTACAAAAAAATATTCAACGGAACTATTTGTGCATAACATGATTACTGACTGAAAAACAAACGCAAACTGATTGCCTGCTAGCATCGCTGAAGTTCGGTAGCTTCGAAAACTCGACTTGTACGTGAAAGCCGAGTGGCTCCGTGAGGTTGTCGTGTGTGTAACTGGAATATATATATGAATTTTATAAATTTATGGTATAAAATTTATACTATTTTGGAGTAAAATAGCTGTTTGAATGGAAATGCAAGTTTTATAAAATTGAGTGGGATAAAACTTATAATAAATTTGGAATAAAACGAGTTTATACAAAAGAAATGTTATAAAAAAGATAAAATTTATCCTCAAACTTTTTACTGTGCATGAACTTTCAAACCAGTGATCAAATTTCAATAAATAATTTTTTATACGGGTTTCGTGTTCCTAGACCAACAGTCAACCGAATGTTGATTTGAAAATTTCATTTGTTGGATGGTATTTAACAGTGAAATCTGTTATTTCAACCCATGATTTGTTTGATAAAACAGCATTTTTTCCCTGAGTGTAGCCTTAAGGATTGACTCACACAAAAACTACGATTGCGGCCGTAATTTTGAAGCTATCGTGCTGAAATTAAATATTTAAGCTTTTTTTTAAAAAACTAAGATCAAATTCGAGAATGGGCTAAATCGGATGTAAACCACGCCTACCTCCCATCCAACCCCAATAATGAAAACTCCATAAAGAAGCAAATATTCAAGCAACAAAACTTAAATTCGGTATTTGTGTAATCTATGTTTAAACTGAAGTGTGTTCGAGAAATGAGTCCACTTACTAGCACGCCCACCTCCCATACAACTTTAATATTGAAAACTATACATAGAGGCTTGTGTGAAAGCTACAAAAGTAAAACTAGATATTTATGCGTTTTATATTAAAATTAAGACATGATAGAAAAATGGGTGTCATCCACTCACGAACACGCCCATCTCCCATACAACCCCAAAATTGAAAACTGTTTAAATAGGCTTTTGTCAAAGCTACGTAAGTAAAGTTAGATATTTATTATTTCTATGTAAAAGCTAAGACCTGATAGAAAAATGGGTGTCATCCACTCACGAACACACCCACCTCCCATACAACCCCAAAATTGAAAACTATATAAATAGGCTACAAAAATCAAAGCTACAAAAATAAAATTAGATATTTATTCATTACGCACCATTACGCATCGTACCATCGGCCGTGGGGGTATTTTTACTTCGGCCGAGTCGAAGATACACCTTCATAACACCTTCAGTTTTAAAGAACACTGATTTTTTTAAACGTGAACTCTTTAAATATCACATTTTGAACTCGTTTCAATACAGATTTAACTATGAGTTTAAGTTTTCATCGAGTTATGATAAAATGGCATCGCTTACTCAAAAATGTATCCTTCCAAAACATCTGTTTGAGTGAGTGAAATTGCATAGTTAAGTTAAAATAATTGATGTTTCTACTATTAATTAGTGATATGCTCAAATCAACTTCACGGTTAAAAATTTTGGACTAGTTTTTAATCCAAGCTTTGGTTTAAAGGAATTTTTAATCCTAAAAGTACTATTTTTTATTCCATATTTTAGTCTAAATATTTTTGATCCGAAAAAGTTTAAGTTTAAGACTATTTTTGGACTACAAATTTGCATTAAGGTAGTATTTTCAGAAAAAGTATTTATGTTATTTAATAGCTGAATTTCAATGCAGCAGTGTTAGTGGCAGCAGCTGTGTCAGTAGCAGCGGCAGTGATCAGCTGTTTCGTATTTTACTGCCTGCAAATTACAATCTAGCAGTGGCATCGTCAGCATCGAAAGCAGTGAATGTGTGAATTTTTCTTAGCAGTTTAATTATTTGCATGTTTGCAGTGAATTTAGAAATAGGAATAACCTCGGCAGTACCGCTTACATACAACCACTGCTGCTATGTAAGTTTCATTATTGAACAACAAACAAACAAACACAAAAACAAATTGGCCTTTTAGCCCTTGAAAGGACTTTGACCGAGCTTCTTATGATCAATTGTGTTGTGTGTGTTATTAAATGTTTTCACACAATTGACCGAGAACTGGACCTACATGCTTTATGCCGACTCCGAACGGCTCATGTTCTCAAGAAGCTTTACATGGCATTATTTACTCTCTGAGGTTTGCCATTGTCTCCAGAGAGGTGGTGACCGATCAGAAAAATTTTTATTGAAAAAAACTTTTCGCCGCGGCTGGGGATCGAACCCGGGCTCCGAGCATGCTAAGCCACACACTTAACCTGAATGCCACGGTCACCACCATCGTCATCATTGAACAACAGTATTCCTAAAATTACAGCTGGTCAAAGCCACTGCCACTGCCGCACTGTAATTCAGGTATAAGATTGAAAACTACTACTACTACGAAATTTAATTCTAAATATTCTTTAAGCATCCCAAATTTATTTTTAATTAAATATAACAAATTTTTTATTAAAATCTGAACCAAAATATTATTACATACATTATTACAGAAAACAGTGTTTAAACCTTTGTGGATTAAATAGTAATCCTTTTCGGATTATAATATTTTAAACTTTTTTGGACTAAAATCTAATTCTTTTTGGATTATAATATTTTAAACTTTCTGTGGATTAACAATTATTTGGATTTAAAAATTGTAAACTTTTTGTGGATTAAAAATAAATCTTTTTTGGATTGCAAAATTTAAAACTTTTGATTGGATTAAAAAGTAATCTTTTTTTGGTCATGTCCTAAAATTTAGTCCAAGATTTTTAACCGTGTATTAACCGTTCATTTATATAACATTCTATCGAAAGAATTAAATATAAAATCAGTCTGTTTTTGTCGGGCTTCACTGAATACATTTATTTCGCCTGTCTAGCACGGAAAAAAACTAAAAAAGGTTATGAACGTGTAACGTTAAAGACTACGCATTTTGGTTCCTAGAAGTGCAATTTGTGAATGCAATTTGAGAAGTGAATTTTTCCGATTTAAGTTGTTTGTATATCCCTCTTCTTCGATATAGTTCTTCAATTTAGGTTTTTTTCATTGCCAATTTCAGAAATTTTTTTTTAAATGCAGACTTACTGTGAAACTTACTTCCACAAAATGTAACGTTAAAGTCCACATAAAACTGGATACACCTTCAAAACAACAAGAGTTAGAAGAAAAGTTTGTTGGCATTAAATTCATGTCTAGAAGTCTACTTTCATGTACATATACACAATTTGTAGAGTTGTTGAGTTGAAATGGTTTTTTTTTTAATGTAAATTCCTTTATAAATGGTGTTTTTTATGAGGTTTTTTTTCAATATGGATTACTCTATTGTCTGACAGTTGTTTTGACAGTTTAAAGTGACGGCTATACTCAGTATTGTTTTGCAAATCATCAGGAATAGGTTAACTCCAGAACAACGCTTCCAAATCGTGGAAATTTATTTTCAAAAACAGTGTTCAATTAAAAATGTTTAAAGACCACTTCGTGAATTACATGGTGCACATAATCGTCCGTCTGAGACCACCATAAAGAACGAAATTACCAAATTTCGGTCTACATTCACTCTTTTGGATGCCAAGCCACCAAGAAGAATGAGAAGAGTGCGTACAGAAGAAAACATTGCTGTCGTTGAGGCCAGTGTCGAAGAAAACGACAATTTATCGATTAAGACGCGTTACCGTGAATGGAAATCGATACAGAACCATGATCAATGAATTTTTGTTGCCAAATCTTCAAGATATGGATGTGGACGAAATGTGGTTTCAACAGGATGGTGCCACTTTTCATACTGCGGGCGAAATAATCGACTTATTGAAATAACATTTTATATTAGTTTTATAATTCTTAAAAAACATATTTTTTAAGAATTATTTTTAGAGCTTGATGCCAAATAATTTATTGAAGCCAAACAGGTTGCTACAACAACAATGTTCTTTGCAGAACAAACCGAGCAGACTAGACCATGGTTTCGTCGGACGCTACTCCAACTCATCAGTAGTCTCTGTGGTTTATGCAGTCCACTAACTGTGATAAGTTAATAAGCTTAACTGCAGTAAAACCAAAACGGAATTACCCAAAAAGCTTTTCACTTGTCAAGTAGTGTTTTTCGACTCTTTTGCTAGATGCAAAATTTCAAAAATTGACTACATTTATTCTGCAAAGATTTTGTTGTTGCGCTTTTTGTTTACTTCTTTATCACGTGTCCATCTAGGTTCCAACATTTTGTTGGTATTTAACCAAAGAAGGCGTGAAAAAGGTTTTTTGAAAGCAGATGTTTATTATATGCGCAAGCATATAATTAGTCATCATGTTTTCGTAGGTTATGCTCGCACCAGTTTACATGACTTAAAAAATTGTGGCATTTTAATTGTTTATATTAGTTTTATAATTCTTAAAAAACATATTTTTTAAGAATTATTTTTAGAGCTTGATGCCAAATAATTTATTGAAGCCAAACAGGTTGCTACAACAACAATAACATTTCAACGACAACATTATTTCGACAAATGGAAAGGTGAATTGTCCTCCGCGTTCGTGTGATTTGACGCCACTTGATTATTTTTTGTGGGGATACGTGAAGTCATTGGTGTATGTGGATAAACCAGCAACGATTGACGCTTTGGAAACCAATATTCAACGTGTCATTGCTGAAATACGCCCTCAAATGCTTGGAAAAGTGGTCGAAAATTGGACCTCCAGTATGACCTTTGTGCAAAGTAGTCGTGGTGGCCATATTCCCGAAACTTTATTTAAATGTTAAATTATCTACCAAATAAAATTTTTTTCTGGCCATGTCATAATTTGACATGTGTTTTATTTAAATTTCAAATCAGCAAGCTCTTAAAAAAACACCATTTATATGACCCTTTTAAAAGCGTTGTTTTCGATTGTTACTCTTATTTTTTTGCAAAATGTAAGGAATTGGTAATACTTGATTTCCGCTCCCTTAGAACTTTTTTATTTCGGAAAAAATTTCTTTCATTGCCAGCGGATTTGTATTGAAATTTGAATGTATGTCGAAAAAAAAAATGTATGTTTTGTGCGAAAATAATATATAAAATAGTTAGTATTATAGTGAAAAAACGTTTTTTTTTTAAATTCTGAACCAAGGATTTTAGGTGTCAAACCTATTCAGTCAAGTTTGCCTTGGTTCGTAAATGGGGAGATACACTGAGCTAAAAAACAACGTAAAATCAAAGAAAACCACTTCAATTCAAATATTTTTCGGAACAATTTGGCACCAAACACCAAAATATTCAATTCGAAGTGTTTCCACTTTGGAAAACACATGTCCAGTTTGATGTTGTTTTCACTTTAAACTAATGTATTAAACACTTTGAAATGAAAAGTATTCTACTTTAACTTAAAGTGGATTTACATTTAATTCAAAGAGGAATCGTTTTCAATTGAAATACTTACGTCTTTATTTTAAAAGCTATGTAACTTTGATATAAATTATTATGCAGTTTGATTCCACGTCGATACAACTTTGAATCAAATTATCAACATTTTTGATATTGAAAGGGAACAGGGTGCGTAAAATAAAACAGGAGTTAATAAAATAGTATTTTTTGCAGAAGTTTTTTTTTATTGAAATATTAGAATAAATTTGGCAATTTATATGAAATATTATATGATTATTCAATATATTAAAGTTATTAAAGAAAATTACAATTTCAAAAATGTTCTTATAAAAATTATTTTCACAGTAGTCTTATAATTATTCATTTGATAAATACTTGAAATGAATATTTTCAATTAACACACTATCGTCATAACCCTTAACTGGTACACTTGGTCTGTAGGTCTAAAAAAAAAAAGAATTAAAGCAGTTATTATTTACTACTTTTACAAATAAACCAAAAAAAAAAACAAAAATAGCTACAATACAAAAATCACATAATTCTGTTAAAACAGGAACTTTATTTAATACTTTCTTTTGGCACACTGGAATAATGTGCATTACCCTCTTTTATAATATGATATATTATAACAATTTTTATGATTTTGCTTTAACTTTATTAAGTTTCTTAAGAAAAAAATACACTTTTAAAAAGCAACAACAAAAAAATTAAGTCAAAATATTATATATTGTATTTTTTATGACAGTTTTTGTCACTGGTCCGCAAATGAACCCAGTGTACCGAGCACGTTATAACAGATAAATGTTTTAAATAAGGGTACAGTTGACTTGGTTCCTGGGTCCACGTGTATTGTAAGTTGCAGGTGTACCATTTAAGTGTTCACAATCAAAAAAGCAAAAATTTAAAAATCTAGTGCTATCAATTAACCTGAATAGTTTTGTATAAAAATTCATATTGGCCCAAACCCATAAAACTACTAGTCAGTTTAATGAATAAAAGTGAGAAAATCTGAAGGAAACATTAACGCTTCAACGAAAGATTGAAATTTAAAAAAAATTTACCGAAATAAATATAAAAAGTTGTAATATGATCATTACTAAAATAAAAGGATGAATGGTTTAACCTTTGATGTAGTATTTGTTTATAACTTCATCTGCCTTCCTTCTGTAATAATTAATCGATGTAAGTCGTACCTCTCTCCCGGGTATATGAAATGATTGCTTTTTACCGTTATTATTGGATTTGTTCTGAAATCGGATTGCTGGATGTAGTACGGAATTTAAAAATGTTTATATACTGTAGTCTTTTGAATCTATATAAAAATTTACTTTTAAAATAACTTCGAATGCATTAATTTTTATAAAAACCTTTTTTGATTTGTTTTAATCACATCAAAATTTGCTGATCTAGCATCTTATACTTCATCCATGTTTCTAAAAACTTTATTGTGGGATTGGGGGCAGCGACTTCATATCTTCTTGGCGTATATTAAAAGTCTTTTGCCATTTATCGGATATGGCATCCTAAATTCAATAGATTGGGATTCCCAATCAGAGCCATCTCTACTTAGATATTTTTTCAAATACTCATTTGGTTGTTTTTATCATCTGCACACTTCACTGTGCTTGTACTTCAAGTATTATTTTCTTCTTGGATTTTGTTGCCTTGACGTGGAATGAATTACAAATTTTTCATAAAGTCAATAAATATTAAATAATTTACTTACTTTTGTCTTGTGAAAAGCTTTTCCAACTGCAAATCTTTTAGTAGACGAGCGCGTTTCTCATAGTGCCAAACGTGGTGAATGAATCTTTATTAAAATGAAAGCGACGAAATTATTTTCAACACGTAGAGACACAAATTTTTCATATTTATTATTGATAACTTCAAATTTTATCGATGAAATTTTTCAACTTCATTTCGAAGTGGAAACTTATTATTTGGAATTTTTTCACTTCTTTTTCAATATCAAAATGTTTTCATATTTGATTTAAAGGTTTTCAAGGTGAATTTAAAGACGATTTTTAAAAAATGGAACAACGTAAAATCGAGACGATATTATTTAATTTTAAGTTGCGATTTTTCCCTGAGTGTAGATAAGTAGGAGAGAAAGTGAAATCAAGAGAAACATGTTTAGAATGTTGTATGTGTGAAGGAGCGCTATATCAACATGCGAATTTGAATCTGAGCCAAGTGTAATGCCTTTACCTCAGTTAGGGTATACCTCGAGTTATTAAGCAATATCATTTCACAAACATCTCTACCACCAACAACAACTTCCAAAGTCGTATATATTGCAGAATTTTTAATTTCGATTCATTAGAAATGAGAAAGGAATTAAAGAAAAGTAAAAGTGTATGACCATGGCTAGATCGGGATTCGAACCCAGAACCTCTGGGTTGGCAGTCAAGCATGCTTACCACTCGACTACCGATGCTTAATATTTATATCATTTTTGTTTTTAATAAAAAGAATCAACGTTAACTTTTATTTGTTTGAGTTCAATTTATTGTTGTCAGCTCTTCGGTACCTATGGAGAGGGGGCTTAAACCTCGAAGCCTAGCCCTTGGTCACGGAAATGCTTGAAACTATATGGAATACGGCTTATATAAGTTCCAACTTTTAACCCACTTCAGAAAAATGTGTAGTTTCTTGCTTCATACTTTTAAACCTTCACACAGAAAAATCGCCACATAAAAACCTAATAATGTAGAACAAGCTTAAGAAGATTTCTTTTTGGTTTTTACCCAAGCAGATATTCTTCTTAAAGTTATTGGCTTTCTCTTCTTTAGTTAATTTAAGAAGAAATCTCATACAGCAACTAGGTTTTCTTCTTGATTTTGTTTAAGAAGAAATCTCATACAGCAACTAGGTTTTCTTCTTGATTTTGTTTAAGAAGAAATCTCATACAGCTATAAGGTGTTCTTTTTGATTTTGTTTTAGAAGAAATATCATATACCTGCTGTTTTCTTCTTGATTTTTTTTCAGAAAAAATCTCATGAAGCAACAAAGTTTTCTACATGATTTGCTTTTCTTCTCAATATGGCATAAATAGATAAGAATGAACGAATAATCGATACACTAAGTCTTGGACATGAAAAAAGTCTTGAAAATATGGATTTTAGATGAAATTAAGAAGATATCTTCTTAAATAGATTTAAGAAAATTTTTGCTGAAGAACAAGAAGTTTTCTGTTTAAAAAATACCTCTCCTCTTTTGCCTTTCATGCCCCTTGTTTTTGAAAAGACTTGAAATATGGATTTAAGAAAAAATTAAGAAGTTATCTTATTAAATAAATTTGAGAAGATTTTCACTTAAAAACAAGAAAACTTCTTTTTAAAAAATACTTCTCCTCTTTCGTATTTCAGGCCCTTTGTTTATGAAAAGTCTTGAAGATATGGATTTTAGAAGAAAATAAAAGATATCTTTTTAGATAAATTTGAGAAGATTTTCTGGTGAAAAACAAGAGGATTTCTACTTAAAAATACCTCTCCTCTTTCGTCTTTCATGCCCCTTGTTCTAAAAACGTTTTAATAAGAAATCTTATAAATTTTATGTGGCATTATTTTTCACTCTGTTCTCTTAGAAAACTCATATGCCGGCCGCACCAAGCCTAAAATAAAGTTTTTTTTTCTTAAAATTACCTCATGATTTGCCATACAGTTTGGCATTTGGTTCCTATTGAAATTATAAGAAAGCATGTTATATTATTTTTTTTTCATAATTATTCGTAGTGAAATTATGAAGATGCCAATTTTGACTAAAAGTAAAAATCACGATAATGCTATAACTTTTAAAAAATAGTCTTTTATCATATTTAAAAATGAGAAATCGTTGAAAAGCCATTGATATTGAATTTTTCGAAAACATATAATATCTGTCGGTATTGAGAGATTTGAAAAATTTACAACTTTATTTCGAAAGCCTTGGAATTTGCAATGAGTTTTCATAAAAATTTCTAGTTATCTTGGACACGAACCAATTTTTTATATAATTTTATTTACAATTCATCCATTTCAAGTCTAATACAATTTTTTTATTATGTTTAATTTAATTTCATCAGTACAAAAGAAGACTACAAGGTCTTCAGGAATATTAACAGAAGTTTTTAGATAACAACATCTAATCATAAACTAGAACAAATTTAATCATATATAGTATCTTGTCTTTAAGGTAGCTTTCGCAAGGTCTTGAAAGTGTCGCTGTGAAGTTTGGTACCGATCGGTGTAAGAGGCGTGGCATCTCCGATGTAACTCAAATTTGCAATATTGAATAGTTTTGAAATTACAGGTCGCACAATCTCAGAATTAGGAATATAATCTTAATTTACACGTGCTTCTCCATTGATAACATTTTATGCGCATTATACAAGGGGCGTGTCACTTTTTGATCAGCTTAAATAAAAGGCATAAATTTAGAACTATAAGTATGTACACATCAATGAAACACTACACGGCATACTATTTAGTCATGTCCTTTGACTGGCACAATTGAGCAAGCAGTGGTCAAGGGGGCATGTCACAGTCCATACAATAAAAATATTCATATAAAATAGCTTTGGAACAAAATATCGGATAATAATAAAACTCAGGTCAAGTAAAATTTTTTTAACAGATTATCTTTGGAAGTAAAATAAGATAAGTAAAATTAAATAAGATTTATAAAAAAATTGCCAAAGATCTCTTAGGAGCGCAACAGTTTTTTCAGGTTTTTAGTGCTGATGCTTAACTTCATCATTAAATTAAGAATTCTGTGTGGCTTTATTTGTTAAATCTTTATTATTTGAAATTATGTATTGAAACAAATTTATAAAAAAAAATTAAAAAATCATTTTGAGGCTTTTATAATATAAAGAATAACAAAAAAGTTGCAACAAGTAGCAAACAAAATTGATATCATTTTGTTTATAAAACTTTATATTTAAAAATGTATTGTTTTGAACATTGCCCGCGATTGCCTTTAGAAGTTGCATTTGAAAGAAAATTAATAATTTTTTAAAAATTTCTTAAAATTTATGGTATTTCAAGAAAGTACATCTTCTTATTTTGTTACAGAACCAAACTTTTAGGTAAACAAATTTAAAGTCTAGTTTTTTGTGATTCATTGTTGATTATTTTATTATTATTTATTATTTTCACTCTAGTTTGAATTTTTTGATTAAATATTTTTGCAGTTAGGCATGACTTTGGAGCTCCATAAAAAATGGCAAGACGTACCAATTTTAAAAAAAAAATGGATTTCTATCATTAAACATGTCCAAAATCATAAAATCATTGTAAAAACCTATAAAAAAGTCCAGATATCATCGCAATGCGCGCATTTTGTCTGATTTTTCCCCAAAGTGCGCCGTTAAAAGATTTTATCAAAAGATATCTGCGAAAAATAACACAAACACATAAAAATTGGCCAAAGCCAAAAGGTCACATCTTAATATCATTCTAAATCATGACCCGCAAAATACGAATTTCATGTCAGAATTTCAATTGAAGGGGACAATTTTGAAAAAAAAAATGCAATTTGAAATCAGTTTTGAGGAAGTAAGTAACAGATTTGTTGGGTTGGAGTTATCTGTATGCTTGTGTTATTGAAACAAGCTATATAGCAATGATTATCAACTCTTTGACTGTTGTTTCTTTGAAATTTGGTAACAAGCTTCCCAGTTATATGCGTCATTTTTGCAAAGTTAAGCCTACACATAAGACACAAATACATAACAGTTTCGTTTTCTGTTATTTAACAAGACAAAAGCAATCCCTAAATCTGAAATATTTCAGCTGAGAATCAAGTATTGTTAGCTCGATCGATGGCTTCTTCTGTATGTGTTTTTGCTGTTTTAAACTGCTTTCAACTGGTTGATACCAATAAATATTTCAAGAGTCAGTCATGCGATATTTCTGCGAATTAGGACGTTTTATCTTGACTGCAGTTGTTTCTTTATAGTTATATGTTTAATTTTTATTTGCTTTTCTTTTTTAAGGTAAAAAATATTTAGTGATCGCATCAGCGCTGGCGATCAGCAGCTTGTTAAATTGGGTTTTTTTTTTTATATGATTTTATATGTATATATATTGGTCGCATGCCAACAATGCTCATGACAATAAAACAAAAATAAAACCATAAAACAGCCGCTTTATTAAACAAGCCAAGTGCAAAAGTCGCCAAGCCTTGGTATGGCAAATATCTCAAATATGCAAAATAAATAAAGGCTGTTTCGTTATGAAACAATTTAAAACGAAAAATGGCATAAAAAACATTGTCTCATTCTTTAACTGACAAGATAAATTTTATACAGCTAAAAATTGACAGCAGCAACAGCAGTAGACATTTTTTTTTTTTACGTCTGTCCACTTTATTTGTTTTGTTCTTAATTTTTTGCTCATTTGCTGCAAACATATGCTTGAACAGCAGAAGGTTTTGTTTTCGAAAAAAGCTGGGATTTACTTGTAAAAAACAAAAACCAAAACCAACAACCAAAGAACAAATAAACTACAGCATGTTTTCTTTAATCTAGAGCGTGTTTATTTTGTGTTATTATTTGATGTCTGGCTTGAGCTAAAAAATAACAAAGATCATGCTTTTTAAGTCAAGCAGTTATGGAGTTATTTTTTTTTATTAAATATAGAGTGACTGAGCTTAAAACAAAATTTTAAAAAATTTACGCTGTCATTTTAAATGATTTGGCTTTCAGAATGTAGTAAAAACGAAGAAAGTGGCCAAAAGTCATCACGAAGCATGAATTTTTTACGTTTTGAGGAACACCTTGTAATGAAAATGAAAAAATTCTTGGTATAGATAAGACATTAACAGTTTAACAGCTAAATTTGAATTAAAAAAATACCTCCAAACATAAGTCTATCTAAAATGGTTTACCCTAAATAATTTCTACTTTATAACATCAACTAAAGAGTATCAACAAAGTTCTCACAATTTGTGCTCCTCCACACAAATCATTATTGAGCTACGACAAATGAACATCGAGTGCTGCACGTTGCTGTCTGTATTTTCCAAATTATAGTCATCATTATCAACATCATCTGCATCATCATTATCATTATCTTTAAACTCGGAAAGCTATTAATTCTGCCATAAGATTAGTTTATAGCCAGCCATCTAGTCAACCCAGCCAGTCAGCCAGCCAGCCATTCAGCCAATTGTAGCTGTAACTCTGCGGTTTAATTTCTTACTCTAGTTTTTTGGCGCTGCC
This sequence comes from Tetanocera ferruginea, assembly GCA_958299015.1. NCBI lineage: Eukaryota > Metazoa > Arthropoda > Insecta > Diptera > Sciomyzidae > Tetanocera > Tetanocera ferruginea. The sequence continues at coordinate 40,764,461 of OY282640.1, forward strand.
ACGATGTAGTATAAAATAGCATCATTAGCAAAAGATTTGAAATCAATGTGCAATTTTTTTTTATGCTTGATTCTATTTCGATTCGATATATTTTTTTTTTTTGTTCCCATAGAATTCATGCGGTTTGCGTCTAAATCCGCTGCTTCTTCATTTGCTTGGCATTTCTTGGCGTTGCTTGTAAATGACCTCGTTTCGGGAATATTTAATGATTCTACATAGTTTTTTTTTTTTTTGAGTCTTTTAATTTATTACAAATTTTGTAGCGTACAGCATGACCAGCGGGTTGTTTGTATGAGACGTTCTTGCTAATTTTTTTATTTATTTTTTTTTTTCTTTAGCTGCTTAACGCCCGCATTTTGTTATAGCGTTTTATTTAGCTGTTTTGCATTTTGTTTTTTGTTTTTTTTTTTTGTTTTGTCTTTTTTCTTGCATTTTGGTCTAACGTTGTCTGTGTTCCCAAACTGTCAAACCGCACACAAGTTAGCAGCAACCGACTCAGATTTGTTGTCATTGCAAAATGTTTTGTTAACATATGTTTGCACAGTAGCGCACTTAAATTGAGTTATTTGCCATTTTGTTTTTAATTAAGCTAACATTTTTTTTTTCTTTCACTTCATGATTTTTGTTTTTTTCTTATTTTGTGTGAAAAAATTTTAATTTTTAAAAATGACCGTCGCATCGTTTGCATGGCGCTCAGCAAGAGTGAGTGTAATAAAATGCTCAATGCCAAAATATTTGCTCAATTTAATTTTGCATTTTAAATATTTGGAATTTTTTTCAACGAAATAATGTGCGTATTTTATTGTCGTTTTAATTTTCGAAAAAGTTGTAGTTATCCAAATGTAAATTCATGAAAAATGTTTATATTTTAAACAAGTCATTTTGTTTTAAACACGTCCCAGAAATCGAATCATGCGGGTTTTCATAAATTTCTTGAAAAAAATTTATTCAAATAATTATTGTCTTAGCCAGAGCTTTGAAAATTTTGTTGAAATTATAATATTACTGTTCAGCTTGCCAATAGAAGGCCATCAACTAATAGTAACTCCACACTGAGTTTCAATATTCTGTGGCCATTATTTCCAAAGCTTTAAAATATAAGCAATTGTCTTTAATGGGCGGAACCGAATCCTTTGTCCCGGACCCGCTTTAGTTTGCGACTATTTCGGAGTAGTAGAATATCACCAAATAGTTAATCCAAACCGAGTTTCTTTAATATGTGACTATTATTTTCAAAGTGATTCAATATAAAAAAATATGTCTTATATGGGTGGAGCCACACCCATCGCACAAAGTCCATTCTAGCATTCCATTAGCAGGACACCACCAAATAGTAACTCCATTCTGAGTTTTAATGTTTTGTGACTTTTACTTCTATGCTATTCTGTATCGACAATTTAAATTGTATGAGCAGAGCCACACCTCGTTTTCCAATGCCCGTGTTTGTTTTATAATTGAAATAACTGACTAATCAATTTCTTCATACTGAGTTTCATTGTTATACGACATTTAGTTCTAAATCTTTCCGATACAAAAAAATATAATTTTATGGCCGGTGCCCTGCCCCCCTTTCCAAAGATCGTTCAAATTTGATAGTCTAAGGGCACGACTCAATAGTAAGTTCGTACCCAGTTTCATTGATGTGTGTTTTATAGACGAAAGTAAAGTCGAAAATTTGTTTTCTTGAAAAAGAGCCACGCCACTCGCCGGTAGGAGGGTTTGTTGTAATTAAAAAATGTCAAGTCAAAAAATACTTTACGACTTATTCTCATACCTACCAAATATACAAAAAAAATTTCATCAAAACAGTTCAGCCGTTTCGAAGGAGTTCAAACGCTAACACCATGACACGAGATTTTAATACAATAGATTAATAATTATAATAAAATAATTAAAATAATATTAATAATAATAAAAAAAGTAAAAATAATAAAAATAATAACAGTAATAATAATAATGAAACTGATCAGACTAATGTGAATGATATCGCTGATCAGACTAATCGGATTGTTTGGACTAAAAAGACTGATCGTACTGACTGATTAGACTGATCTGACTGATCAACATGATCTAATTGATCAAACCGACAGACTTATCAAACAAATCTCTCCGGTTTCACTGATATGATTGATCCATCTGACTTATCTGTCTTATCAGACTGAACTGGTAAATATTATTGATCTGTCTGAACTTACTTGCTTGACTTATCTCACTGATCAAACTGATCTGAAAGATCAGGCTAATATAACTGATCTGACTGATCAGGCTAATCTGACTGATCAGAATGATATGACTGATCAGGCTGATCTGACTGATCAGAATGATCTGGCTGATTGAACTGATCAAGCTGAACTTACTGATCAGACTGATCAAACTGATCTTAGTGACTGATCAGAATGGTCTGACTGATGAGACTATGGTGACTGATCAAACTGATCAGGCTGATCCGACTTATCGGACTGATCTAACTTATTAGTGTACATTTACTAATCAGATAGATTCGACAGATCTCACTGATCAAGCTGATCAGAATACTCATAGTGGACTGACTGATTTCACTGATCAGACTAATCTAACCGATAAAAATTACCAAACTGATCATGCTGATCTGACTGATTAGGCTGTTCTGACTGATTAAAATGATCATGCTGATCCGACTAATCAGACTTATCATACTAATCTTAGTAGTCTGACTGATCAGGCTAATGTTACTGATCAGACTGATCTGAATGATCGAATTTTACTTATCAGACTGATCTGACTCTTCAGTCTGATCCGACTCAGAAGACTAATCGGACTAGTCTGTCATCTGACTAATCAAACTGATTTAGCTTATCAGACTAATCTGATTAATCAGACTGATCAAACTAATCTAGCTCATCGTACGGATGACTGACCCGACTGGTCTGACTAATCTATCTCATCAATTTTATCTGGTTGATCTAACTAATCAGACTGCCTTGACTGATCAGATTGATCTAGCTGATGAAACTGATCTGATATATCTGACTGATGAAATTGATCAGTAATATGACTGATCAGACTGATTTGACTGATCTTATTGATCTGACAGTCAAACTGAAGGATCTCACTAATTTGTAGACTGAACCAACTCTTAGGGCTGCCCCCCTATAAATGCGAAAGCATTGTGTTAGTTCAGAAGAAAGATGATAGTTTAGTCGGAAGGTGATTAAATAGTAGAATATCGGTGAAGATTTGTTTTAAATTAACATAGCTCTAAACTGCAGGGGTCAACACTCGATGGGAGTTTTTTCCAAAATTTGCCTCAGCGACTGAAGAACAAATTGTCTCGGTAATGCGATGTTCTATTGAGCATTAATTCAGTGATATAGGAATGGGCTTGGAGAGTTGCCCGGTGGGCTTGGTCCTAGAAAACACACGAGCTAGTGGAGTTAGGCCATACATTTTCCTTGAACACTTCCTATAGTAGTTACCTGTACAGGCTAAGGCAACTTACATTGCAGCGATGCCGAAGAGATTTCAGAGAGGAAGAAATGATTTAATTCTCTATCAAATATATCGCGTGTCGTGAAATTCAGTCCAGAAATTCCAAATATGTTATTCAAGCCCCTACCAAAATGTGCGAATTCTACTTCATTTTATAATATATGAGGTACAGATCATGCGAAGATCAGACCCCGTATTTCTTGCACCGTTTTAAAAAACTTAGGCACTCTGCCGCTCTCTTCGACTCATCAAATATATGATCATTAGAACAAAGATCAGATTGAATCAATTTGCACTGAACGTCAGTCCGTTTTCTTGTGACTAAACAGACAACACTGGGTCTTGCTCCCATTAAACTATTTTTTATAAACAAGAACCAAAGAGTGCGGCGTGTTTTGAACGAATAAAAATGACAAATGCTGCTGGCATCTGTAAACGAATGGATTGGGTTATGAGTTAACGACAGAAGATCGTTGACAAAACCAAATACAAAAAAGGTGATAGGACTGAACCCGGAGGTACTTCTGCATCGATGTAGTGTTCTCAGTACCAAATTCCATCGCGGAGCATATGAATATGTCCTTTGAAAAAAAAGGTCATCCAAAGTACTTTATGCCACATTCGATCAAACGCTCTTGAAATATTGATTCCATTTTTCAGTGAGTACGCCATCATGACACCAGTAGAACGTGCCATGCGGAAACCATATTGTTGGTCACTAAGCAATTCGTTGTGCTCCAGATAATGCATGAGCTTGAAGTTTATAATGCTCTCTCCATAACTTTCAAGAGCGTAGAGCATATTGCTATGCATTAAGGTTCGTGGCATCGCAATTCTTTGGTAATGGCTGAAGATTTTCGATCTTGACAATTTGTTATGCCAAAATGAGTATTAAAAAATAGTTTTGCTGCAAACGTTGCTGAAAATCGAAAGAAATATCCATCCCATATCCATCCCATGACAAAAATAATTAGAAAATTTCTTATTTTCGGTGGAGATAAGGTATAGGTATACTCGGGAAAAATTCTGTGAAGAAAAATTAATGGGGGTCCCTCTCTTATGTCCGTTTTCTTGAAAAGAAACCTAGGAGCTGTGGAAGTTGATTTTATAAAAAAAAATTGTAAAAATAGTTTGTATAAGAGCCCCCTTAATGGTTGGAAATAGAGGGTAAGTTTGTTCAGATAAAATGTTTACAAAAACGGTGTGGTCCAATTTCCTAAAAATATAAATTTTGTGTTGGATTGGATACAGTGATAGGTATATTCTCTAAAATTGTTGTGGAAGAACGTTTTATGGGCGTCGGTTCAACATTTTACCCCTCTAGGAGTAACATTTAGTAATGGACATTATCGTCACCATTTTCACCATTTTCCCCAACCTTTCACCGCTATGTGGCACAACTTAGCATATTTTTGTCGTATTTCTCAAAATTTATGGTACCTGGCTATCAAAATCCTTATCCATTACTGTAGATTTTCATACATCACTATCCCACCTCTTTTGGACAGTACAGTTCTGTGCAAACAATCCAGCCAACAGATTCATCTTATCAGCATAGCAAGTGAAGATTTGGTGATTCTTAACTCTTTTGATAAGTGACCAAAAGTTTTTACTCCTTTTTAGGCAAAAAAGAACCTGTTACCTTATGCGGTTTACGTGACATATCTTTGTTCTTTCTAAAACTTAATTAAAGCATTTTTAGCCTCATGATAAGATATCAGAAAAATTTCTAGGACCTTTTGAACTAACCGAATCAATTGATTCAATTCAACAAATATATCAGCGTATTGTCCGTTAGGTGGATTATGCTAAACTGTGTGATCTACTTAACTGACCTGACTGATCGAACTGATCAAACTGATTTGATTGATTAAACGGTCTCGGTGGTCATGTCGTAACGTGCTTGATATAAACCTTTGGGACCAGGATTCAAATACCGACCAGATCGGTTTTACGCTTTTATATTTTTACTAATTTCTAATCAAAATTCAATGATAGTTTAAAAATACTTGCGACTTAATAGTTATAGTTTATGGTAGAGAAATTTCCGGATGGAATGTTGGCAATTCGTTTTTATTTTAATAATTGTCTCATATATAAATGTGTTCTCAAAACAAAACCAAATAAGAACATCAATGAGTTAAAGTTTAAAATTCTGCAAAATTATTTTCAGAACGTCGATAAGGCTCAAGTGGCTTGTAGGCTCAAATGAAAGTAATTTTTATAGATCCAAGTATACATAATACATAATATTTTATTATTTTATCATTTTTATTGTAACAACCTACATCTTCATTCCATCCCGATCGTGACCAAACTACCAAAACTAAGTAGGTTAAATAATTTTTATACTTTTCGTTTTTATTTTTGGAAATACATTTATTGCTGCAAGAAAAAAAAAATAAAATTTACAATTATTATGTAACCATTTGACAAAATGTCATGTCTTGAAAGTGTCATTGAAAAAACACTTAAACACAGAGAGCATCGCCCACAAGCCAACAATTATTCAAAAAACACTTATTGGTCTATAACTTAAGGTGACGAAAATAAACGTGAATGAATAAAATTTATTCAAGTGCACTCGAGTAACTACGAACATATCGGTGTGGTGTGTTTAAAGTTATGCATATATTTAGATATGAAGCTTCACATAAAAATCAACAATTTGTTAACATATTCATGAAACAAACTTTCAATTTAATTTCAGATATTTTTTTAATATAAAAATAAAAACAAAAAGAAACTGAAAGTAAAACTATAAAAAATAAAACATAGCATAAAAAGGTGTTAACGAGTTCAACAATGAAGTGGCAAATGGACAGAAAGAAGCTTCTGTCAACATGTGAGATAGAGAAGTAAATAAAAAGAAAAACACCTTTAGAAAAAAAAAAACAAAATGAGAAAAAAGAACATTAAATTAAGATGCGGTGGAGACGTGCTCTCAATGATCGAATTTGCTCGGCTTGTCTATCAGAAGTTATTTTTTAATCATTTGTGTTGATCGTCGCTATGATTGAATGACTAACGGGTTAATAATTTTTGTCTGACTGACTGATAAGGTGAAGAGAACGAGTTTTACTATTCTTTTTGATGACTGGCTCTCTGATAGGAATATGTGATCTTGTTGACTTGTTGTTTGAACTCACTGATCTGACTGATTGGGCTTAATGGACTGAACTGGCTAATCGGACTGTGCTAGCTAACTGATCTAACTAATCTTACTAATCTGACTGATCGCACCATTCCGACTTATCGGTTTGATCGTACTGATCTGACATATTTGACTAATCCGACTAATCAAACTGATCAAATACCTATATCTGATCGGATATATCGGATGAACTGAATGATCTGGCTGATCTGACTGATCCAGCTGATCTTACTGAACTGGCTGATCAGACTGGAAGGAACGAGTTTTACTATTCTTTTTGATGTCTGGCTCTCTATTAGGAATATGTGATCTTGTTGACTAGTTGTTTGAACTCACTTATCTGACTGATTGGGCTGAATGAACTGAACTGAATGGATCTAACTAATCTTACCAATCTCACTGATCGCACCATTCCGACTTATCGGTTTGATCGTACTGATCTGACATATTTGACTGATCCGACTAATCTAACTGATCAAATATATCTGATATCGGATGAACTGAATGATGTGGATCTAACTGATCTTACTGAACTGGCTGATCAGACTGATACTACTGGTCTGACTGATCAATCTTTTATGACTGATTTGAACGATCTGACTGATTAGACTAATATGAAAGATCGGACTGATGAAACTGATCTGACTGATTTAACTGATCTGACTTATCAAACTGATCGGACTGATCAAACTGATCCTATTGATCTTGCTGACTGATCTTGCTGATCTGAATGAACTGAATAATCTGGATGATCTGAAGGATCAAGCTATCCTGACTGATCTGGCTGATCTGGCTGATCTTACTGAACTGGCTGATCAGACTGATACTACTGGTCTGACTGATCAATCTTTTATGACTGATTTGAACGATCTGACTGATTAGACTAATATGAAAGATCGGACTGATGAAACTGATCTAACTGATCGGACTGATCAAACTGATCTTACTGATCAGGCTGATTTGACTAATCAGACTGATCTTGCTGATCTGAATGAACTGAATAATCTGGATGATCTGAATGATCTGGCTGTCCTGACTGATCTGTCTGATCTTACTGAACTGGCTGATCAGACTGATACTACTGGTCTGACTGATCAATCTTTTATGACTGATTTGAACGATCTGACTGATTAGACTAATATGAAAGATCGGACTGATGAAACTGATCTAACGGATCTAACTGATTGGACTGATCAAACTGATCTTACTGATCAGGCTGATTTGACTAATCAGACTGATCTTGCTGATTTGAATGAACTGAATAATCTGGATGATCTGAATGATCTAGCTGTCCTGGCTGATCTGTCTGATCTTACTGAACTGGCTGATCAGACTGATATTACTGGTCGGACTGACCAATCTTTTATGACTGATTTCAACGATCTGACTGATTATACTAATCTGAAAGATCGGACTGATGAGACTGATCTGACTGATCGGACTGATCAAACTGATCTTACTGATCAGGCTGATTTGACTAATGATCTGACTTATCTGATTTATCAGACTGATCTAACTGATCAGGCTTATCTGATTAATCAGACTGATCTTACTGATCTGACTGATCAATCTAATCTGACTGATCAAACTTATCTGACAGATCTTGTCTTCCTTGTCTGATCTTTCTAATGCGAGCAATTTTTTGTATTTTTACTCAATCGCCTGCACTGAGTAACAACTTACTAAATTACGCACTTGTTAAACTTTTACTCACTCAACCTCTCATTCACAAATACTTATTTGTTTACCCAAGTACTCAATTAATTCTGTACTCTCACTCTCATTTGCCTGCCTTATTGCCTAACGATAATTTAGCAGTCATCAGAAAAATATAACTTTAAAGTAAAATTAAGCATGTGTCAATCATTAGATCATCACCAATTCATTAGGATTTTTGTTGTTTTATTACATAAGGATTTTTTTGGCAAGTTTTTCTGCCCGCATAACCTTTTGTTATTAATTAAATCTTTTGTTACACATAAATGAAATCTATCCGTTAATTATTCTATTGATATTAATCAAGCATAAGCGAATAAATCATTTCCAAATAATAAAAGCAAAGTTTGCTTATTGTGCAAACTTCATTAATTTCAAAATCCCATTTAAGATGATTTATTAGTGTAGAGAAGGATCATCCATAAATCGTAATATGCGAAAATTATGTAGTTTTTAAACCCGCCGGCAGTGATGGGTTAAGCAGCAAACCATACTGGTTTAATGTTTGATTTTTATGTGGAATTTATTTGTATTTTTGCGTTTTTTTTTTTTTTTTTTAATGAATTTCTTTAGGTCAGCAGATAAGCCCCGCAGTCAAATTCGGCGCTTTGATGTACGTGTTTTGTTAGAGTTAAGAAATTTTTATTTTGCAAAACAAAAAATTATACTGAAAGGAATGTTGTTGTTTTGAATTGACTCTTGTCACTGAAACGTGTATTTTGATAACTTTTTTTCACAATTAATTTATTTACATTTTATGTAACTTTACTTAATTCTATCAAGATTTGAAGAGGAAAATATGAGTAAGTTTTTTGTCTGATCTCAGTTCTTAACTGAAATTTTTTTCATCAAATATAATGCGGATGTTTGAATGGAAGTCTAATAAAAGACTTTTGAGAAAAAAAATAACACCATTCAAAACCGATCATTACAGAGTACCTTAGATTGGTAAAAACTGAATTGCAATGTCATCAAACTGACGTTTTTTTATTCAGCAACTGAAGGTTTAAAGAAATATGATAGGTAAAATCTATACATTTTGCCACAAATGTCGCATACACTCAGAAAAAAGTTTACCGGAATATGATAAAAAAGGCATCATATTTAGAGGAAAATGGTATAGACTTTGTTCCAGAGAATGCTATTCTCTAATTGTGATACTTAAAATTCTCTAAAAATGATAAAAAGCTCCCAAAAAAAATACAAATATATAAAAATATATCATTTTTAGAGAAAAATGCTTTTTATTTTTGAGAAAAGATTTGTTTTTATTGAAGAAAATACTTCTCATGGTGAATTTTTTATCAAAATATTAGAAAAATTTTTAATTTTCAATAAATTTTTCTCTTTATCATTATTAGAGCCATTCATATATTTCCACTTCCTTGAAGTAAAGAAATATTTCTTTGAAAATGTGAAAATTTATTCTAACTGAAGAAAATTTTATTTGAAAAAAAAAATTTGCTTTTATCGAAAATAGAGAAATATTTTAACGGAGCAAGGCATGTGTTTTTGTCTGAGTGTAGTCGAAGTATTGCAAACAGCTCCTCATAGCCTATGTCAATTCGCTCTTAGATGTCTGATTAAAAGCAACATTCTAGACGTTCCCTATCACCAGAAGAAACAACACTGGGGACAGAGTATAGGTACTATACTATAAGGCCTTGGCGGAAACCGCTGTGGACTTCGAAGAGATCAGCAAGTTTTCCTTTTGTAATCCTATAAACTGTGGTCTTTGAATGTTATCTTAATTAAAGCGATGATATTTTTCGGTGTAGGTACCTCTTCGTTTTAGAGTGACCCTTAAGAAATTCTTGGGAACTCTGTCAAACACCTTTTCGAAGTCGATGATCGATCATGATCATATCGGATCTATGTTCAGCACATTGCTTTGTGATGATACGCACTGTATTTATATGATTTGTATAGAATGAACGGAAACCCGCCTGTGCCATATCAATCGTTAAGTAAAAGTCAACCATCTAGAGCTATTTTAAATTTTTAAAACAGACAGGCACAGATACCTCTCCAGTTATCAATTCTTTAGATCGCTTCTCTTGAGAATGTTGATATCAATCAGTTCACTCCTCTGAGAAGCTTTAATTTAGCCTGTTGAGACAGATAGTGGACATATCAACTCAGAGGCAAGTCTAGGATGAGCGTTGTAGAACTCCGCTGGTATTCCATCGTTCCCTGCTGACTATCTTGGGGGGTGTTTGGTAGGGTGCTTCTGGCAATATATGGTAACCTTTATATCTACTGGATATTGGAGCCATGTTATGGGTGCGGTTCTGAGAGATTGGATGATCAGTTGGTGCACCAGCGCCTTGACTTAGAACAAATTGTGCTCGCTTACGATAGGGTTGCACGTCGTCAGATTGAAATTAAACAAGTAAGCAAGTCTAAAGTCAGTCTAGCACGACTATTAAATATCCTTTACCTACTTTTTCAAAATACAATAAAAGTGTTGAAAATGGGCGTGTCCAAGTTTATTATACCAAGTTTTATTCCTGTACATCACATAATAATTGCTTTTATAGCCTTTTTGGTATTGTGGGCTGTATGGGAGGTAGGCGTGTTCGTGGGCGGATGATCCCCATTTTTCGATGAAATCTTTGTTTTGAGATAAAATACTCACGTTCCAAATTTTATCTCAGTTGGTAATGCATAAGCTTATTTATTGAGTTTTCAATTTTTGGTTGTATGGGAGGTGGGCGTGTCCATGGGCGGATGACAGCCATTTTTCGAAAATATCTTTATTTTGACAAAAGATACATACGTACTGAATTTTATCTCTGTAAGTTAAACACGAGCTCATTTATTGAGTTTTCAATTGTCGCGTTGTATGGGAGGTGGGCGTGTCCGTTGGCGCATGACATTAGTTTTTCAAAAACATTTTTTTTTTTTAATAAAAGACATGCATACCTAATTTTATTGTTGTAGGTTAATTATGAGCTTATTTATGCAGTTTTTAATGTTTGTGTTGTATAGGAGGTAGGCGTGTCCGTGGGTGGATTCCAACAATATTAAATAGTGCAAATCCTTGGGTTCATGTGAACATGTGCACAAAGTTTCATGCAAGTATCTCAATTCCTTCTTCTTATCCTGTGTTTACGGACAACACACAGACGGACGGACAGGGCTAAATCGACTCACGAGGTAATGCTGATTAAGAATATATATACTTTTCTATACTGGACTCGCTTAATTCTATGCGGTACAAACGTTTGCACAAAGTTAATATACCCTGACCTTTCAGGTTTAGAGTATATAAATGGTGTTATATTGGCGTGTACTGGAATGTTCATGGTGTATTTCTTTATGAAATGGCCATGGATGTCCCAGTTCACGTGCTCCGAAAGCTCGACACTAGTTGACGTGACCTAACTGTGAAGAGAATGTTTCTGCGGCGTTTTATGATTAGATTACAGAGGGCCAGAGTTGCCAGAGATAGTGATTTTAGGCAGCATAGAGTTAGGTACAGAGAAAACTTAAGAGGTTACAAGTAGCTTTTAGTCCGTATTAAAGAACATAGATGGAGGATGTAGTCCATGGGAATAGTAATGACCCATGGTATATGGCATATAAAATATGTCGTGGCCAGGATTGTTCTCTTAATGTAAGCGGTAACAGCCAAGGTGCTAGTGTTTTAAGAACATGCGGGATTGTGTCCATGGTCTGTTGAACTCATTTTTTCCAAGAACGAATGATGAGGCTACTTCTCCTTTTAGGGAAGTGGTTTGTCTGGTAGAGCCTTGGATGAAGTATATCATGAGGGAAGTCTCGGGATAAACATGGTATGACTGGACAGATCTGTAAAATCATCAGGAAGATATTTTCTGAATACCTGGAAGGCATGATGCAACTCATGGAGTAAAAGTCTCCGGGTATAAATGAATGGTAGTAACTGTGGCATGCAGGTTAAGTATGTGGCTTGGCATGCTCTGAGCCCGAGATTGATTCCCAGTCGCGGCGAAAGATTTCTTCGATAAAAAATTTTCTGATCGGTCACCACCTATCTGCAGACAATGGCAAACCTCAAAGAGTAAATAATGCCATGTAATGCTTCTTGAAATCATAAACGTAAGCCGTTTGGAGTCAGCACTAAACATGTATAATATTTTGTTATAGATGGTATGACTGTAGAAATGTCTAAAAGCATCTGGAAGGACTTTCCTGAATACCTGGAGGTCTTCTATGTTTAGTGCTTGAACGAAGGTATCTTCTCTGACGAATGGAAATGGGTTCGAGTTATCGGTCTTTTGAAGTCACCTGATGGGCTGAGAAGCAATCCTCGGTCCGAACGGTTGATCAGTCTCCTTCCGATGCCTGGAAAGTTATTGAAGAGAGTTTTGATGAAACGGCTCCAGGAGTCCTAAATGTACAGCTTTGAGACAAAAAGTTCGATTTCCGAAAAGCAAAAGTGTCAAAGATGTACGCTGATTGACTATCTATGCTGGGACAGAGTGTTGGATAGGCTAAGGAAAGTAGGGTGCAGGGTAATAAGGCTTTTGCAGAGCTATTTCTCTGGTAGGGAAGCGTGTGGTACAGGTATAAACCGAAAAATATTGAAATCTATATGGTGTCAGCAGCTGTCCACAAGGTTCTAACTGTGGTCCTGAAATATGGTGTTTCAATATATGTAACAGGACCTCCTATTATGACAGAGTGAACAAGTGTCTAAGTGCTGTGCGAACGCTGATAACCTATTTGTGTTGTTGGAAGATAGTTCTCGTGCTGAGCATGAAACCAAGACAAGTGAGGTTATGACTGCTCTTAGTGCATAGGTTGCAGTGGTAGGGGCTGGCGTGGCAAGGTACAAGACGGTGATGATGTTGCTCAACCGTCACTTGATATTTGCACTTGAGACCAAAGGCTTGACCCACATCCTGGAAAGTTCAGGCCTTTGGTCTCATTTCATCAGAGAGGATGAACTTCTTGGTGTACCTAGAGAAGTTAAGAGAGCGTCTGTTGACTGTAGCGCGAGTAAGCAGAACTCTAAAGAGTGGCTGTTAACTCAATAGGTAATAGGGCTGTCCATAAATGTATGGTGGATTAATTGTGGCCTGTGCTTATGAGTCACCTGAATTTGGCGGAATATTCATTAATTACTACTGTGGGTAACCGAAAGATATTCTCTTGTCAGAGACTTATCTTGATTGGTTTTGTATGTTGGTTGGCCGTACGGTCTCAACAGATGCCCTTTCAGTTTTGATCTGGTTTTTGGGTTCTTCTCATAGACTTTGGATTAATTTAAACCAGCATTGCGTATCGTATTCGCAGGGGACTGTTGTTGTTGGAGCCTGATTGGGCTTCGGAGGTGTTAAATTGAGATTTAAGCTCTTCAGAGAGAAAGTTTGTGCTAAAATTGTGCTCTCCATCTAGATGACAATCTAGATAGTATTAGAGTTAAAATGGAAGAGTAACCTACCAGTTTATACGTGACGTTATGTTTGTGGAAGGTCGCCTGGACCTGTGGTTTCCTTTAAGTCTGGGCTTTGTTTTATAATATTGTAAAATAATGCCTTACGAAATAAAGTGCTAAAGCAATGATATAACAAACTGAAAATAAGGCACATATGGACTCAAAAATAATAATGGAATCAAAGAAAGATGAACTGATGACTGTCTTTGCAAAAAAAAAGTTCAGAAATGAATCCCACTTTTATACCTAAAAGCATATCCTCGTAGTCTTGTGCTATTCGAATAAAAATTGAAATCACTCTCAATTTAATTACTCTCTTTTGCTCAAAATGAAGTGAATTAGTTTGATTCAACCTCATCTAATCTCTGATTCTTAAAGGGTCTTGAACTGCTGAGTTCCTAAAAAAAATCACCACCCAACTATAAACCACATTATTTGCCAAGACGGCAAGACTAACGCCTGATACGTCTACAAATTATACACTAGCGTGTACTACTTGAGCTTAAACCATCCTGGATGCGCATATTAATTATCCATGACCGAATAACATAGAAACATAAGAACCAAATGGATGAATGTGATTAAAGCAATAAACAGAGCGACAACAAAACTAAACAAGAAAGACACAGACACACACAGCTAGACGGAAGGAGGGACTAACATGCAGACAGACAAACGATGGATTTACAGACAGTCATCATTACTGTGTGACTTTTTAAATAATAATTTGCATTAAGTTTGTCGGATGCCACCTAACGACATCCCCATAAAATATGGCACACCAGGGTTGTGGCGGATGATTGCGGAGCACTGGCAGAGGTAGGTACTCCACAAACATTTTGCATGCTTAACTTGACGTATGATAATGATTGCAAATGCGTGCATTTAAATGCAGTTGAAACAACAACAACAACAATAACAAAAACTATAAGAAAAATAACAAAATTCTACAACGACTACTTTAAGAACGGAAGAAGCAGCAGTAGATGTTTGTTGCAGGTTGTTGCAGTTGTTTGTGGTAGTGCTGATGACGAAGACGCTATTGATGGACTGTGCTTGAAACCAGGGTGAAGTGCCAGGCGTGAGGCATGCAAAAAATTATTAAAGAGATATGAAAAAAGAAAAGAAAAAAACGAAGGTGCTGCTGCAACTGACAGAACTCAAGAAATACTCAATGACTAACAGACTGACACGCTCACGATATATGGATGGACGCTTGGCTGCTTGAATGGTGGCTGACTTGGATGGATGGCTGGCTGGCTGGCTGTTGGATTGGCTGACTTGGCTGGTTGTGTTGGAACGCAGGCTTGCCTGCCTGCCTGCCTGCTTGGTTAAAAATTGTTCCATTGAATGACGTTGTTGCTGATGATGCGCTCATTAGAAGTCGATTTAAAATTGTTTCGTTTTATTTATTTGATTTGCTTGTTGTTGCTGTTTACTTAGCTGTTTTTTTAAGCGCTTTTTTTTAAATTTTCTTCTTTTTTCTCATCTTAAGAACACTGCAGTTGTAGCCACATTTAGTGTTTGCTTGGCATAAAATGCATATATTTTCTGATATTCTTGCGTGTTTTAATGGCTGTTTTGTGTCTCGTTTTTTTTCGAATTTTTTTTTTTTATATATGTTTGTTCTTCTGTTTAATTTGTTTTTCTGTTTTACTTTATTTGAGCAAATTAATTTATATGCTCTGAAAATTGCCACATTTTCACTCATAATTATGGTTTTTTTAATGATTTAATAGGAATGCTTAAAATGTTCTCATTCCAAGCTAAGAAGCTGAGCATTAATTAATTTAAGCGAACAAATATTTCAGGGAATTTTTTGTTTATGTTAAATAAAATAATAAAAAAACATCACAATTAACGTGACCAACTAAGCTGTTTATGCATTGTTTGTCTAAAATTTCCCAACCTACTTCTTCTAAAATGTGATCACATCATTATGACAAACATGGTCTTGAAGCACGAGTTGAGTTCTTATTTTCTGAGCTACTATTTTATTGAGCGTTTTGTATGTTTGCATAAAGTAGTTTACTGTAAAACTTGTATTGTGGCCATTCTATTAGAATCTTTGGTTACAAAAATCTTTTCTGAGGCTTTTCTATATTCCCAGCCTTGACATTGTAAGTAGGTCGGTGCAAGATGTTAGATTTTCAAGTAACTCAGCTGCGGTAAAGTCGATTAATTCAACTCTTAACTCGTTTCAAATAAATTGAGTTTTTCAGTAACTCGTTGTTGTTCGAATAACTCAAAGTAACCCGAAGTAGTTCATTGTAACTCGAAGTAATTTGAAGTAACTCGAAGAAATTGAAAGTAACTCGGAGTAATTCGATACCAAACGCTCAATAAAACAGTAGCTCAGAAAAGACAATAACCCAACTCGTTCTTCAAAATCATGTTTGTCGTAATGATGTGATCGTATTTTGGTAAGAAATAGGTTGATAAAACTTAGACAAACAATGAATATGCAGAAGCAGATTATTTGGTCATGTTAATTGTGAGTTTTTTATTTTTACATTGTATAAAACAACATGTATTGCACCACAAGTTTTTCAAGTATTTAGTAAAAGAAACAACTGAGTGCTTTTATGCATTGTTCTCGTTCGTTTTTATAATATCCCATTTTTTCAAATTTTTTTAATACATAACGGTCATATTTTCATATAGTGTGACCTTTCATTTGTGTGTCTCGATACGTTCATCTATCTTAGAAACCAGTAAAAGTTTTAAGTTCTGGCATGTCTCGCTTCGTTTTCAACATATTACATTTTTTGTAGTTATTTCTTACTCCTTTATTTTCATCGTCCCTTTCAAAGGATGAAAAAAATTTTTTTATTTTTGGTTTATCTCTTCCTATGTGAGAAATCCTTTTTTCTTTTTTTTTTTTTTTTTATTTTTTTAAAAATAATTTTTCCTATAGTGTGAAGAATTTATCAGTGTCCCAATTTTTTCATTCCCTTTTAAAGTTGTACACATTTTTGTTTTTAACTCGCTTCGAAATATCTCGCTTCGAAATATCTTAAATATTTCGTATGTTTAATTCATATGTATGTTTATACATATGTTTAATTTACCTGTCGATACCTATGTTTTCGTCCCCCTTTCAAAGCTTTAAGAATTGTTCTTTTTGCCTATCTCGCTTCGTTTTCCAGAAAAACTGTTTTTTTTAATTTTTTCAAATTTTATGATCTTGATATTTTTATAATGTGTGCAACTATCACTTTTATACGTGCTGATATTTCCATAACTTTCTAAAAACCGCAAAAACTTTTATTTTATTGAGAAAGAGTTGAGAGAGAAGTTCAGAACATGTAAGAAAAACCTCGAGTTAAGTTGCACTACTCGAACTAAAAGCAACCCGCTTAGGCCTGCTTTAGGAACTACACGGTTAAAAATTTTGGAACAATTTTTTTAGCCAATCGTTGGACTAATGGATTTTTTTTTTAACCTTTTTTTTATTAGAATTGATACTTTTCAAAATACTACAAAGTTTTTAGTCAAAACTGTACCAAAATTAAATAAATTGGAAATAGAATTTAAATTTGAATACCTAAGGTTGAAAATAAAACACAAAATAACTAAACGGTAAAAAATCTTGGAGAATTTTTAAACCAAAACCTTTGGATAGTGCATTTTTCAATATTTTTTTTTTACTAGAATTGATACTTTTAAAAATACTAGAATTTTTTTATCAAAGCTGTGCTTAAATTTATTAATTTGGGAATAAAAATTTAATTTAAGTACCGATGGTTTAAAATTGCAGACATAATAACTAAAAGGTAATGAAAGCTGTATTTTGTGTTTTGCTTAGATTTTGTTCATGCTCTAGCAAGCAACAGATTAGCTCGAGGTTAGAACCAGCGACCGTGGCATACAGGTTAAGTGTGTGGCTTAGCATGCTCGGAGCCCGGGTTCGATCCCCAGCCGCGGCGAAAAGTTTTTTTCAATAAAAAATTTTTCTGATCGGTCACCACCTCTCTGCAGACAATGGCAAACCTCAGAGAGTAAATAATGCCATGTAAAGCTTCTTGAGAACATGAACTTTAGCCGTTCGGAGTCGGCATAAAACATATAGGTCCAGTTCTCGGTCAATTGTGTGCAAAAATTCAATAACACACACAACACAATTGATCATAAGAAGCTCGGTCAAAGTCATTTCAAGGGCTGAAATGGCCAATTTTTGTTTTTTTTGTTTTGTTGTTGTTTAGAACCAGCGACTCTCAATGCAATGTTTGCCGCAGTCCGCGTTTCGATCCTGAATGCGGTAAAAATGAAAATGTTGCATAAAGCAATTTTAACATTAAATAATTTATAAATGCTTGTTTCAGTTTTCCAATTAGATGGCCACCAACAAAAAGTAACTCCACTCTGAGTTTCAATATTCTGTGACCATTATTTTTCAAAGCTTTTATATATAAAAATAGCTTACTTTTATGGGCAGAACCACACTCCTTGCCTAATACCCGTTCTAGTTTTCGAGTATTTCCCAGTAGTAGGATATCATCAAATAGTAACTCCAAGCCGAGTTCTTTGATCTATGGCTATTATTCCCAAAGCGATTCAATTAAAAAGTGTGCCTTATATGGGTGGAACCTTTCTACAATGCACGTTCTAATTATTCAGTAGCAAGACAAAACCTAAAATAGTAACTCCATTCTGAGTTCAAATGTCCCATGCTTTTTACTTCCATAGCTTTTCTGTATCGAAAATTTTAATTGCATGTGCGGATCCATGCCCCGTTTTCCAATACCCGTGTCATTTCATTTTCATTGTTAAGAGAACGAATGGAATTAAAATGTAAACTAAGCGCTTAGAATGTAATGGAATGTAACGCTCAATTGTAACTCAAATGTAAATACTCAAATGTAAACTCTCAATTTTAGAGCACCCCTTTGAAAGTACTCCTTAATGGTTTTAGAAAAGAATATGTTTTATTTATGTCTTACTTTTTCACTCACATTATTTAAATTCTTATTGAAAACCCGTAAAAGTGGTTATTTTTGGCCTACCCGTTTTTTAAAAAAAATTTTTTATTTTTATTTTCAGTGCAATATTTTGGAATAGTGCGACCCCTCTATCTTTGCGTCTCGATAATTCAGGCAAACCATTTGAGAGTACTCTCAATACTTCGAAGTTATTCCATTAAAAATAGAGACAAACGAGTACAAAGTTCGTTCAAACTCTCTCAAATAGAATGACACGTTCATTCGCTTTGCAAAATTGATGTCTTGCACTCATTCGTTTCGCGTGGTAAACGATTTGAGAATATGGAATACTCACATAGCATGCATAGAATGGTAAGCAAAAGGAATACATTCCTGCAGCCCTTTACTTCGTTCCGATTTCAATGGATGTGTGATTTATAGGTCGAAAGTTAAACCGAAAGCTTGTGTGCTTGAAAAAGTGGCACGCCCCTCGCGGGTACGAGGATGATAAATATTTTACTACCTATTCTCATACCCACCATATGTACAAACAAATTTCATTAAAATTGATACAGCCGTTTCGGAGTAGTTCAAACACTAACAACGTGACACGAAATTTTTTTTTATTAGAAAATAATATAAAAAAAAAAAAATTAAAGCAAAAAATTAAATACGGTCTGGCTGAGGATCGAACTCGATTCAACCGCTTAACCTAACTAAGCCACGAAATAAAACTTTTTGCGCGTTCTAATTGTGTACTTTAGTGATTACGAAATTTAAAAACTTAATCAATAAGTAGTTAAGGAATTTTTGGGAATTTGGTAAAATATTGGAACTACAAAGCCCTCCGGTTTTCAAGATGGATCAAAATAAAAAGAGAATTTTTATTAAAAAAAAAATTAAGATCAAAAGATATAAAGATTCCATACAATATGCAATGGATCAAAAAACTATTCTATACAAATTTTCATGTTTATCGTAGTAAATTTTCGTAGGCAGTTTTGAAAAGGATTTGGTGAATTTCAAAAATTTATTGGCGTATGTTCTTTCTTGGGCTAAGAAGAATCCATAAAGCCCAAAATACTTAAAATCAAACTATTCATTCTGGAGTTATGAGTGCACACATGGGCTTTAAACTCTTTTAAATACATTAAGGTGGGTCACCCCATATGGAAAAAAAATTTTCATTTACCGTCCCTAATATGAAAGCTTATGTTGAGTGGATTTCAGCACAATCACAATTTTTTTTTTTTTTTTGGTGAACCCAAAATTTACCCCAAATGGTATTTTTTGTATAACTTTAGCAGTTTTAATTGGATCGTGAAAAAATTAAGTCATTAGATAGGTCTCAATTAGTACTATAACCCGTTCTTATAATATTTTTACCTAGGAATCCATCTTTGACCAAATATTTAATATTTTAATTTTTCGTCATATTTCTTCCGTACCCCCATGACTTTATTTTTTTTTTAGATATTAAAAGTTCAAGTTTAATAGTTCAAAGAAACTATTAAATATCATTCGTAGGAAAAAAAGTTACAGCGAATCAAAATTTCAGTGAAGTTTGTCTTCGATTTTGAACTTTAGCCTTCGGTATATCTTCGTATCTCTTATGAATGACTCCTTCAACTTCGGTTTTGTTCTGAAGACCGAAAATCAACAAATTCTGCCTATTATTGCTTTTTAAACAAAAAGAAACATCCAAGTTGACTTTTATTAGAAAAACCTATGAACCTAACAAAAAAAAAAAAGAAAAAAAAAAAGAATGGTCGAGGCTTTTAAATGAAGTTGTTTGTATGTTATGTTTTATATAAAGTAATTGAGAATAATCTTGCTAAAGAAGAATTGGCATTGAGTGGAAAATATGATAATAAAACTCAAAATTTTAGACAACTTGAATGAATATCGTTTCGCGTTAGTGTTTTTTCTTAGGAAGTTGTTAAATAAATTGAGATGCTAGTCATACCGCGTGACATATTTGTGTCCTAAATTCAAAAATTGAGTGTATATAACTTCTAGCTTCATTCATAAAGAGTATATTCAAAAAGAAGAGTAAGTTTTGATCATTCAATTAAGATTCTATGAAGCCTGTAATACTACAATTTTACTGAAAATAATTCAATTTGACAAAACTTCTTGGGTTGATATTAACTAAAAAGGGTGTCTATCTTATGTTAGTCTAAACAAACGTTTCTGTAAAGAAAAACCTTTCAAGCTTCGGTCTAACTGACCTTTTTTTGTTTTGTTTTTTATTTACCTCGTATTACCTCGTTATTGAAATCAATACCTACTAAAAAAAAAACAACATAAATTCAATTTCAATTTCAAATAAAAGAAAAAAGCGTTGTTTACCTTGTCTTAAAAAATATGGGTTTGTAAAACTTAACCCAAACAAATCGATTTTATTGGAAATAATGTTGACGTAATAGACTGAAAACTAAACTTTTCTTTTTTATAGCTAGTCTAAACAAAACTGAGATAAAAAAAAAAAACTATTACGGCATGTGAGAAAATGTCGCTATTTACACGTTTATCATTTTATACTCAACAGCCAAAGTAATTTATTTTTATTTTTTTTATAATTTTTTTTTCCGCTACTTATTGATAAAAAAATTAAAGCTTAAATAACAAACGAAACTTTGTTTTTTGCGCTATACTGATAAGCATAGTTTTTT
Source organism: Tetanocera ferruginea (assembly GCA_958299015.1). NCBI lineage: Eukaryota > Metazoa > Arthropoda > Insecta > Diptera > Sciomyzidae > Tetanocera > Tetanocera ferruginea. The sequence continues at coordinate 40,785,821 of OY282640.1, forward strand.
TCATCCCCAGCAAGAGCGTTTTTTTAACAAATAGCGACACAGTACAAAATCCAAAGCTCTGGACTTGGTTTGATGTGATTGTTTTTTCTTACTTTTTGTTATCTGTCATAACCAGCAGCTTTTTGAAATGTTATCAATGATTTTTTTATGACTCATTTTTTAAGTGTTTGTTTTGCTACTCAAATTTTTTTAATGTTTATCTCTGAATTCATTCGAATTTCTCTATAACTATCGATTGTATCGATGACTATGACGTTTTTATCAGTGTTTTAGCTCTTAGGTAGATTTCGTCATGCTATTAGTGTGCTTGTCACCGTTTTTTTTTTTTGTTTTGTTTTGTATTTTAGTGTTATGATGTGGTTTTTGTTTCAAAATGTGGTCTGATTTGTCTTTTTTTTCAGTGAATTTTTGATTATGAACTTTGCAGCATAAAATTTGTTAGCTTCTGACAACAGATAATGGATTGATTATGGAATGATTTAATGGATTTTATAATAATTATAGTCTGTTGTTGCCACATCTATTATTAGGTACTATGAATGGATCAGCAAAATAAACATTTAAGAGAATGTACCTCCTCAATTAAATAACCTAAACAAAGGCTTTTTTTTTTGTTGATTCTAAAAAGACAAAAAATGTATCAACTCAGAATAGAAAATCGTTCATAAGAAAAATGTATTTGTATAATTCATACATACGCTTAACCAGAAGTAGTGGTCAGAAAACTCAAAACTATAACTTCTTTCGAAAATCTGTTTTTGCGGAAATCAAGGGAGATCCTATTTTCAACCTCAGAAAATACTTTAATATGATAAAAATTCGCCGGCAAAAACCGCATAATAAAGTATGGTTTCAATTAGAGATGGACGCGTTAGTGGTTTTGACTCACAATCACGATGTGATTTCTTTTAATCACGCACGCTCACGATTAAAAATAATTTCTTTGCTCACGATCATGCACGATCACGATGGCACATTTTGCTCACGAGTTCTCACGAATACGTTTTATAGGAAAACGAAAATTTATAACATTTCTCAGCTTACTATTTTTATTTAAAATTACCAAAATTGCCTCAAGTTGTCGCTGACGTTTCGCAAAATAATTCAAGAAGGGGAAATTAGTTGTTGTCGCTTCTTTAGAAGTGGTCAGTGTTGCATTTTGTATGCAATTGGTAGCAAAAGCTTTCTTACGCTTAACATCATTACAAAATTTGGTACACAAGTCGTGACACGAAGAAATTTAAGTCACGCACGAGTAAAATTTAATCACGCATGATCACGAATTTTTCGTGATTTTTTTATTGGTACGCTCACGATCACGACGTGATTCGTTGTGACACATCGTGTCACTTTAAAATTCGTGACACGCGCCTATCTCTAGTTTCAATGAAGTCTGGAAAAAGTTGGCTATTTAAGCCCCAAGAACATCAATTTAAGTTTTGTTTTTGGGAACAAACATTTCTTTTTAGAAAAAAGAAAAAGAAGTAAAATTTCTACATTGATAAAAGAAGGTGTATCATACCGTAAAATTTAACATATAATTATAGTGTTCGGAAAGGACTAAAGGCTCAAGACTCAAACGAGCTACAACCACGTGGTTAGATACCGTAATTCAACGGATAAGCTTAGGCTTCAAAAGTGCAGCATTATGCCTGCGAGAAAAACCATGACGTCAAATCAGATATAAGCGTCAAAACTATACGCAAGACACTCTACAGATTAACTTGTGTATGTGACAAACAGATGTCTTGGAAAAAAGTAATTTCTGACAAAAAAAAACTGAAGTCGCCCTATCTACCTGGTCAGACGAAAGCATATCTTATTTTCCACGCCGAGGAATTTAAGTAACCTAAAGAAATTAAAAGCATGTACAAAACAGCCAAATAGACAAAATATGAAAATCGTAGCAAGACGTGAGAATGACAACACTTAGTTGCCTTTTTTCAAATCAAAGACTTGCTGAGGCTACAAAAAGACAAGTTAATTTGCTTATTAAGGCACCAGAACTAAAGTGCTTTGTAGAAAAACTCTCTCCAAAGTACACGTGAGAAAAGTGTTTGATGCACTTGGAATGCAGCAACGAGATCGGACAGCAAAGTCACCAAATTTAAATTCTATACAATATATATGGCATATAATGAAACGTAAAATGACTGACCATGAACAAGGAAGCAAAACCAAAATTTTGAATGAAAATAAAGTGAATGCCCCGATTTTTCAAAAAATCGAGTGGTGACTATATCTCAAGCTGAGCAGAAATGGCCTTTCCACGGGTGCCACTTTCGTCTCTGTGTGATGTATAGTTAGTTTGCGAGCTACACTAAAATGAGTAAATTAATTTGCATTGAAAACAAAATCAATAATTTATGCGAAACGAAACCTAGTTCAATTCTTAAATTAAAAATAGATTGTTCATTTCACATATTTAGTTCTGGTACTTTCTACTACACGTAATAACCAACGATCAGATACAGCTGAACAGATAGCGCCATCTATTGGACAATAAAAAAAAAAAAACAAATTGGCCATTTCAGCCCTTGAAAGGATTTTGACCAAGCTTCTTATGATCAATTGTGTTGTGTGTGTTATTAAATGTTTGCACACAATTGACCGAGAACTGGACCTACATGTTTTATGCCGACTCTGAACGGCTTAAGTTCATGTTCTCAAGAAGCTTTACATGGCATTATTTACTCTCTGAGGTTTTCCATTGTCTGCAGAGAGGTGGTGACCGATCTGAAAAAGTTTTTATTGAAAAAACTTTTCGCCGCGACTGGGGATCGAACTTGGGCTCCGAGCATGCTAAGCCACACACTTAACCTGCATGCCACGGTCACCACAACAATAGCACAAAACGAAATATGATGCAAATCATTTTTTCATTCATAAGAGTTAAATCTAATCGGATCACCCTCTTAACGTGGAGAAGAGAACCAATGTTGCAAATGCCGTGGAGTAGAGAACCAAGTTCAGACAAAACAAAACCAACACAAGCAAAAACAACGAAACAAAAAACAAAGAAAGCAGCAGGCACAGCATAAGCAGCTGATGATTGATTTTCTTAGATAAACACATACATTTTACTTCTTATATTTTACTATTTTGTGACTTTAATATAATAGTGGAAAAATTACATATTCATTCAGTGCAGGATATATCTGATATTTTAGTATATATATTATGTTTGAACGATGAGTATTAAAGGCTGTAGGTGTACCCTAAAGTATTCGTGAAAAAAGTTTCATGGCCTTGAAAAAATTCATGAACGGTTCAAACGACCCCAAACAAACCGCTCTGTAAGACGTAATTCTACATCAAAAACCTACATGAATTTTGCGTTCACTGATCATATGTACTTTACATAAGTTTCCAGAAATTAAGCATGGAGTGAGTGTATTCATACACCAGACTATGTAAAATACAAGAATAAGTTACGTTTACGTACACAAATGTTCAACAATCAACAACATGCATCGACCATCGATACCAAATAGCAAAATTCGGCGAATAGCACCAAAAATTAAAAATTGAAGTTGTTGTGAAGAGTGTCTAAGACTGGTTTTGTGTTTTTGTTCATGAGCTAAGTGTACTCATACTCAGCTGTAGTAATAATTCATTGCGAATTTGTTTTAAGAAGTTTATTAAATATTCAAATATTTTAATCTAGTTTATCTGCTTTCTTTTTGTGTGAAGATCGACACTTCGCTCTGCTCTTTCTTTGCATTCTTTTTTTTTGATTCTAGGTTTCGAACAGGAGATGTGAAATCTTCAACGATACGTATTGCCCATACTATACGCATGCACAATTCACATTCTTAAAGTTGTACGAATCAAAACAGGAACCCTGTTGACGAAGTATGAATTTCCACTTATCACGTTAATTGGCTTTTATGCGGAATTTATTAATTTTTTTGAATTTAAGAAAATAAGCAACATTGAATGAATAATAAACTTTACATAAAACTCCAAAATAAGGAGTCCAAAGTAACTATATTTGATATGATTTTAAGTAAGTTTGTGGCTACTGTCCAACTCAAGAACCTACGTGGAAAGAGTTTAAACTCTTATGCACTAAACCAAAATATAATGCAGATATATAAAGACTGTCCCAGATATAACTGTCCTTTTGTTTTTAGGATATTTATAAAAAATTGTTACCTCTATAGCAACATATTTAATATCTTAATAAAGTATAAATATTGCAGATTAAAAAAAAATACTCTTAGTAAAATAAAAGAGCTACTGGAAAAAGATGTTGTCTCAACAAGAAGAAAAGCGGAAAGCAATTATTTGCAAATACCTGGAAAATCCAAACACCACGCACAAAAAGATCGCTAAAGAAGTTGGCGAGTGCGTAAAAACTGTCGGAAGGACGAAAAAACGATACAAACAGCTTACCCTTTTATCAAAAACGCCAGGCTCAGGGAGAAAAAGTGGTCCAGCAAACCAAGCCCAGAACGTTAAGCAGCTGTTTACTCAGAATTCAGGCGCTTCGGTTCGTGATAAAGCAGCAAAAATGGGAACATCGAAGTCAAGTGTTCAACGGATTAAAAAAATTTTACTTTCTAAGGAGCTATAAAGTACAAAAAGTACCTGATAGGTCAGAAGAAAAGGACACCGAAACCAAGAGGAGGGCTCGAAAACTGTATTGCGATTATCTGCCTAAAATTGATTGCGTGATCACGGACGATGAAACGTACTGCAAAGCGGATTTCAAGCAATTACCTGGACACGGATATTATAGTGCGGTTAGAAGGGGTGGAGCATCCTCTAAATTTACCACCGAAAAACATACCAAACTTCCAAAGAAATACATTGTGTGGCAGGCCATTTGCAAATGTGGCATTCGAAGTAAGGATTTTGTGACAGATCGCACAATCAACACCAAAATTTACATCAGACAGTGTCTGGAGCGGCGTTTGCTGCCTTTTATACGTCCACACCAAGGTTCAGTACTTTTTTGGCCTGGTCTAGCAACATGTCACTATGCCCAGAGAACGATGGATTGGTACCAAGCCAATAATGTTACTGTGGTACCAAGATAAGCCAATCCTCCAAATTGCCCCGAACTTCGTCGAATCGTAAGATATTGAGTTTTAATGAAAAGAAATCTTAAGAAGACCAAAGAAAGTGCAAAAAACATCGAAATATTTTGACGTAAATGGCGTCGGGCATACACTAAGGTCAACGAAAGGTCGGTAAGAAACCTAATGGAGGACTTTAATCAAAAAGTGCATAATTTTTTTTAAGTGTAATTTTTCAGTGTAAATAAATTTTCATGTATTTTGTACTGTTCACTTAATAATAGACTGAAAGAATTTTTAAAAAAACATTATTGGTTTCTTTACAATAATAAAAAAAAAACAAAATGACAGTTATTTCTGGGACAGTCTACGTGTTAAAATGTACAAACACATACGTATGTACTTGTGTATGTTCATGAGATGCATGCATTTTTTCGCTTATCTCATAAACTGTTCTTGTTCTCTTCGTATTTGTACATGAATTTTATTAAAAAAAAATATGCATGATTCATATTCCTCTTGAATTTTTCATAGAACTTACGAAATTTTTTATTAGTTCTTGGATTTTTTGCGAACTTTATGAACTTCAACCCTTTCAAAGGCTTTGCTAGAATAATCGTGGAAAAATTGTTTTGAGGTCATATTATCAGCATTTAGGCCATAAAAAGATTAACAAAACATCCCTCAGATTTTGACATGTGCTTCTTAGCTTTTGCCAGACTGTCCAGTGCAATGGACAAAATTATTCAAAGGTTGCATTATAAAATGTAGGTTTTCTTACCTTGAACTAAAACAACCAACCGGAGACCAATGCAAATGCGTTATTTGTAATATTATTATCAAATAAAATTATGCTTTGCAAATCAAACACAATAACGATGTGAACCATTTTTGTTTTTTTGAAACATTTATCAACATGCAAAATAAAAACTTTTAGGCGTCTGTTGGGCACAAAAGCGAAAATCAAACTAATTTAATCGTTATATATTTATCTCTCTAAATTTATTTTTGTCATGTCGTCACAACTTTATTTCATACTAGCAACCAGAGAACAATTTGAGTGCATTCAAATGGCGTTTTGAATGTCTCGTCAAAATACGAGCTACGAATGTGCCTTCTGCATTAAAAATAATATAACAACTTTTTACGAGTTTCTAAAAGGGGTCACACTATACCAAAATATATGAAAAAACAGAAAAAGCGGGATATCTCGAAAACGGAGCAAGATAGACCAAAAATAACAACTTTTTACGAGTTTGTAAGTGGGATGATATTATCGAGGCGCGTAGATAGAGGGGTCGCACCATACCAAAATATATGAAAAAAACAGAAAAAGCGGGATATCTCGAAAACGGAGCAAGATAAGCCAAAAATAACAACTTTTTTACTGATTTCTAAGGGGGATGGTTTTATCGAGACGCGTATATAGAGGGCGTCACACTATATCAAAATAATACACCGTAAATATTAAAAAAAAAAAAATTAAAAAAACGGAATGGGTCCAAAATAACCACTTTTTACCTAGAGTTCAAAAAAACTTTAAAAAGCAGCAACAAACACTCGACCTTCCAGTGAATCATTCGAATGTCAGCATTGTCTGGATGCTGCCTTTATATCGATTCGCAGTCGTCACACACTGCGCTAAGCAGCAATCGTTGTTTACGAACTCGAGTGGTATGCATGCTTTTTTTTGTGCGATTGTGTCTGACGACGATTTTTTTTTTCGAGTGGCAAAAATTACGCATGGTCTTATATAGTTCCCTGGTACGAACCTATTTGATTTTAAACAACACGTTAGAAAATAAAAACAAAAATGTTTTTCTGAAATGTCCAATATAATGGACAAAACCATTGGAAGGGTTAAACACAAGGCTTATGAAATATTTATTTATACATTGACATCACGAATTGTAACTAATGTGTTTGGTTACAGAACCAAAATTCATGAATACTATTCAAGGCGATCAAGTAAAAATTCATAATTGTTGTGCAATTTTTTGACTCTATATTACTCGATGTGGTGACCGTGGCATGCAGGTTAAGTGTGTGGCCTGGCATGCTCGGAGCCCGGGTTCGATCCCCAGCCGCGGCGAAAAGTTTTTTTCAATAAAAAATTTTTCTGATCGGTCACCACCTCTCTGCAGACAATGGCAAACCTCAGAGAGTAAACAATGCCATGTAAAGCTTCTTGAGAACATAAACTTTAGCCGTTCGGAGTCGGCATAAGACATGTAGGTCCAGTTCTCGGTCAATTGTGTGCAAACATTTAATAACACACACAACACAATTGATCATAAGAAGCTCGGTCAAAGTCCTTTCAAGGGCTGAAATGGCCAATTTGTTTTTTTTTTTTTATATTACTCGATGATATATTACTCAGGCCGTAATTAAAGTCAAGAGAGGACTTTAATTTTTCTTTCAACATCATAAACAATAAAATATATCTTGAATTTTCCAAGAAGCCAAACTTTCATAGAATTCCAAAATAATTAAAAAACCACAAGAATGTAATGGTGGTTTTTCTTGTTTTAAATTTATTTAGTACTACTAATTTTATTAAAAATTTCCGAAGTTTTTTTATTAATCACTGAGTCTAAATACTAAACTTCATACTAAAGTACTAAGGTTTTGTACTCATTTTTGGTTCTTAGTACAGGCTAAATGAATAGAAGTGATAATTAAAAAGCTGAGGCCTGTACATATGCTTTTCACTCTAAAGCACAAGGTTAATTACAATATTATTACTTATGTTTGCTTTGTGAACTCGTTCATAGAAATTAACGTATTTTACAAATTTTGAAATTGAAAATTGAAAACGTATTTTATGCTTTTATTAAAAGGCAACAAAACTGAAAGTTCGAAACCGATACTCTTACTTTTCGTTCAACCTTCGCTTATGAATCCGCGTGTAGTTTCTATTTCGAAAGAATAACACCTCTAGGCGGATGAACTTATATTTAAAATTTTGCCAACAATTGTTTGTTGATGACTAAATAGCTAAAAACAATGAAGTCACTAAAATGCGACGTGAAATTGTAAAATGCACGCATTGACCTTGAAATGATAAAATTTTTTTGAAGAAATTCAAATTTATGCCTACCTTAAAATTGTTGAAATTTCAAAACTAAATTGCTTGTTCGAAAAACTAAACGTGCACATATTTCGAAAAACGCAATATATCAAAAAGTGAAAAAGAACAAAAAAAAGGCATAAATAATAAACAAGTGGTGGGCACAAGAGCAAAAAAAAAAACAAAAAAAAACAAAAAAACAACAATAAAAAAGAACGAGAATTGAAAAGAAAAATCATTCGAATAACAAAATCGAATCAAGAAATTTGTTTTGAAAATCATCAGGTTTCAGCATGATTATTTTTTTTTTTGTTTTTTTTTTCAACACAGACTGTATTGCTGGCGTTGTGCTGCTACTGTACCGAATACAGCAACGACAAAAATACACAAGAGTTCAAAACGAAAAAAAAAGATACAAAAATATGTATAAAATGAGCAAGAATAAAACTGAAATCTTGACAGCATACGCCGAATTCGCGAGATATTTTTTTTTTTTTGCTTTTTTTGAAAAATTTTGCAATTGTTTCGGCTTTTTGCTCAAATTGCTTAGCTTTTAAGAATTCAGTCAAGCAGAAGTAACGGATACATAGCCAATGCGAACGTTGTTGTTGCGTTTGTTGTTGTTTTTGTTTATTTATTGGTACTTTTCTTGTATCTTTTCGGACAAAGATACAAAATTTGTATCAGCAAGATTGACTGAAGCTCTTTCTCAACGGCTCGATGTTCGCTTGACGTTGTGATAAATCTTTAATTTATAAAATATATTACATCACGCTATAGTGGCAGCAACACAAACAGCAACAACAACAACAACAACAAAAACTTAATGGTTTCTTTTTTCGAAACCTTAGCGTAACGGTTAGCTGAAAATAGACCAAGCAGAGAGTAGAACTCTGGCAGTTCTTAAGTAAAGTGATAAGAAACAGACAGTTTATTAATGATACGAAAAAAGTATTTTTTAAATTTGCAAAAAAAGAGTATTTTTGAGAAAAAATATGTTTAAATGACCGCTAAAAATTTTAATAATTTTCGAAACGTCAGAATATATGAAATTTTCAAGACTGTAGTTAGCTGTATAGATCGCTCTGAGCACTCCGTTAAGCGATTTGATCGCTTAGATACAGCCAAGATACAAATATACAACAACCACCACCACCACTTTCGCAATTTGTCACCCATTTAGCAGTCTCATATATAATATATACGATATAATATCTACAAAAATCTAGCGAAAAACAAAAAAAAAAACATTATCTTTAAAATAAAGCTGAAAAGTTTTGAAAATTCGGAACAAAATCCGCGCAGCTATTTTGTATCTGCTAAAAATAAACTCACCTTGAAAAGTTGTAGATACTTTTTTCGTTCGGTTCGGTTTTCTTTGCTGCTGCCGCTGCTATTTGCTGCTGCTGCTGCTGTGCTCGTATAACTTTTGGATGTATCCAAAAAAAATTTGAATTCACAGGATTTTGTGTCGTTTAGAGCCAAAAAAAAAATAAATTGAAATTTTTTTTTTGTATTTTTTTCGGCTTTTATCTTAAAGGATTTTAACAAAAATTTGTTGTCTAAATTTTTGTATGTTTCACAATTTCGTATCGTTGGAATTTTTCAACTAATCAATTTCACTTATATTCATTCACACAAACACAAGCACAAGTGTTTCGTTTTTTCTATAAAGAAATAAAAAAAAAAAATTTTAAATTTAGTAAAAAATATGGAAAAGTTTAAAAAAAAATATTTGCTTTAACGTTAGAAGGTTTAATTTTTTTTTTTTTTATGCTAAACTATTTTTAGTTCGAGAATTTTTTTGTATTTATTTTTAAGGCCTTCGGCAAAATTTTTAACTGCTCTGAACTTCACACACTTTTTCAACTTTATTCCTCGTTAGCCAAGTTTTGCGTCAGTCTAAAGCAATAAAGTATCTTTTTTTTTCTAGCTTGTCCAATAATATATGTGGATATTATTTTTTTTTCTTGGATTTGCTACTTTTAAGTTCTAGTGACGTTAACTAAGCGACGATTTTCTCTCAACTAAAGAAAATTCATAAAAATTATCGTGAAAATTCGTTTATTTTGCATATGTGCGCCGTTTTAGCTTTCGGCATATGACTGTGTGTTGGTCTGTTAGTGTGTGTGTGTGTGTGTGTGTGTGTGTTGGCACAAACTACAAGATACAAAGCTACAGTTTCAACATTTTTTTGTTTTATTTTTTGTTTAATTTTTTTGTTTCTCTGCAACAATCGCCATCCATTCGTTTTATTTTCTAATCGTTCGTCCAAGTTTTTCTTCTATTTTTCTAATATTTTTTTTTTTTTAATGTCTGCTCTGCATTTTTTACCCCGTTCTTTTTGGCGCTCCCTTCAGCTGTTTAGGTGCTGTTTTGCGTCTCGAAATTTTCCTCAAATGCTGTGGAAAGCACGCGGTTTTTAATGATCTTGCACTTCATGCAGTTTTTATGCTTCTAAATTGTTTTTGTTTGTTATTGTTTTTTTTTTGTTTTTTTTTATGTTCTCTAAATTTCAGCTGCGCCTGAGACTGAATTTTGTTTTGACCCAAATTAAAAATAGTTTAACGAGAATTTGTTACTTTAGACTAATTTTTTTTAATGCAAACATGTTAATTTGGTGTCATGTATGAATTTCTGAGAAATTTTTTTTTATTTAGCTGAGTTGTATGTTTTAAAATGCAGACAAATTTAAAATGTTTCAAGCAGACTGTTTAAGAGTCAGATAAAGTTTGTAGAATTTATGTCGCAAATAGCTGATATATTGTTTACAAACAATGCAATACATCAGCGCATAAATTTCGGACAAGGAATTTTTGAAAATACTAAAAAAATAGTTTAGAGAATTTTTAAAAAATTTTCAAATTTTTTCAAAAGACGTTTCCATTCATCTCTTCTGCATACATTTGTTTTGTTTGATGAACTCTGATACTTTTCTGGCCGTATTGAAATTTAATAACACGGTACAACACTCAAGAAATATCAAGAGGTTTCTCAAAGGTTCCTTAAGGTTTTGGGTTCGCTGAATCCGAATCTGAAGTCAGAATTTACGGGTCACCCTAGGTTTTCTAGCTACAGGGGAGGCAGAACCCTAACCTCTTACTGTTAATGAAATCAATATGACCGACCCCCGTTACTTTTTCAAGAGGAACATTTTTTGCCTTGCAACTCATACCGCCCGACCCTACCGTATGGGGCTTCCATACAAATTTTAAGATTTTTGCTTATATTTTATATATAATTTTGTTCTTGTATTTTAGTAAACATTCTTAAGATTTTAAAAAACAAAATTTCATGGAAAACTTCCTACGGGTTCAAAAGTTACCGGATTAGTGAGAGCGCATTTTTAATTTTCGCCTTATTTTTCTTTGTTCACAAACTTTGAACGCGTTTATCTCGAAACCATGTTTTTCGTACTGCTTGCGGCACTGGCGGGTTCATTTTTTTTCGAAATTTTTTTTTTTTGTATTTATTTAAACTTGATTCGTTTTCGTTTGGCACGAGCTTTTTTTGAAATTTTTTTCGATTTTTTATGAATTTATGAAGTCAATATTTATTTCGAAAAAAAACACTTGAAAATTTGGAACATCACCAAAAATTGAAAAAAAATTAAAAAAGAGCTCTTGTCATACGATAATCAATTTTGCTACGATTTAAAAAAAATTATTTTTTTCCAGTTTGGTCAATTTTTGCGACTCCCAGCGCTGCAACCACGAGGCCCCCGCTTTTTTCTCTGCCGCAAGTTTGTAGCTCTAGAAAATCATGTTGGAGTGAAAAATATATTTTTTTGAAAAATTTTGGTAAAATCTTTGTTTTTGACTGGGTTATGAATTTGTAAAAAAGGTCTGTTTTCCCTGCCGCGAATGCCCCTCTCACCTAAAAACATAGATATAAAATAAAAATTTTCCATAGAGAAATCTTATTAATTTTAAAGAGAAAATCTTATTAAAAATTCAAAGCTACTATCAAACATTTTTTAATAAGATTTATTTTTAAATGAATGCAATGATGTGGAAATCGAATTAACACTCAGCTTTACGAAGGAGTGAATGAGACAAATACTGTTGTTGTAAAGAAAATAAAATAAAGTTTAAGAAGATGCCATTTAATATTAAAAAGAAAATCTTTTTGATCAACTTTTATAAGACTTGCTTCTTAAATAGTTGTTTAAGAAGGCAATACGGTTGAAAATGCTACTTGCTTTGCATTCTTTGCTCTTTCATTCAGTCGTAGTTGTGAAGTTCGTGATTCAACAAGTGAATGTGAAATTCTCGAAACTCAAGCCATATTTCGGTCGTGGGGCTTGAGTGATTCAGTTTCCATTTTATTAAAAATTTACGCGGTGAATTCGACTGATGTTCTCGAAAAAATGGAGATGGAGGATGTCGCTTTTTTTTATGGCCTCGATAGCGCCGAATACTTTGGTGACAAAGTCAAATTCAAAGTTAGCTTGAGACAATGGAGAAAGGATTTGGTATATAATTTAATATAACTATGTATATTTTGACTTTGAATTTTTATAAACGATTCAAAATTCAATCTTCTCACGATAACTCAGTTTGCGATTGTTTTTTATCATGATAAAAACTTTATAAATCGAACAATCATGAAAACATTGCCTAGTGTTTTCTCATGAGAGACTTAATGAAATAATTGTTTGTCCCCATGCTCTACCTGCGAACGATCGCTTTGAAAAGCGCGCTAATGAGAAACGTGTACTCTTGAAATCAGTGATTGTTAACTCTCTCTAAAGTATTTGCCATGATAAAATACAATCGCAAAATGAGTTATCATGGCAAGATTGAATTTTTAATGGTTCATGAGCTTATTTTTTTATAGTTCATGGATGCAGCACAGGTAGAAGAAAAATGGGTAGCGAATCAAATTTTATTAGCGAATCAAAAAAAAGGACTTGTTGACTGTATTAGTTAAAAACAAATTGTTTATGTGCTTTATGTGGAAAACAAAAGACAAAATAATTCATTTAATTTTGTTATTTTGTAATACCTGAAGTGTTCTTTTTTAGATATAATTTTATTTTACCTGCATTGTTGATTGAACGGAAAGTGACAAAATATCACTTCAAAAATATGCTCAGAAGCGATTTAAGATTCAATCTAAACAATATGAGTTATTCATTGAGATTTAAAATGAATGTTCACAACGAACGAATGGCGATGAGTGAGCAAATCGACGACGGATACAGAAAAGTTTTTTTTTCGTAATATTTACGAACATTGCTTTTGTTCGGGAGAGATCAGCGCCGGATTAAAACATGGCGGGGCCTGGGGCTTAAATCCACATGGGGCCTACTCAAGGTCAGAGCATTTAACTCGGATCTTTTAAAAATCAAGATACTAATTTTTTTATGTGTCTTAAAGTGAAACAATAGCTGTTCAATTTTTATTTAAAATTTTTTTTTCGATTTAACTGTGGCAAACGTTCTATCAACTCGTCAAAGTTAATCGTTTACAACAACTCACTTTCTATATAAAGTTGCTTTATTGACGACAAACGTTCATGTAACATAAAAGGTTGATGAACATTTTTTATTCTTTTAAATACTAAAAATAACCTTTCAGCTTCACAATTTGCTATAGGTACCAGAGTTCGGACTTCAAAGTTCGTAAATCGCAGTAAATTTAATTAAAAAATGGCAGTAAAACCAACTTTTTCGCAATAGTTTTTTTATTTTTTCATTTATTCAGAAGCGCATTCGTATATTTTATACTATTGACAGAATAAAACTGTAAAGATCTAAAATAAACTTCAGTTTCCAATTCGACATGTTCATTAGAGTGGGTCGAAAAAAAAGTTTGAAAAAACCATTGTTCATTCGTAACAAAACTCCTCTCCTGGAGCCACCTTTTTAAGTTTGGGAACAGATAAAAGTCGCTGGGGGCTTAAGCTGGGGAATATGAGGAATGAAGAAACAGTTCGAAGTGTAAGCGTGCAATTAGAAATGAATTCGATCGATTTGTGAGCTGAATCGAATTGTCTTGCAAAAAGATGATTTTTTTCTTCGATAATTGGACCCCACTTGTTGACAATTTCGTTCCTCAATCGAAAAAAAGTTGACTGCTTTTCCTTTTCTCAAATAGCCGAATAAAATGCCGCTGAATCCCAAAAAAATACAGATGCCAACACCTTTCCGGTCGTTTGTTGAGTCTTCGCTCACTTTGGTGCACCGCTATTGGGACCTACCCACTCTTTTGCTGATTCCTCCTATTCAGGTGTAAAGCGGTGGATCCATGTTTCATCCATGATCACTATTTTTACAAAAAATCAGTTAAATTTTGTTTTAACATGTCCAAAAATTGTTGGGAAGTGCAAACACTTTCATGTTTTTTATTAATTGTTAACGTATGTGGCACCCATCTTACAGTCAGCTTTCTCAAACCCAAATTTTCATGTATAATTTAACCCACCGACGAACTTGATATGATTGTCTAATTCGTAATCGTGGATTTCGAAAACATTTTGGAGTGGTCACTGTGTTTGGTGCTCCCCCGGCGTGTTCATCTCTTGTTCTGGTTCAACCTCTTTTGAAATCTGCAATCCAATATTTTATGGTTGAATACGACGAAGCAGATTCATCATAAAATTTATGGAGCTTCTTTTTTGTTTCTTTCGGTTTTTTGTTACGCAAAAATTAACGCTTAATCCAGCCATGGAATTCTTCTTTCTTTTTTTTAATAATAACACCAAAAGTAATTTCATTTAGAACACTGTTACGTCATTATTAATTGTCAGATCGATCTGACATAAATGGTATGTTCATATTAAGATTTCCATCCGTCAAAAATGTCATGCATTTGAAGAGTGTGGTGCCGTCACTTGGAGGCTGGTAGCATCTTTAAAGCCCTAGTGTACTATATTTTTGCATGTTGCAGAAACATATTTTTTTACTGATACAAAATATATTTGAAGTCGACAAATTTTCAGCAAGTAATTGTGTTTTCTGTTGGTTTTAAGAGAAATAAAAAAATCACCAATTCTAATATTTGTCGCGAATACTTTGCAGAAGATTTAAAAAAAACCGCAGTGACGAAGTAAAACATCCAATTTTGATAAAAAGCGCAGTAAAGTCCGAACACTCATCAGTACTGTTACAAGCAATTCTGTTACAAGCAATTCTGGCCATATACTTAAAAGAAATTTTTAGAATAAACATGATTTCTTACAAATGTTTATTTTTTTTTAAATACTTTAAGGTCGATTACTTCGAAATATTTTTTATATAGCATGTCATGTTTTAACAAAAAGCACTTCGTATATAAGCGCCTGCGGGGCCCCTACCTGCTCGGGGCCGGGGGCTGCAGCCCCCCCTAGCCCCCACCTAAATCCGCGCCTGGGAGAGATTGTAAATGTTGTTGCTTGCAGCGTAATCTTATTGAATGCAGGGAATTATAAGTGATAGTTGTATTTCGATCATTCTCCGCACCCTGACTCGGAGTCGAAATAAAACATTAGGTCCAGTTTCAGATTAATTGTGTAAATTAATAAGATTCTTCTCACGGAGCGATATGAAATAGGCCGCAATGAAATAAGTTCCAATGAAGGGAGTTAAAATTGAAATTTATAAAAAAACAAGATTTCAAATTATAAATTTTCCATATAAATTATGGGGGAACTTATCCGGTTGTGAGCACCGTTAGAAATTTTAGCCATTTCTTTTGACCATTTAATTTTTTGGGGACACATATCAATGGAAGAGAGAAAAAAATTATATTCCATCAAAAAGAAAAAATAGATAATAAACTTTAAATGAAATGGGTATTTTCATGAAAATGTGGACATGATATAAGAAAAATTGGTCATTGCTTTTCAACTTGCAGCTTTTAACAAATTAATGTTTAATAGATGCAACATTGCTATCAAGTGTCAAATTTAAAATTTGACATAACAATAAGTTTTTAACCAACAATTTTATTATAAGTGCTTAAGAAGAATCTTGCTATTGGGAAGAAATATAAGATTTTTGATATAATAGTTGTACTTCTGATGACAATATACCATTATCTGTAATTAAACGTGAACTAATTGCAAGCATGTTATATTAAATATTAGCTATATAATTATTTAAATTTTTGTTCATTACAGCCTGAAGTTGATGCTTATGATAATAACATTTTGATTTAGTACTATGGTTGTTATTAAATTTTAATTTTTGAGCATTAGAGCTGTAAAAAGTGTATAAGAGGCCCTTTATTTAATATGAAAACCGAAAGTAATGAGAGTTACCAATTTTTTGTAACGCGAGTTACCGCATAATTGTGGGATAATTTTGAATACTTTAATTTAATATTGCTATTTTTTATAAGGATAAAGTTATTGAAATCCTGCTGCTTTTATTTATGCCAAATTTGAAAAAAATCTACCTACAAATTTAGCAGAAACATTTCAAAGAAATTTACTCTCTTAATATGTTGTCCAAAAATGGTAGCGTGCGTTACTAAATATATATTACCTAACTAATTATTGCACTGGCTAACTTTTAGATTTAAAGCTTAATTTTACTCCATAAAACTTTCTGGATCTGACGCGAGTTACCATGGAATCAAACAAAGGATACATTTTTTTCAAAAAAAATCTTTAACCCCACAAAATTACGGAAAATATGGTAAAATATATGGAGAAGCACTATGAAATATGAATAAACCACAATTAGATAAGTTTCCCTATAATTCCTAAGAGATGCAAATTAAATGAATTCCATATTATAGCACACTATACGGTATATAACACACTACTCGTTTAAAATAGTATGGTAGTATTGAATATATAAAGCAGGTATCACGAAAAATTTATAAACCCTCACTTAATAATTCATCAAAATATCGCTTAAATATATACTCAAAGACTTTAAGTGGAAACAATTTGCGTGGCTCTATAGTCAAAGGTTAATGAAGACTTGCGTTTGCAATAGAGCATTTTAAAACGTCAATGGTTCTTTGGCAAAATGTGCGCTGGAGTGATGAATCAAACGTTTTTCCAGATCGGTTCGGAATTGGAAACATTATGTGTGGCGTTCTCAAGGCACAACTCAATCAAAGTATACGCTTTAAACTATTAAGCATGGTGGCGGAAATGTAATGGTATAGACTGCACCTTCTTGACACGGTATGATAGTATAAAATTACCAAAAAAAATATACTTGTCAATAGATGATACCGTTTGCAGAAGACAATATGACACTTTAATGGCGTTTTATGCAGGTAAATGACCCAAAGGACCATGATCGCACAATTAAGAGTTTCTTGGACATATATCAGGTCGGTTGCCGACATAAATATTGAATATTTTTTCTGATCATTAGCCTTAATATGAAATAGTTAAAAGTTTAAATATTTTAAAGAGATATTTTTAAAGACAAGTTTTAACTTTTAAAGAAATATTCAATAGACTGCACTTTTTCAATATTAAACTTTATAATAAATATGTATACCTAACGTCTTTCTTATACATATAGCTTCTTAAGACCCGACATTTGTGTTACCACCACCCACTAAAACTCAAAACTTTTCTTTTATTCTCTCACGTAAAAACTGTCTGCTTTTTTTTAAAATCTTAAAACCTGCATTTTATATATTTATTTTTAATTTATAAATAGTTTATGTATCTCAAGAAGCAGCTCATTGCCAACGGCCGTCGCTCTGCTTAATCAAGGCTATCAAAGAGGCGTCGTTCAATATAAGCAAACGATTTATGAAAGCCATTAAATTCTTGTGCAAATGCCAAAGGAAAAACTATAAGTATATTTTAAAATTTTTCCCTCCAACTAGTACTGAATTTCTTTTTTCAATGAAATGCTAGTGCTATAAATAAATAAATTAAAAAAAAAAAAAATATAACGAAATTTTTGGCCCAACTGATTTTATTTCAATTGGCTTTTTGCTATTGACAAATTTTCTAAAAATTAATTGAAATTTTTCAAAATTATCATTTTTATTTGCTTGAGCAAATTATTTGGAAGACGTATTAAATGAGCTTTAATTGAAAAGCGTTGAAATCTGAGCAAAATTCAATTGGTCAGCAGCTAAAAGTATGCATGTCAAAAGCTCAAGTGAAACAATTAAGCATATCCAAACGCATAACTCTACGTAAACTACAACATATATACAATTAAAAAAAAAAAAAACAGCGGAACAATTAATGAAAATAGTGGTTGTGCATATTTTAAAAGATAAGTTTAAATAAATGTGCTAACATAAGCTGTCAACATTTAAATATAGTTGTCCACTTTGGAGAGCATTGATCTGTTTGAAGGTCGTTTAAATTTTTATGCTTTTCGATAACTTCGACCAGCAAAATAAAAATCTGCGAAAATTTGGCAAAACGACTTCATTTTTAAAATTTTTTGAGAAAAGCTGTTAACTGAAAAGTATTATTGAAAAAAAATATCGAAAGAAGTAAATATGTCGACATTTCGCAAGTTTATGATAAGACTGCTGAAAACAATTTCTAATACCGAAAGAAGTTGTTTTGAAAGAAACTACCGAGCCACAGTAATAAGCTCTTCGCCCTCCAAAGTTATAAAATTCATAAAATAAATTTCAACCTCAGGAATTATCTTGGATACAAGGAATTGCTTAGTAACCGCCAATATGCTTTGCGTAGAGAATGCTTTGCTAGCGACATGATGGCGTATCTTACCGAAAACTGTTACCAATGCGTTCACTTATTTGGTGAGAGCAAGGTTGTTGCTCTGGATATATCAAAGATGTTTGACCTTGTGATAATTTTGCTAGGTGGATCACGTGCTTATTCAAAGACAGATCCATTAGTGTGATCCACTCCGTGGGGTGACAGAAAACACTCCATCGAAGTAAGAGCACCGCAGGGTTCAGTCTCATCACCTTCCTTGTTTTTGGTTTTAATAAAATTTTGCAGACGACAACGACATTTGTCGTTTTAATTCGACCAAAAACGTCCGACCTCTTTGGTGATTGAGAAACAGAGGCAAAATACGAATGACACACTTCTTAACGACCGAGTGGAATCTTGCTCTTAGAATAGAGTTTAACGTAAGCAATACACAGTGTTGTCTGTTAAGTCACAAACGAATGGATTGTGCCATAGATAACCTTGATCCGAACCTTTTGACAATCTGAGCATATCAATCCAATTTTATCTTCGTTGAAATTATCATCTATTCGATTGTCTTACAAAGCGGATACGTGTCTAGGTTTTTTAAAAAGGTGCAAGAAATATCGCTCCAACTGATCTTTGCATGATCTACACCTCATATATTAGGTCAAAAATGGAATACAGCACATATTATTTGGATTTTATGTACCGAATTCAACATTGTGCGATATATTTGATAGGGGATGAAACCATTTCTCAAGTCTCTTGGCCATTGATGCCTCAGCCAATCAAAACATATTAAAAATATTCTTGTACAGAAGTAGAGTTGCTCACATGGGTGTGTTCAATGAGATTCATGGCATGACGCCTGACAGCTCGAGTGTTTTCTAGATCTACTCGGGCAGCTATCCAAGCCCATCCCTACACCATTACCGTGATATCCAATAGAACATCTCATTACTAAGACAATTCGTTCTTCAGTCGCTCAATACAAGTTTCTTCCCTGGCAGTTTCGAGCTGTTCAAATTTAACCCATTTCTTGCATATGTTGCAAAAACGCATCGTTTAACCATTTGATTCCTGAAGTTTTCCTGATGAAAACACTGAATTTTCCAATAAAAGTTTGATCAAAAAAAAGTTGTAACGCCTTAAGTCGCTGCAAATAAATATCAAAATTAAAAAAATTAGTAAACTCTAAAAAAGTGCACCAGCAGTCATCCAATGCGGTCCCCCATCCAAGTAATATCCGCAGCGAAGGCTGCTTAATGTTATATTCGCTGTATTGCGACACGTACACACAAAACTCGTTTAGCAGAAATGTGAACAAACAGGCTATTTACATTGGATTTACATTGAAACACTTGCTGGTGGGTATAATTCGCATGTAGTTTATACTGAATAATGAACTAGTATTGCATAAATTGCCAGCGTAGGTATGTCGAGTTCGCTTGTCATAATCAGTCGACTTGCTCTATATATTGAATTATAATTATAATTGTGAGTTAATTTTATGGTGGTTATGAAAACCGACTAACCAAATAAAACCACCAAAAACATAAGTAACTCTGTTACTTTCGCCGTAAGCCAAATATAAAAATCCGGCTTTTCGGCTCGGGCCAAACTCAAGTTCCGGCTTTTCGGTTCCGCGTAGCTCCGGCAATAACTCCAACTCCGGCTTTTCGGCTTCTGCAAGCCTGAAGCTTCGGGTTTGGTAACCCAGCGTATTTTAAGCATGTGGTTTAGGGGAAGAGTGGCATGAAAGAGCCAGTTTTAAAAAAAGTTACAAAAAATATAAAAATAATTAATAAAATTATAAAAATTGTATCAAAAGTACTTTTTCATTCATTTTTGTACGTAATGCCATGAAATATTTTCCAAAATCAACACTATTCTTGGACTTGTAGCCATTTATAAAAAATATGAAATTCGGCTCTTTCATAACACTTACGCATTGAAACAGCCAACCAAAGTTTTGAAAGAGCCAACTTCTTATAACAAGACTTAACACGAACAATAACGAATGTTTTATTGAAAATATTTATTGTTATTATAAAAATTATTGTTTTTACAAAAATAAATAAATAAATTCAAAACTAAAAACAAAAAATAGTTCAAAAAATTAAAAATATTTTCAGTTAAAAAATTTGATCGCTTTGAAGAAAATCTATGACAATAACACCTATTCCAAAAACAAAATAAAAGGTTTAAAACATTTAAAAACATTTTTAGACAAAAAAAAATTTAAACTTATTTTTACGCCACAGTATTTATGTGCCCAACCGCTATAAATTTTACACTGAAACCGCAACCCGGCTCTTTCAAAACATATTGTCCAAAGAAACATAACCTCAAAAATGAGTATGAAATCAAGATTTTACCGGCAAAATAAATATGTTATGGGAAGGCCTAATATATCCATAAAATTTTATTATAATAATACTACTGTTAGTTTTAAAGGTGAAGACGTCAAAAAACAAATAAAACGTTCTGAAAAACTTACTTAATGATGAACAAATCCTAAATACGATGCACCAACGCCGTTTATTATCAGTGAACTGTCAAATGTTTGTGGGTGCCATTTGGCGAGTATTGCTTCTTAAAAATTATAATTTAAGAAGCATTCATATGAAAACTACCGCGTAAATCGTGGTGGCTCTTTCAAAACTTGGCTCTTTCGTGCCACTCTTCCCCTAATTAAAAAAAAAAAAAACAACAAATTGGCCATTGAAAGGACTTTGACCGAGCTTCTTATGATCAATTGTGTTGTGTGTGTTATTAAATTTTTGCACAAAATTGACCGAGAACTGGACCTACATGTTTTATGCCGACTCCGAACGGCTTTGCCATTGTCTGCAGAGAGGTGGTGACCGAAAATTTCAGAAAAATTTTTTATTGAAAAAACTTTTCGCCGCGATTGGGGATCGAACTCGGGCTCCGAGCATGCTTTTCTTTATTTAATTACAAGTCCGTTATTTGTGCCCATTTAGAAAAATGTTGTCAAAGGTTTGACTTTACAATTAAAAACTATTCATTTCAGAGATTTTTTTGTCGGTCTTAGCTTAGCATTGAGTAAAAACACGTTAATAACTAAAGACAATATTAATTTGTTAAAAATGCTTCATTGCGAAAATTTAAAAAACCTATTTTTTAACTCACAAACATAAAAAACAAATTTAAAAGCTTTAAAGTTCGAATTAGATATTAGATTTGCTAGATCAAATTTTTGAATTTTAAACAGATTTTTTCACATAAATGACAATTGATGAATGCACGAAACTAATTTTTTTGTAAAAAATTTTTACTTTTGAGAAAAATTCCAATTCGGCAAACTCAAAAACTCTTTCCAAACCATATTTTATCTCGATGTTTCTACAAAAACTTATTTTCCAATTTTAAGTTTGGAAACGCCCTTCAGTGAGCTCCTTTAATTGCACGTCTACAGTTTAGGCCTGATTTAATGACACCTTGTTGGTAAAAATCGGTTCATTAATTGAGGTGGAGTTGATATCTTCTTTTATATTAAAACGTGAACTTTAAAGTTTGTCGTTTTTTTTTGTTATTAATTAAAACTCAAAATAAATGAAACTTATATCATTCGAAAGGTTGTGTTGCCCAGATGTGCAGAATGTATATATAAATGATATATCTGATAGAGGGGGTTCCCAACCTTCTAAGAGAGAAATTAATTTTATGAGAAAAAATCTGCTCTATGATTAATATGAAATTTTAAAGTTGGGGAGAGAGTTCTTGAATTGGTCGAATTTTAATTTTTTTTTTTAAAGTAACAATTTCTTAAAAAAATTTAGTTTTATCCATTCGTCAATTGCAAAATTCGTAAAAAAATGTGTTTTGAATTCAGAAATTTGAATTTCCATGTTAAATTTTTCCATCTTGGTTGAATTTTAACGGTTTTTCAATTTTTTCTAATTTTTTCCTAAAAGTTTGTTAAATTTTCTTTCAAATGTGATGAAAATTACAGTTGTAACCAAAATTTTTTTTAATGAATTTTCTTAATACTGTCGTTAGTTATTTAGCGTGTGTTTCAACCAAATGCCAATAGAGAGAAAAAAACTGTCTCAAATTTAATGTTCTAAATTGGGAAGACAATATCTCCGCCATCTGTGAATAGATTTCATTTATTTCTTTTTTGTATTTAAGTCTTATCAGTTAAATTAAAAAAACTATTGAAAATAATACCGTTTTTTTTTTGTTTATATTTAAATTATTCCTTTTAAAAAGTGACCATAATATTTGATTTATTCCTAAAATATGGGGTAAAAATGTTTTTTGTTGTAAAAAAACAAAAACTCAAAATTGCATTTTTTATTTTCTTTCAAAGTCTTTATTGGATTTTAGGTGAATTTATTTTGTCTTGACACTAAATAAATAAACTGTCCGGTGCCATCAAAAAATCAAGGCATCAAAAATCCCAATGATTTCTTTGACAAAATTAATTTTTTTAAAATGTTGTTTTTCTGTTTTTGAAAAAAATAACAACATAAAAAAATAATTTTTTTTGAAGAAAATAGCTTTATATTCTCCAATCAATTAAGAGTTATAGCCTTGAACTTATTTGAACCATCAGAAGCCTATTAAAGCATATTTGAAATAAATGGGCAATCAATAAATTGGTCGAATTTCGACCCCAGGCGATACTAGTTACTATAAAAATGTGTGTACTATTAACTCTGTGCATCCAGAAAGTAGTTACGAGGATTTGATTTCATTTTCCCAATTTTACTTGGCTTCCAAAGCAAACTTTCAGTATCAATTTATTGGCTATCTGCTCTGGGTTAAGAGTTATGGGGCCTGAAAAAACCCAGTTGAAGACTATTACTTCGGCAAACAATTGCTAGAAAACGGTTGATAATAAGCAAGTGATGTCTCAGAACCAATTTGAGATATAACTACGAGAAAAATTTTTGATTAATACTGTGAACTATTATGAGTCGATACCTTTCAAAGTCACCAAGTAAAGTCCAAGTAAACCATAATAAACGGTTTTTGGAAAATTAAGGTTTTTACTTTTCTGCAAATTCGCTGCATTCTTTTTGTTGAAAGATGTTAAATTAGTTTTAATAAATTTGTATGAAACATAATATGAAGAGAAAACCTTCAAGGACTTAAAATAATAAATCAGATTAAATGTTAGAGCTACACGGGTATGATATGTAGCTCCGGACTTAGTTAATTAAAAAAAAATTCGTATGGACTTAGGTTATTTAAAAAAAAAAGAAATTGGAATTTATCATGTTAGAAATGGGCGCATTCAGTAGGGTCTCGCTGAACTAAAGTGGAATTAATGAGAGACAAGATAAAAAACTTAAATAAATTTTCATAGAGCAAGTGGACTAATACTCCACTTGATATCTACAACTTACTTTTTTCTCTTGATAGATGCAAGTTCTGTTTTTGAGTTCCACAAGTTCCACATGATTGACCGAAAGGGACTTGGCATTTTTGATTTATTTTTTTGAATTTGGCATTTTTGAAAATATGTGCATTTTTCTTTCTTGATTTTTAACAAATAAAGGATAATAATGAACCAAACCTTTTTCAATAGTATTTATTTTTGTAGCCTCTCTACGTTGAGCAAAAAAACAGAAATATTTGGAACGTTAGACTTGGCGACTTTGATAAGTATCGACTCATATGCTCTAATAAATGGCATTTTTGACAGTTAAAGTTGAGTCAATTTAGCTTAAAACCTTTTTTTAACCAAGAAAGCAAGAACCTATAAAATGATTTTTTTATAAAATGTTAATTTTCAAAAAAACAGTATGTGTGCCCAAACAACTCTATACTGCCAGTGGTCTTGCTCTCAAATTAAGACTTATTTGAATCTTTGACTTCTAAAATACTTGAGAGCAAACTGAAATTTTTACGAAATTGAACTTTGAAGTCCTTCACAAACGCACAATTCACAAAAAAATATAAAAACGGGCATTTCCAGTCTTCTTTTTCGAATTTTATTTAAAAATATTCTTGCGGAAGTTTTGTATTGCTCATTATTTGAAAGATAATTAAATTACAAGTCAAATGACATGTTAATATTTTAGGATTGAATTATGAAAATATAAAAAATGTTTGAACAGATCTTTTGTCAAGAAAAAAAAAATAAAAATCGATAACTTCCTTCCATAAGTAGTTGACTTAACGATTTTTTGTTCGGTCAACAATTTTTTTTGTTGTTTCTATCAGAAACACGGCTTACTCGCGGCATCTTGGTAAACGTAATTATACCCAGAACTTTGCATATTTAATAATCAGGAAGAATATTTAAAGTTTTTTTTTTATAAAATTTCTTTAAAAATAATATTGATACATTTTAAAATTTTGTGCATTTTTAATCTTAACAAAAGAATCTTCGATTCTTGCTTAAGGAGGGACATGACATTGGCCGTTATCATAAATCTTTTTTTATAATTTTGTATTTAAGTAAATATTCTTAAAATTCTGAGAAAATTTTCATGGAGAAATTCCTACGGGCTTAAAAGTTACAGCCGATTATAGGTTAGTGAGAGCGCATTTTTAATTTTCGTCTTTTTTTGCTTTGTTCACAAACTTTGAAGTGGTGACCGTGGCATGCAGGTTAAGTGTGTGGCATAGCATGCTCGGAGCCCGGGTTCGATCCCCAGCCGCGGCGAAAAGTTTTTTCAAATAAAAAATTTTTCTGATCGGTCACCACCTCTCTGCAGACAATGGCAAACCTCAGAGAGTAGATAATGCCATGTAAAGCTTCTTGAGAACATGAACTTAAGCCGTTCAGAGTCGGCATAAAACATGTAGGTCCAGTCCTCGGTGATTTGTGTGCAAACATTTAATAACACACACACAACACAATTGATCAAAAGAAGCTCGGTCAAAGTCCTTTCAAGGGCTGAAATGGCCAATTTGTTTGTTTGTTTGTTCACAAACTTTGAACGCGTTTGTCTCGAAACCAAGTGTTTTGTACTGGTTGCGGCACTAGCTGGTTAATTTTTTGACAAATTTTTTTTTTTTTTATTTTATTAAACTTGATGTATGACACGACCTTTTTTAATTTTTTTTCGATTTTTTATGAATTTTTAAAGTCAATATTTATCTCGAAAAAACACACTTTCAAATTTGGAACATCACCAAAAATTGAAAAAATATAAAAAAAGCTCCTGTCATACGATAACAAATTTTGTTAAAATTTAAAAAAGTCCTTTTTTTTCCAAGTCGGACAATTTTTGCGACTTCCAGCGTTGCAACCACGAGGCCCCGTTTTTTTCTCTGCCGCCTGTTTGGAGCTCTATAAAACCATGTTGGAGTGAGAAATATATTTTTTGGAATTTTTTTTTCTTGTAATTTGTTAAATTCTCTACAATAATAATAAAATAATATTGGAAAAATGTTTGTTTTTGACTGAGTTATGAATTTTTAAAAAAAGGTCTGCTTTCTCTGCCGCGAATGTTATGTACCACCTTAAGTTGGTTTTAATTTCTGCAGAATACACTCTATTATCGTTTTGATATTTCTTATATAAGTAACTTATAACTATTTATTTTATGTTTTGTAAAATTATTTTTATATTCAGGATTAACACCGAATTTTTTTTTTTTTGTTTTTTTTCTATATCTCAAAATATGATAATTCTTCTTTTCTGGAATTCCTGTCAATATTTGTTAAGTGGTTCAGACTTTAGCAAACAAAAAAATGCACACAATTTGTGGTTGCAATTCTTAAAAATATGTTTTTTTTTTTTCTAAAAAGAATAATTTTTTTTTTATATATTTTCCATGTTATCACATATTTTGTTAAAGCAAATTTTAAAACTACTTAACATCCGCACAACTCACAATTTTTTTTGCACAATGTTGACAGGCTTTAAGATAAACTTTTTTTTTTAAAAAAACAACACTTTCTGGAATAGTACAAACAACACTTTGAATATTTAATTTATTTATGCATAATATTGTTGATAAAAACAAACAAATAAACAAAACACAAGACGATATATGACGCGCACAACGAAACGTCAAATAAAACTCGAGAGAAAAACGCAAAAAACCTGCGAATGCGGTGAACTGATCGCGACGAATGCGCTGCTGGTTGGAGCACAATTTGAACAGTGGCAGAAAATTTGTTATTTTCACATAAAACTGAGAAACGTGGAGCAGCAGAGAGCCGTAGAGTAAAAGAGCTAGCTGGTTGGTATTCGGTAGAAAAAAACTTACCTGTTGCTCAATTGTTGCAATATCTTAAGGTGAAAAAAAAAAAATTGAAGTTCAAAGAATTCAATGTAAGACAGGTAAGAAAAACAAAACAAAGTCAAAAGAGCGTAATTGTGAGCTAAAAACAAATAGCGAGAGAATGAGAAAGAGCGTAAATAACATTTTAACTAGAGAGCTAATATAAACAAAAACCAACTCAGAAGTTGCTCCAAGCTTCAACTTCAATAATTCTCAATGCAAAAAAAAAAAAAAAAAAAAAAACAACAAAATAAATCAAGATAAGATAAAGCTTTGATACAAAAAATGTCCAAAAAACCTTAAACACCCAAATTTATATAAAATCAGTTATTTTCACTTATCTCCTCCTTCTCACGCAAGTTAAATTTAATAGTTGTCAGTTTTTATTTTTTTTTTTTTTTTTTTTTTGTAAATTTAACTGCTTTTCGCTTAGTTTTATTTCATCAAGCTTGCTCACAGAGATCTCTAAAGTTCAATATTCAATTCTTGACCATTTTGACCACCATCACCACAAACCGAGCAAAATTAACGACTTTTGCAAAATAACAACAGCAACTCCAAAAAAAAGTGCTCCATAAAAATGTGTTCGTTGCTAAATTTAGGCTCCGCAAACTCGTTCATCCAGTTTCCTGATAATCTAGGTGACTTTAACAAAAAAAAAAAAAATAACAAAAAAAAAAACGACAAATATACGACAAAAAAAATATTGTTTCCCTTTTTTTATGCCGTGTTGCTGTTGCCGATTTTGCTGTTGTCGTTTGTTGGAACGCTGTAGTTGTTACATTGTCATGTTGTTGTTGTTGTTGTTGTTGTTGTTATTGTTCTTGCTGTTGTTGTTGTTATTGTTGCTGATTTTGTTGTTGTAGCACTTCTTTTGCGCTGAGAATTTGCGAAAGTAAGTCTGAACTTGTTGCCTGTTTTAATGCACGAAAGCATTGTTGTTGTTGTTGTGGAATTCTACTTGTTGCTGGATTAAGGCACTTAAAAAAAGTGGAGTAAAAATTTGTATTCAACTTATTTTGGAAATTTTCCATTACGCGGTTTTATTAAAAGTCATGCTTGAGTACACGGAGAAAAAAATATGGGCTAAAATGAAGCTCAAAGCAATCGTAACTGAAATCAGCTCAATATAGCTCAAAACCATCTCAAAACATGTTATTCTTGCTCGCAGTTTATGCTGGAAATTGGGTTTGAAAATTTTTTTGATAAACACTTCAATTTGTGCTAAATACGTGTAATCTTGGGCATGTTTGCAAAATAAATTAATTTTGTTGTTGTTTATTCATATCAAAAATATGAGCAACCGAACGATGTTATTCTCAATTGGTTATTGTTCCTGTTAGAATAAAAGTGCAGAGAATAAATTAATAAATAATATTTTCCTGTCCGAATTGGATGAAATACATGAACATATCTAATTTGGATAATGAAAATATAATTTTTTTTTTTGCCTTTTGTTCTTTGTTGCTTGAGGCTGATTCCACACTAATGAGAAACGGAAACATTAATCCTAAAATGCTTTTAATTGAAATAATTTTTTGTTCTCGCATTAAAATGGAGTCTTAAGTTACTCTTGTTGCAAAATTATTTTTAGTTTTAGTGCTTTTTATGTTTTTTTGACAATTAACTACACGGTTAAAAATTTTAGACTAAATTTTAAACTTTTTTGGATTACATATAGGATTCGACCAAAAAAAGATTATTTTTTAATCCAATGAAAAGTTTTAAATTTTTCAATCCAAAAAGGATTTATTTTTATTCTGCAAAAAGTTTAAAATTTCTTAATCCAAAAAGGAATAATTGTTAATCCACAGAAAGTTTAAAATATTATAATCCAAAAAGGATTATATTTTAGTCCAAAAAAGTTTAAAATATTGTAATCCGAAAAGGATTACTATTTAATCCACAAAGGTTTCAATACTGTTTACTGTAATAATGTATACAATAATATTTTGGTTCAGATTTTTGATCAACTGTTATTTGAGGAATACTGTTGTTCAATGGTGAAACTTACATAGCAGCAGTGGCAGTATCCGAGACTAGCCCTATTTCTAAATTCACTGCCAACATGCAAATAATTAAACTGCTAAGAAAAATTCCACATTCACTGCTTTTGATGCTGACGCTGCCACTGCTAAATTGTAATTTGTAGGCAGTAAAATACGAAATAGCTGATCACTGCCGCTGCCACTGACACAGCTGCTGCCACTGCGACTCTTGCATTGTAATTCAGCTTTTGTAATTAAAAAATAGTCTTAAACTTAAACTTTTTCGGATTAAAAAAAATTAAACTAAACAAGTAAAGAAAGTCTAAAGTCGGTCTAGGCCGACTATGAAATACCCTAAACCCACTTTTAAAAAAAAAAAAAAAATTTATTGTAAATGGGCGTGTTCGTGGGTGGATGAAGTCCATTTTTCCAAACCATCTTTGTCTTGTCATACAGCCATCTCTTGAAGCACATTAAAAAAAAATTAGATAAGCAATGTTAAAAAAGTAACAATGTTATCCAAGAAAAGTTTATAACAAGGATTGGTTACTGCGTGAACAAAGAAAAAATATTTAAACTGAGTGTTTTTTCAGTGTCACACCCGTCCCAGAAAAATGCTATAGTTTTCCTAAGAAGCAACATGGACTTATGATAAGAATGACACTTTCCTAAAGTAAGGATGTTGATGTTGAATATAAATTTGTTAACTTTTTTCAGTCAATAAATTATTTTTCTTCATTTCCGTTACAAGAAGTAGGTCATACCCGGCACGGTTTTCAAAATTTGTTTCTAATAATGAAAATTTTGCAAGTATATGAATAGATTCATTGATTAAAACAAGTTTTGTAAATTCATGTATAGCGAAATTATTTGTATAGGTATTAATTTGATCAAAAATTCATGCAAAAAAGTTTTTTACCAAAAAACTATTTTTATTTTAAATGAATACATTAATTAAAAACATATTTTTTTGATTTTAGTGTCAACCCATTAAGTTCTAATATATAATTCCCACATCATTCGCACTCGTCACACCCGGGACAATCTTATGTCACATCCGTCCCATTTAAAAGTTTAAAAAAGAATGGTTATCGCCATTTTTTCAAAATATTTTTCATTTGATAAATTTTAATAAAAATATTTAAATTTGAATATATGCAAGTCAAAAATGATCTCATTGTGGCAGATGGACTGAATTTCAATGTTAAACTCAGAATTTTTAGTTTTTAAACTTGTGCTCGTCACACACCCGTCCCAGGTGTTTAAGCGAATGCAACTATTAAACTATTAAAATTATTAATATAAATAATTGCATTATGTTTTAGCATTTTGAAACCTTGGGGCATCTTATAAAATACCCTATAGTAAATTTGCTAAAATTTTAACCGGTTAATACCATTTTCAGCACGATAAAGTAGTCAAAACGTCACACTCGTTTTTATGGAATGAGCCTTGAGCCACTTGTGTATTCAGCATTTTAATACTTTTTGTATATTGTTTTTTTTTTTTTGTTTTAAAATATTATTTTTGTATATATTTCGATAAACAATTCTAAAATTCCTTAAATTTATTTTTTTTTGTATCAATCCATAAGTGACATGCATTTGGATACAAATGAGCATGTTATTTGTTTTTATAAACAATACCAAAATGACTTAAATTGGGCTCAAGTGAGCATATTATTTTTTTTGATAAATTATCCAAACATTACGTAAATTATGCACGCGAGGGCGTGTTAATTTTTTGATACACAATCACATTTGGGCTTGATATCAAGAACATTATGGCTTAGCTCAGAATCACTGCCAAAATTAATTAGTTCGGGATTGTTTTCAGCTTAAATTTCTCTTTGTGTAGGGCTACCAGATCAAAATTTGGTTTAGGAGCATAACGGAAGGTAATGACGAGGACATTTGTTCAAGGGAAGATGAGAAAGGAGGACATGTATATAATACTATACAAAAAAAAAAAAAAGATATGGGCCATTTCAGCCCTTGAAAGGACTTTGACCGAGCTTCTTATCATCAATTGTGTTGTGTGTGTTTTAAATGTTAGCACACAATTGAACGAGAACTGGACCAACATGTTTTATGCCAAATCCGAAAGGCTAAAGTTCATGTTCTCAAGAAGCTTTACTTGTCATTATTTACTCTCTGGGGTTTGCCATTGTCTGCAGAGAGATGGTGACCGATCAGAAAATTTTTTTATTGAAAAAACTTTTCGCCGCGACTGGGGATCGAACTCGGGCTCCGAGCATGCTAAGCCACACACTTAATCTGCATACCACGGTCACCACATAATACTAGACAATGCAGTATATATATTATAATAATACCTATAAATAGTATTGAACAGAAACAATAATTGCTCTTTTACCAAATTGTCCACTACAAGATATAATTTCCACGCAAATATTTGGAAGACGATTGCAAGAGAAGTTAATTTTGCGATGCATTAGTGATTCGTCTAAGTGTTCTCTGGAAAAATATCGTATTTTAATTGCCCGAGCGATGAATAAGCGATTCACGAAAAATTTCATAAATTTTCCGTTGCTCATGCCAGCGACTATTGAAAGATGGATCCCTTTTCAATTGCCCAAGGGACGAAAGCGTAATTCGCGAACAATTTTCAAAATTTTCTTTCGCATATTCCGGCGATCGTTTTAAGATGATAGCTTTTCGATCGCTCAAGCGAAAGCATTTCTGTCTCTCATTTTTTCGCCTGAAAAGGTATCTCTCTTCCCTTCTTTTCTCTCGGTATCGTTCCATAACAACACGTGTTACAACCGACTGCGGGGTTGCTATGTAGGTGGTGTCCTTCTCTGCAGTGGAGTCGCGACACTCCAGGTCATGCGACGACCAAACCAGGTGTCAAACCAGGAAGGTTCAGGTTCAGTCAAGTTTACCTTGGTTAGGAAATAGTGAGATAGATAAAAAGTAGAGAAAAGAAATCAAAAAACATGCGAATTTTAATCTGAGGAAAGTGTTATGCCTTTACCTCAATCAATTCGAGTTATTAAGCAATTTCATTCCTCAAACATCTCTACCGTCAACTATAGCTGTAATGCCGTAAATATTGGTGAATTTTGAATTCCAGTTGATTACACCTGAGGAAAGGATTGAAGGATTCAAACCCAATAACTGTATGTTGGCATTCAAGCACGCTTGTAACTCCACTTCCGAGGCCGCAATTACCCAGATCTCTCCCAGAATTGGCTACTATCTCAAACACACATTTGCTACTATTTAATAACACACACAACATAATATGATGATAAGAAGCTCGGTCCAAGCCCTTTCAAGTGCTGAAACGGCCAATTTGTTTTTGTTTTTTTTTAGATAAGGTACTTTAAGAATAGGTAGAGTTAGGTAATTCCTGGTTAGGTAAGTTCTGTACAGTTAAGTTAAGTAAAGTTGTATTAGGTTAGATCAGTTTAGTTTAGGTGATATTAGCTTGGGTAATGTTAGTTTAAGTTACGTTTAGTAAGATTATGTCGGATTTTTTAAGAATAGTTCCATCTGATTAGACTATATTAGGTTTGGCTAAGTGTGGTAAATTTTGGATAGGTCCTATGCAATCCGCTCCAGGTGTGTAGGTTTGGCTAGGTAAGGTCAGTTAGATTAAATAACGTTTAGTAAGGTTTTGCGTATGTCAGATTTGCTTCTGTTTCTTTAGGTTTGGTTATGTTTTATTATGTTGGGTTACCTTAGGCTATTTTAGTTATGTTAGTTTTTGAGTCTTGGGTTTGAGAAGGTTTGGTTTGGTTAGGTTCGCTTAAGTTTGGGTAGTATATGTTAGGTCACATAAGGTTTCGTAAGGTTTGATTTGGTAAAGCTTGCTTAAGTTTGCTAAAGTTTGCTTAAGTTTTGTAAAGGTTTGGTTAGGTTTGGTTAGGTTTGGTTAGGCTTGTTTAGGTTTGGTTAGGTTTGGTTAGGTTTGGTTAGGTTTGGTTAGGTTTGGTTAGGTTTGGTTAGGTTTGGTTAGGTTTGGTTAGGTTTGGTTAGGTTTGGTTAGGTTTGGTTAGGTTTGGTTAGGTTTGGTTAGGTTTGGTTAGGTTTGGTTAGGTTTGGTTAGGTTTGGTTAGGTTTGGTTAGGTTTGGTTAGGTTTGGTTAGGTTTGGTTAGGTTTGGTTAGGTTTGCTTAGGTTTGGTTAGGTTTGGTTAGGTTTGGTTAGGTTTGGTTAGGTTTGGTTAGGTTTGGTTAGGTTTGGTTAGGTTTTGTTAGGTTTGGTTAGGTTTGGTTAGGTTTGGTTAGGTTTGGTTAGGTTTGGTTAGGTTTGGTTAGGTTTGGTTAGGTTTGGTTAGGTTTGGTTAGGTTTGGTTAGGTTTGGTTAGGTTTGGTTAGGTTTGGTTAGGTTTGGTTAGGTTTGGTTAGGTTTGGTTAGGTTTGGTTAGGTTTGGTTAGGTTTGGTTAGGTTTGGTTAGGTTTGGTTAGGTTTGGTTAGGTTTGGTTCGGTTTGGTTAGGTTTGGTTAGGTTTGGTTAGGTTTGGTTAGGTATGGTTAGGTTTGTTAGGTTTGGTTAGGTTTGGTTAGGTTTGGTTAGGTTAAGTTAGGTAAGTTAGGTTAAGTTAGGTTTGGTTATGTATGGTTAGGTTTGGTTAGGTTTGGTTAGGTTTGGTTAGGTTTGGTTAGGTTTGGTTAGGTTTGGTTAGGTTTGGTTTGGTTAGGTTTGGTTCGGTTTGGTTAGGTTTGGTTAGGTTTGGTTAGGTTTGGTTAGGTTTGGTTTGGTTTGGTTTGGTTTGGTTAGGTTTGGTTAGGTTAAGTTAGGTAAGTTAGGTTAAGTTAGGTTTGGTTAGGTTTGGTTATGTATGGTTAGGTTTGGTTAGGTTTGGTTAGGTTTGGTTAGGTTTGGTTTGGTTAGGTTTGGTTCGGTTTGGTTAGGTTTGGTTAGGTTTGGTTAGGTTTGGTTAGGTTTGGTTAGGTTTGGTTAGGTTTGGTTTGGTTAGGTTTGGTTCGGTTTGGTTAGGTTTGGTTAGGTTTGGTTAGGTTTGGTTTGGTTTGGTTTGGTTTGGTTAGGTTTGGTTAGGTTAAGTTAGGTAAGTTAGGTTAAGTTAGGTTTGGTTAGGTTTGGTTATGTATGGTTAGGTTTGGTTAGGTTTGGTTAGGTTTGGTTAGGTTTGGTTTGGTTAGGTTTGGTTAGGTTTGGTTAGGTTTGGTTAGGTTTGGTTAGGTTTAGTTAGGTTTGGTTAGATTTGGTTAGGTTTGGTTAGGTTTGGTTCACCTACACATGTTGGACGATCGCCATCGCTAGGTTTACCTGTTTATGTTTGGTCTCGGAATGAAAACGACATTTTTTATCACAATCCGAACAGATTTTTTTGTCAAATTTCTCAGACTTAATGATTTTTGTTGGTTGAAATGTGCTCGCCTTTATCCTATATCCGTTGAGCTGTTCGTCGACAGTTATGCATTCGCATGATTTATAAAATCTTTTCACACCGAATGACTGCAACTATATCGATGGTGAATCGAACGAGTAATATTGTTGTCAAATCGTATGATGTTTAGCAAGAGCTTGAAACTGTCATGAGGCATTGCAGCACAAATTAGAGGGAAATGATATAGTTTCCACATTTAATATTTTAAAAACTATTCTTTATAATAAAAATACATATATTAATATTCTGATGCACCTACAGAAACAACTGCAACATGGAGGAAATACGAGAAATATGTGAAATTATTAATGAACTAAGACAATTATTGCCTCTAAGTTCAGGCCTTAATAAAAAAATATATTTGCAAACACGTTTTTGAATTTTTTAAGGATTGTTATTTGCACGATATCGATTAAGCTGATCATTAAAGCATTAAACGCTATTTACCTGATTAAAGTGTTTTTCTTATCACCCGCATAAGGGTTAAGATAAATTTTTCAAATATTATTTTTACATAATAAATTCTCAACGCATTAAAATTTTGTCTGCACTGTAAAAAAAAATTAAATATTTAAAGTTATTAATTAACATGTTGTTTTATTTTATGCGCTTTTGTTGTTGCAATTAAAAATTTTAATAACAAACAT
The DNA here is from genome assembly GCA_958299015.1 of Tetanocera ferruginea. Lineage (NCBI taxonomy): Eukaryota > Metazoa > Arthropoda > Insecta > Diptera > Sciomyzidae > Tetanocera > Tetanocera ferruginea. The sequence goes on from OY282640.1 coordinate 40,820,734, forward strand.
TATTTATTTTTGCCAAATAGCTAAATTTATGGCCCTAATGTTTAGTCAGTGAAAATAAAATGTGATTAAAAGACTTGACTACAATTTTTATTACTACCAATAAATAGTAGTAGATTTACTAGCAACGCTTACGAATTGAATAACCCATCATCTGCTGCGAATTCGCGTGCCTATTTTTAGCCGCGCGCACAATTTAAACCGTCTTCCACGCCAACTAGCCGCCTGCAAACAGCTAGTAGTGTCCAAAACAAGAATTGTTTACGCGTTATGCCTCAGGGACGGCACAACAAAACAAAGTGAAGCATATCAAACAAAAAAAAACCTTAACCAAAAACGAAGAAAATTCAGAGAAGAAAAATTAAGATGTGGTTGTGCGAAATGTGCGCAGTAAAGCTGGAAGATACTTTTATTTTCTGCAATTAAAGATTCATTGAGATAAAGTTTTTTTCGTTTCGTTTTTTATATTTTTTTGTTGCACTATTATTCTATCTTACCAGTTTTCTTTTTATGTATATGTTTTAAGTCTTGCGGCTGTTACGCTGTTACGCTATTTTTGTTTTTGTTTTATGTACCCGCTCGTAAGTTTCTTCAACTGTGCACGTTTCATGTGGCATTTTATTGGCGCAACATGTTGCAAATTCCTTAGCACAAATTGTTTTTGTTGTGCTTTTCAGTTTTTCCCTTATTTTGTTTTTGGCTTTTATTGCTCTTTGCCTTATCGTCCTTTTTGTGGAAATTTTTCTGTTTCCTCGCACACGTTCTGGCCCATACGACCGACAACATCTTCATGCCTGACGCTAGGTACGTACGTGCGGGTCTTAAAGGAGTAAATCAATTCCATCCAACTTTTCTGGTGTTGTTGTTGTAGTCGCATTTGTATTCGCCACAAAAAGGTGAAATTATTTTAAAAATGTCACGCATGCGTTCTGATTGTGGCACTGTTTTTTGTCTCTTGTTGCTTTTGTTGCACTCTAAGTAATTGTTTTATGTGCAAAGAATGGAAGAGAAGGAAAAACTGGATATCTGCCAGGATCAGAGATATCGCAGATAATTGATTTTGTCAGATAACGAAAGTGAATATGCATTATTATTTGAAATTTTAAAACAATTTCAAAGAAACTTTGTTTGAGAATTCTTTTTACTTCCTAGATTTTGAAGACGGTAAAACTAAAATAATGATAATCAAAACATTTGTCATTATCTAGTTAATAATATTATAAAAGTTTAAGCTATATTGCTTATACGTCAGAAATTTTCAAATGCTTTATGACGACTGTCCCAGAAATAACTGTCCTTTTGTTTTTAGGTTATTTATAAAAAAGTGTTACCTCTATAGCAACATATTTGGTATCTAAATAAAGTATAAATATTGCAGATTAAAAAAAAATACTCATTAGTAAAATAAAAGAGCTACTGAAAAGATGTCGTCTCAACAAGAAGAAAAGCGGAAAGCAATTATTTGCAAATACCTGGAAAATCCAAACACCACGTACAAAAAGATCGCTAAAGAAGTTGGCGTGTGCATAAAAACTATCAGAAGGGCCATAAAACGATACAAAAACCTTGCCCCTTATTAAAAAGCCTCAGAATCCAGGCACTTCGGTTCGTGATATGGCAGCAAAAGCGGGAACATCGAAGTCAAGTGTTCAACGGATTAAAAAATTGTACAACCTAAAGAGCTATAAAGTACAAAAAGTATCTGATAGGTCAGAAGAAAAGGACGCCGAAGCCAAGAGGAGGGCTCGAAAACTGTATCGCGTTTACATGCCCAAATTTGATTGCGTGACGATGATAGAATAGACGATTAAACGTACTGCAAAACGGATTTCAAGCAGTTATCTGGACAAGGATATTATACTGCGGTTAGAAAAAATGGAGCATCCTCTAAATTTACCACCGAAAAACATATCAAATTTCCAAAGAAATACATGGTGTGACAGGCCATTTGCAAATGTGGCCTTCGAAGTAAGGAGTTTATGACAGATCGCACAATCAACACCGAAATTTACATCAGAGAGTGCCTGGAGCTGCGTTTGCTGCCTTTTATTCGTCAGCACCAAGGTTCAGTACTAATTTCGCCTGAACTAGCAACATGTCACTACGCCCAGAGAACGATGGATTGGTACCAAGCCAATAATGTCACTGTGTTACCAAGAGAAGCAAATCCTTGGAATTGCCCCGAACTTCGTCAAATTGAAAAATATTGAGCTTTAATGAAAATAAATCTTAAGAAGACCAAACAAACTGTGAAAAACATGGAAATATTTCGACGTAAATGGCGTCGGTCATACACTAAGGTCAACGAAAGGTCGATAAAATACCTAATGGACCTAAATCAAGAAGTGCATCATTATTTTTAAGTGTTTTTTTCCGAGTAAATAAAATTTTCATTTATTTTGTAATGTTCACTTTATAATAAACTGAAAGAATTTAAAAAAAACATTATTGGTTTTTTTACAATACAAAAACAAAACAAAAGGACAGTTATTTCTGGATAGTCTTTAAAAGATTTTCTAGGAGTATCAACGAAACTTGATACATTTAACAAGGTGGCCGTTATAATGGTGTACTATTTAATAGGTTAACACGCTGTTTGACTAAATTTTATCACAATTAACTTCTGCTGAGGATATTGGAACGAAAAGGAAAAGGAGTAGAAAACGATCCTTCATTTTCCATAGAACTGTCCTGCGTTTGTCAAAAGACGGCACGGCACGTCTCTGGTTTTCTACTTTTTTATAAGTTCGATGACTTTCGAACGGCAAAAATCAAACATCTAGAGAGCTTTATACAAAGCACAATGTGGTTCCATTAGCATGCCTATCAAGTGTGCCTCACTTATCTAATAAGAAAAGTTATTATAAATGTTATGAATGTAAAATTCTCTTAGGTCTTGGTTGCTCCTTTGAATTTGGCGTTTGACTTCATGAGTTCATTGATAGAAACAAAAACAGATTGTAAAAAAATCAGCTGTTATCGTTACCGTTTATTCTATTTGAAACACAAAATTCAAACACACCAACAAATACTAGGTCTGTTTCCGTACGCACTTCAAGTAACTTCGAGTAAAGTTCGGGTAATAGAGAGTAATTTGATTATTTGTCAAAATGAGAAAATTTGTCAAAAAGTACGGAAACGCTTTCAAGTAAGTTTCGAGCACAACACCTGTTTTTTGAAAACAATAAAATTTAATTGCTGTGTTTCTGTATTTCAAACGTTTTCGTAAGCGTTGATTTGGTAATTTTAACTATTTTTATTAATTTTCTAACCAATTGCATACATTTTGTTCGCAATACAATGCAACAATTTAATTTTATCACTTTGACAATCAGCTGTTTGAAGCTCGAGATTCGTGCTCGAAGAAATTTTTCAAGTAAAGTTCGAGTAATAGAGAGCCACAAAAAGTGACATTTTGCTTGTTCTTCTTCTCTCTCGAGCTGGAAAAATGTGTACGGAAACGCTTTCGAGTAACTTCAAGTTACTTGAAGTGAGTACGGAAACAGACCTACTATCATACATAACTGATTTAGAACTGTATATCCATTGACAAAAATTTTCTGCCAGATACTAGAATTTAACTCGGGCTAACCCGTTTCTGTGACTGACACGCCATATACTTGGCATACACGACCACGTCCGCCAATATTTGATTTCTATTTATCTTAATATATGTTGCTTCTGCTGACCTACTTAAGTTTCTATTTATTTTTTTTTTTAAACTTTGGCAATTTAATAATAAAACAATCTATTATAACATTGAATGAATCATTTTATAAAAATAAATCCAATTTGAATCATAAACAATTGTTTACATAATGAACGGTAAAGAATTATACTAGAATGTAACGTTATCAGTTACTTCAAATTAAATTCACTGTCAATGAAACAAAGGAAACAAATGATTTCATTAACACCAATTCCGCAATTTAATTATTTTGTTTTTAACAATGGAATATATAAAAAAAAGAATCAAACCAGCTGTTTTATACTCGTATAACTGAGCTGATAAGAAATTATAAATAATATTGCTCATTGAAAAATTACGTTGTATTCAATAAGAAGATTAAATAATTTTTTTAAGTTTTTACTACACAGTGTGACGAAATCGATGAAACACAAAAACAGAAGCAAACTTTTAAGAAATTCTTAAAAAGGAATATGTTACGAGTTCATCGCACTTATTGTTAGTCTAACCTTTCAATGTCGTCCGAAGCTTTTTGTCATTTACTGTCAGATTTATCCCTTTTCAGATCACACCCGTTTTTCGAAGACATGTTTGAGGTAGGAGTGTCCGTTGATGAATTCTAAAAATATGCAATAGTTCATATCCTTGGGTCCATCTGACCATGTGTACCGACTTTCATGCAAATATGATATATAAAAATGTATTTCATTGAAATTGGCCAAGTACTTTTGTAGTTTATCCTCAACAAATAATTTTCTCTTTATTTTATATTTACACTCAGAAAAAAATTTATCGGAATATAAAAAAAATACATAATATTTAGAGCAAAATGATATAGACTTTGCTCCAGAGAATGATTTTCTCTAAATGTGATGCCAAAAATTCTCTACAAATATTTAAAAGTTTCCATACAAAAGAGAAATATTCTCTTATCAATAAAGACACAAACTCTTTAACAAATAACTATTTCTTTATAATAGGTTCAACCATTCTCTAGATTGCTCTAAATTTATCGTACCTAAAAAAATATATGTAAAAAATATATTGTTTTTGAGAAGAAGATTTTTATTTTTGAGAAAGGATTTCTTTTTAGTGAAGAAAATATGAGGCACAATGAACTTCCCAGCAAAATTTTTCGTATTGCCTTGATTTGCATTCGATTATAAAACGCATTACATAAATGTTGGTAACCAATAATGCATTATATTATATATTACTCGTAATGCAGTTAGTAATGGCAGCCCTTTTTGCTTTTGAAACGAGTGTTCTGTTTTTTTTATAATTTAAATTTTTTGTTTGACTTTTATTTTTGCTTCAAAAGTGTCAAATTTTATAATTTTGAATATGAAAAAAAGGCCAGATTTATGAATGAAATACAGAAAAATGTGTTAAAGGTAAATATACTACATTAATTAATTAACTGATACATATATCTATTAAATAAAATCATTTTTCTCATTTTAAAGAAGAAATTCTCTAACCCTTAATTGGTGTTGTTGATCTGTTAAGCAAAAGATGTACGAAAAAAAATTGATTTTTCCACTATTTGAATCGCTTTTCTAATTTGTGCAGATAACATCTTATTCAATTACTTCTTAGTTGTTAATAAATAAGTGATTATTGAGAAGAAGTTATTCATCAAGTTTAAATTGTGCTTACATAAGTACTCCCATGTCAAGCGAAAGCTTCATCGATTACCTCCAATGACATGCCTGTATAAAAATAATGGGTTCTGTAAGCGAGAGGGTAAGCGATGAATGAAATTTTCTGGATTACTTTTTCGATTATATGTACAATAGAGAAAATTTTTAAGATTCCATAAATTTTTCTCATAAAATTAGAATTCTGTAGTGCGAGAAAAATATCATATCATTTTAAGAGACATGAAATAATTCCATTTCCCACAAGTGAAGAACTATTTCTTTCAATATGCGAACATTTATTTCAATTGAAGAGCATTTTTAAAAAAATATTGAGAAAATAGAGAAATTTTTATCACAAAAAGATAGGTGTTTTTTTTCTGAGTGAAGTATAGAGTATAGATATACATGGATTATATTAAAATACATGAGTAGTATTACCTTAACAACCCTTTAAAACATTTATTTCCAAAGTGGTCCAGGTGAACACCTGGGAGAGGTATAACGCGGGTCTATGTTGCATGACAAAAATTCTGTATAAATAGCATCTACTTGATTTCCGTGTTGGATGCACTTTTTGTTTTTTGTAATTTAGAATAATCAAATTTATTACGTATTACATATCAAAAGAAAAAAAAAGTACTTCGGAATAAGTTCACGATTCCAGCAATTCTTCCAGACGATGTCAACAGAATTTTAAATGCAGATTTTAAAAATGGTTATCGTTTCTCATCATCAGTTCGAACTTAGGAGTTATAGGCAAAAATCTGAAAATTTGTCCTTTTTTTCAATAATTGCACAGAGAGAAAAACCTATGGACTCAATACATAAATTTATGTACTCATCGCATAGTTTTCTGCACACAAAAATTTTACATTTTTCATGTATTGAGTACATGTTGAAATCTTTATTGACTACATAATGCTTTCAAGCGGTTATGTAGTCAATAACGAATTTTATGTACTCATCGCAAACTGTTACAAATAATTTTAGGTAATGAGTAAAGATCTTATGTACGTATTATATAAATTATTGACTCAGTACATACATAATTTACTCATTACATATTTGGAGTACAAAATTTTGTGCAATAGTACATACATTATTTACTCATTACATATTTTAAATGCATAATTTTATGTAATGAGTACATACATAATTTACTCATTACATATTTTTAGTGCATACATTTATATAATGAGTACATACATCATTTACTCATTACATATGTTAAAAACATAATTTTATGCAATGAGTACATGCATAATGCGTAAATCATCCTCTCAACACATGCAATATTTGACTTAATAAAGAAATGATTAGATTTCACAAAATAATTGGCAATTACTTATAGAAACACCGCCATTTATTTCTTATCCAATCATCCCTTTTGTTCTAGAGTACAGTCGATAAACTCATTTCCAATCTGATTTTTAAAAAGGCTTTGGAGGTGTTGCTTATTTGAAAATCAAAAAACGAATGAAATAAAACAGCAAAATCGTGTACCGATGTGCAACAGATACGTGTACTGAGTCCATATGTTATGTACTGAATAAATGTGTCATTTCAATCGTATAAGGGGGACGTGTACTGAGTCTATATTTTATGTATTGAGTAAAGTTTTTGTAAAAAATTACATAACACGTTTATTGAGTGCACGTTGCTTGTATCTATTGAAGTCTGCTATGTATTCAATACATAAAATGATGTATTGAATACATTTTTTATTCATTTTAAAAAGTGAATAAATTGATATGTAGTCAGTACACGCTCCCTTTACTCAGTAAATACTGCTCTCGTTGCGTTCTCATTCAAGTTGCAGTGCATAGATTTAACATAGCTGTCTCTGTACTGACTACATAACTTTTTCCCTTAGTGTACACTATATCTTTTCAATGCGGAAGCGGACTTCGATCGTATTTAAATTTTTTTACATTTAAAGTATAAGTTCGCCCATTTCAAGCATAACGCAAAACGTATCCGTCTCATGGCTTTCGATTTGTTTTATTTTTGGGCTATAGATTCTTTTTAAAATTCTAAGAATATAAGTTCATTTATTTTATTTTATCGCCATTCGTTGAAAAGTTACGGACCTCTCAATTCTGCAAATCGTCCGAAAACGCCAGAATCGGAAAATTTTCAATTAATTGTATCTATGTACGTCAGTTTTTATCCAATTTGTATAAATAAGGTACCGTTGGAAAGGTATTGAAAAGAACTTTCTGGAAAAAATATATAATTTTAAAATTTTGAATGTTAGGGCTGCCAACCAATTTAAACAAAAATGTATTTGTTAATTTCTCAAAAAAAACCTAATTTTTTTTTGATTTTTTATTTTTTAAATTTGAAGAAGAGTATTGCCTTTAATTTGAAAGCAATTTAATGATGGAGCTTTTATATGTTTTTTCGCAATTTCAATTTTTGTGCACATACCTCATCATTTTGAGGCACTTTATCGCCTATAAATTTCATAACGACTAAGATGTTCAAAAATTTGTTCTGCAAAACGGTTAACCTTGTTAAGACGAATATTTTATTCACAAATTTTGATGACCTTAAACTTGACCTTGGTATAGAAAACTGATAAAAACCGAAAAAAAAAAATAAAAAAACAAAAACTATTTTTTTTTAACTTTTATTTGTACAAGATTGAACAAACTTTTGACTGCCATATTAAAGATAATTAAATTCTAATTTGTTTTGATTCAAAAATTTTTAAAATCGGACTTAAAACAAAAAATTTATGATGGTTACTCTGACGCTCTTTCAATAAAAAAGTTACAATGATTTGTATGGGTTGACAAGTATGAGCCCTACCTTGAGTCTACTTAATGTCATGTCTACACAGATAGTTTAGTTTGCGTTTCCAGTTTTGCCCTTGTTTAGTACAAAGTAGCATTTTGCACCTTCAGAATATGTAAATTTCATAATTTGCACCCTTATAGTTTTTGAAATAAATTAGATTGAAAATGGAGTATATGATGCAATTTTTAAAAATGCATATTTCAAAGTGCACCTTGGCCCAAAAATTTGCAATTTTGTTATTCTAATTTGCACCTTCGTTAAAATAGTAGAAAATCAATCGGTTCTTCGTAAAAAATGTAAAAATACGTAAATCAATACTGCGCATGCGCTGTCTAGAAAACATATACATAGTTATACGACTCTCGTGCACGGTGCGCACTAGGGCAATTTTTTTGTGGCAATGTCTAGCTGATCTAGATATGACTACATCAAAATCAGTATATATAATGTACATATAAAGTTCATCACTGATGCATTTACTAAAGTTGATATTGGAGGCCAAATGATCACAGTAAGACTTGTTATTGTACTGTATTGATTTGTCACAATATTTTTTTTTTATCATAAGATTAATACTATTACATTCTATACTTTTTTATCAATACTTAAAAACAGAGATAGTATTATAAACTATAAATAGATAAACCCCATCACAACAAAGTCCCTAGTGGAATGCGCGGCGCGAGCGTGTTACTGATACGACGCGTGCGCAGAACGAGCCATCGAATTAAAACATTTTTTTTGCATTTTTTTTCAGAAAAATTCGATGTATTTTTCGACTTTGCTCAATGGTGCAAATTAGAGGAGTAAAGTAGCAAATTATTGACGCAAGGTGCACATCGAAATATCAATTAATTACCGAGATATGAGCATTTGAATATTGCAAACTTTGACATTTTTTTTGCAAAAAGTACGAGGGTGCAAATTCTAAAATGCTTATATTCGGAAGGTGTAAATTGAGCCCTTTTGAATGGTATATAAACTTTTTTTTTTGGATAATTTTTGGGGCTGGGACAGAGGTGGTATATTGAACGATTAGAAATGCCAACAACAGCTGATTCTCAATTGTGCAAGTTTGTAATCTATAGCCCTATTTTTAAAATAAAACAAATCGAAAGCCATGAGGTCAATTTTTGAAAAAAAGTTTTGCATTATGCGTGGAATTGGCGAGCTATTTAAATCTGTGAACCCAACGTTGAATTATCTTTTTTTGTTTGCGATATATGTTCGTCAAAGCTGAAAAATATTAAAATTTTAACATATTTTAAGACTTTAACTTTTTATCCTCTCTTAAATTTGCAAAATTGCTTTTTATATGGTGGAAAACTCTTTATAAAAACTTAACAGACAACTTTTTATCAAAAATATATATATTTTTTATCTCAATCTTTGGCAGTTTTAGAGATATTTGGAAAAATGTATCAATGTACCAAATAGTTATCCTTGCAACAATATAAACCAACTTACAGAGTTTTTCTAATAGTGATACGCCCCTTTGTTGAGTCTCTCCAACTTTCTTAATCAGGATTTGTACTAATTCTACCCACACCTTCACCGAATTTCAGTACCATAGTATGAATTTTAATCGAAAAAAAGTAATTTTGTTCAAGTGCCACGCCCTATGGATAATCCTTCACACTTTTTCGTCGAACGTTGAACTTAATCTACCTACCCCTGTTTCATTTCAATTTCAGTACTCTAGTGTTACCGATATTAACCGAGATACAGAGTTTGAGTAATAGTAAAACGACAATGAGAAATCTCCATGGGTGCCTATGCAAACCATCACGGACATTTAAACTTTCACATTCTGCAGTGCATTGGCTACGACATTCACACTCAAGGATACAGAGGCGCAACCAGGATTTTTTTTTTGGGGGGGGGGGGGGGTTTATTAAATGTAGAACTTATATAAAAAAAAAAATTTACTGTAATTACAGCGGCTGAGTTGTAGCGGTTAGTGCGTTCAATTTTTGCACTAATGGTTCCTTGTTCAAACTTCAGGCATGACCAGCACCATATTTTTTTTTTTTTTTAATAAAAACGGTCACTGTCAGGACATTCTATCCGTACAGAAGGTGAACAGCAGTGCACTAAGGGAAAAAGTTATGTAGTCAGTACAGAGACAGCTATGTAAAATCTATTCACTGCAACTTGTATGAGAACGCAACAAGAGCAGTATTTACTGAGTAAAGGGAGCTTGTACTGACTACATATCAATTTATTCACTTTTTAAAATGAATAAAAAATGTATTCAATACATCATGTTATGTGTTGAATACATAGCAGACTTCAATAGATACAAGCAACGTGTACTCAATCAACGTGTTATGTAATTTTTTACAAAAACTTTACTCAATACATAAAATATAGACTCAGTACACGTCCCCCTTATACGATTGAAGTGACACATTTATTCAGTACATAACATATGGACTCAGTACACGTATCTGTTGCACATCGGCACACGATTTTGCTGTTTTATGTCATTCGTTTCTTGATTTTCAAATAAGCAACACCTCTAAAGTATGTAGAGGTAAAATCAGAGCGGGAATGAGTTTATCCACTGTACTCTAGAACAAAAGCGATGATTGGATAAGAAATAAATGGCTGGGTTTCTATAAGTAGTTGGCAACTATTTTGTGAAATCTAGTCATTTCTTTATTAAGTTATTTATTGCATGTGTTGAGAGGGCGATTTACGCACAGATATTATGCATGAACTCATTGCATAAAATTATGTTTTTAACATATATAATGAGTAAATGATGTATGTACTCATTATATAAATGTATGCACTAAAATATGTAATGAGTAAATTATGTATTACTCATTACATAAAATTATGCATTTAAAATATGTAATGAGTAAATAATTTATGTACTCATTGCATAAAATTATGTACTCCAAATATGTAATGAGTAAATTATGTATATACTGAGTCAATAATCTATGTAATACGTACATAAGATCTTTACTCATTACATAAAATTATTTGTAACAGTTTGCGATGAGTACAGTATGAATGTACTCACCACATACATCCATGAATTCACGACACATATTTATGCGTTGAGTACATAAAATTCTTTATTGACTACAGAACCGCTTAAAAGCATTATGTAGTCAATAGAGATTTCAACATGTACTCAATACATGAAAAATGTAAAATTTTTGTGTGCAGAAAACTATGCGATGAGTACATAAATTTATGTATTGAGTCCATAGGTTTTTCCCTCTGTGTGGTAGCGGTCTTTTTAAAATAAACTGGCTTCAACGTTGTTTAGGATCTGTTCTGCCAAAATATTTTGCAAGCACCAGTTGTAGGCCGTTTAATGAATTTTTTTCTTGTTTAGCAGTTGTACGAAGGTTATAAGGCTTGAGCTAAAATATTTTCATTTTTACTCGGGTCCCAATAAGGTCAGCAAAAATTCAATATTTTTCTCCCCACACATTCAGAGAAAAATACGTACCTTTCACCGATGAAAAAATTTCTCTATTTTCGATAATTCAATTAGAATAAATTTTCACATTTTCAAATAAATATTTCTTCACTTGTGGGAAATGGAAATATTTCAATGTCTCTAATAATGATAAGTATTTTTCTCGCAGAAAAATTTAAGGAAACTTACTAAATTTTGATAAAAAATTCATTGTGCGAAGTATTTTCTTCAATAAAATGAAATATTTTTTCAAAAATAAAAACGTCTTATTCTCTAAAAACGATATATTTTTATATATTTCCCTTTTTCATGAAGGTTTTTTATCATTTTTAGGAATTTTTTTTGTACCACATTTAGAGAAAAGCATTCTCTGGAGCAAACTCTATAACATATTTCTCTAAATATTATGTCTTTTTACTTATTCCGACAAACTTTTTACTGAGTGCAGTGAAAATTTTTCATCCATACATCACTTCGTTGCAAAAATACCCAATTGGCTGGCACTAGATTTAAAATTCGTCCTTTAGTGAGCACTAATTATGCTCAATTCCGAAAGTAAAAACCGCTAAATTTCTGACACCTTGGGATGAAAAACAAAGAGTCTGAATTTGAGAAAAAAATTGTTTGGTATTACTTGTCCAATGCGCAAATGCGCACGAAATCGAAATAATATATTTTTTACGATAGCTCTTTCCTACACTTTTCCAAAATCGGTTAATATTTGCGCAATTTTGAGGGATTTTCATGAAACTGATTTTGAAAATCCAATGAAAGATTATGAATAAGGCGTATAACTATATTATGTCACTGGATGGGCGAACAGAAGAAAAATTAAACCAACATATTTTTACATAATAAGCCATAATTCCATAATATCGGATAATATTTAAAAATTTAGAGAAATTTTATGAAACGGATTTTGGAAACAACGATGAAAAATTAGAAATTGTAAATTTTTTCGATGTTTATAAAATGACATTAAAAAAGGACGAAAAATAACAATTTAACGAGAGATTTCTTTGATTTTTGCAGTGGTGAGTGATTCAACCGATTTTCCTCAAATTTAAGCTTTTTTACTATGTCTTACTTTTGCATGAATTTTTTTCCAAATATTTCAAGTTTCCTCTATGCTAGAAGTTGAAAACATAACTCAAATCGAAGTATTGCCAACAACCCTTCAAGTGGTCAGAATCAGAATATAACAAAAATTAAACATTTGTAGTAAGCCGGATCGATATTGAAATTTGACTAGACACTGACTTAAAAGTTAGAGGGACTCTTAAAAACAATTTTTATATAATTTTGTTTGGATCGGAGAAATCCCCATGGAGCGGGGTTCTTCTTTGGTTCTTATGAACGTCAATTCTGCAGAAAACGAATTTTCGAAACGAAGATAAGCAAAAAAGTAAAGATTTTTCATAGTAAAAAATTTTGGAAATGCGTACATATGAGTTTTTAGGTACGCAAATCGATTTCTTTTAATCAGTTTTTAGTTAAATGTGCGCTATATAGCGCTCCAGTACAAAATTCATGATTTTCGAATATTTGTATTTTTTAACACTTATAAAAAACGCATTTTTCATAGTATTCAGTTTTGATTAAACAACAAACGATACACCAAAAGAAGCTCAGTACTTTTCCAATAATCTTAAATGCATTTGAATATCAAGAAAAATACATTTTTTATGGGTGTTTAAAAAAATATTTTTTAGTTTTTAAGAGTACTTCTTACTTTTGAGTCGGTGTCCGGCTCACTTTTTTTTCTCCATACAAAATCGATCCGGCTTAATGTGCAGTCTGAAGGAATAAAATTTGACTAATTTAGCAGATTATGCATCCACCAGAATCGATTTGAAACATACGTTTGGGGTTTTCACTCATTTAATAAAACGTGTGATTGCTTTTCATGTGACTCACTTTGATTGAATACTATTTTGCTTGGTACTACAATAAATTTGGCAGGGGAGGGGGGTTTAAACCCCGAAACCCCCCTTTGGTTGCGCTTATGCAAGGATACAATAGGATGCTGAAACACCAATATTCAAAGAAAAAACACCAATAAAATAGTTTAAATTCGTACGTGTCGCATACGTCATACAGTATGTCGTGTACGTCACGCTTGCTTTTTTTAAATTTTCACATTTTCTTAAAGTTTAATTTCTGAATTTTTATTTGCATAGTTATCTTCAAAATGCATGTTGTTATTATTATATCCATAATTTTTTTTTTGGCAACTACGGTTTAGCTGAATTTTCGTGATACATCGTTATGACATCAAAACTGGTTGATTCATTGTCGGGTACGTCACACAACATTTGATCGTTTAACTTCTTTTAACCATCAAGAGATATTTACTAAAACTTATTTATAAAAGTGTGAGATTAATCTTCATTTAATAAAATAATGAAAGAAAATTAATAAATTAAAAAGAAATTTAATAAAAGTGTGGTGACCGTGGCATGCAGGTTAGGTGTGTGGCTTAGCATGCTTCGAGCCCGGGTTCGATCCCCAGCCGCTGCGAAAAGTTTTTCAAAAACAATTTTTTTGATCGGTCACCACCTCTCTGCAGACAATGGCAAACCTCATAGAGTAAAAAATGCCATGTAAAGCTTCTTGAGAACATGAACTTTAGCCGTTCGGAGTCTGCATCAAACATATAGGTCCAGTTCTCGGTCAATTGTGTGCAAAAATTTAATAACACACACAACACAATTGATCATAAGAAGCTCGGTCAAACTCCTTTCAAGGGCTGAAATAGCCAAATTGTTGTTTTTTTTTTTTTTTAATAAAATAATGTAAAAGAATAATTCCTTATAACTTCAATTTTTAGCAAGCATTTTTTAAACATAGTTAAATTCGTACAAATGTCGTATACGTTACGACGGACTGCCCCTTCTAAGCAAGGCAAAAGTATTTCTGCTCTTGCTCATAATCATAGCCGCTGGACAAAATGCAGATGTAAATGAGCTGTAACCTAGAACAATGTTGTAAATAAATTTTTTAAGTAAAACCCTTTAACCATTCATTTACGCAAAAAACAAAAATGCATATTAGTACCAATTCTATCAATACTGTGTCGACAAGGAATAACCGCTTAAGTCAAGTTAGGACAAAATTAGGTTATTACTTTCATTGCGTTTTGTCGCAGCGAAAAACACCAGTACGCAAATTTTTATGGTTGTAACTTGAAAATGAAATGTTTCAGGCCATCAAATCGAAACAGCAAAAATCAGGGTACCTTGATATTAGTTAGAAATTTTAGTCTTTTCTTTTGAAATTTTGAAAATGAGTTAAGCTGTAATTTCTTGTCGACACAGAATTGTTAGAATATGTTACTTAAAGCAAGTATTTCTATATTTTCTGGTGGGATGTATAACAAATTTATATTCATGTTATTAGTTTTTTTAACAAAGAATTTTTTAATTTTTTTTTTTTAACCTTTGTATTTACTTCGCAATTTATGGTCTCTGATATGCTGAGTAAATTTCAGCTTATTGCTTATGTAATGCAACATAGGGTTAATATATTCCAAAAACATGTATTATTTAAGTCACCCTATACACGCTAGCGTCATCTTGCGCTTCCAAACAGCGGGTGCTAGGTTGTTGTCTAAGATATATTCACATATTCTAGCAGTCTCTATTGAGCGGGTCTTGTCTTTACTATGGCTTATTCACAATAGTTAAACATTTTTGAATGAAATACTTTAAGTATTATTGTAGCACGAAACACAACCATGATTTAACAAATGTTGTTGAGAGCAAGCAACAAATTAGGGTGTACCTCTAATTCTTGATTCTAAAAATGTTTACTATTTAATTTCAGATATAATTTGATGATTAATTTTTGAAGATAAAAAATTAATTTGGTTTATTACAAAATATTTTAAAGACTAATTTTATATATTTCTCAGGAATTATTAATCACAATTTTAACCCTTTATGACTCAACTACTTAAAAAAGTAAAATAACGATTGCTTTTGATGGATTGAGGCAAATAAAAAAACACGTGTTTGCTGGTTTTTTTTTTTTATTTATAAACACAAATTATTCTCAAATAAGGGATTGCAACATATATGTAACATTGCGTTAATATGGTTGCTTATGAAGTATGAAATTGCTTGAAGCAATTATTTTGCTTGTTATAGCATAAAGCTACTCCACACTTCATGCAGATCGTTTGCGAAACGCCATTACACCCCGGCAACTTACAACGGATTCTTTTTTCTGCCCATTCTGGCCAATGTCCTACTTGATCCTGTCTTACCGCCATTGGAGGGATATATTGAGCTGGCCCCTTATATTTTTTTGCTTGAATTTCATTTTCAATTTTTGGGCGTTGGATAGTCTACTTTGTTCCCATTTTGCAAAGTACGACAGCAACCTCTTGGCGGAAATCGGCTGATGAAAGATGTGGGCTCTGCACGTTATTTATCGCACGAACTCCTATACAACAGCCAGGCATTCGACATTGCAAGGTCTAGAAAATGGTAAAATAAACGAACCTGCCAACGTTTGCTTCGCAATAATATTTTGTATCTACCCATTATGCTATCAATCAAATCAACGCCACCAATGTGACGATTGTATTCGCAAACTATTTGTGGTCTTTCGATCATAATATATTTTTTGGTTTTTCCATCGTACCGTTTCACTTGAGATTTGGGTAGCTGACCAACAAACGTAGAAGCAAGTGTGACGATTTTATTGTCTTTCCAAGCGACAATGGACACATCTGTTTCATCAATATTACCTACGTACTCTTCTGAATATCCTCGTTCGTTTTTCAACATATCTTTTTCTGCAGGTATTTTGCAGTCACGTATTCTGTTGTATGGTTCCAAGACTGAGTTTTCCTTGCTTGGCGAAAAATGCTAGCAGCTGTAATGACGTGAAATAGTTGTCAAAGTAGACTTAATAATTCTTTTGACGTGGAATAATCCGGGACAATCTCATGACAACGTTGGACGCCGCACCTAAGTCCGGTTCACCAGGCCTCAAAACATTTTCTGCACCTGAATCAACCTCAAAATTATACGCGAATCCACTTACACCGCAAAGAGCATAAATTTTATACCCCCATTTGTTTGGCTTTTTAGGATTATATCTCTTTAAATTTTGTCTAGCCTTAGTGGAACATATTTGTTCATCAACACAAAGATATGTTTCTAATGTAATATTCTGAAAACTCTCATTCATCTTTTGAATGACTGGTCGAATTTTATATAAACGATCAGGGAGCGCGGCAACATTTGGAAATCATCATTGAAATGAATGAATTGCCTTATTTTTTCAAAAGAATGCGATGGCATGGTTTCTTGTACCAAAGATGTTCCTATACAGCTGTTCCAATGCTTCTTTACACTTGGTAGACGAATTAACGACATAACATAAACCAATCCTATGAATTGCTGTATGTCAGTCTCTGACACGCGAAATGCTTTGGTGGGGTCTTTTTGAACTATCTACATGTTTGTTTGTTCACAAATGAACTTGATTAGGTCTTTGGGAAATATTTGAAAGAAAAATTTAACTGCTTAGGTACTTAGGTGTATCTAATTCTAAAATACTTCTAGGCAAGCTCGCCTCTCCTGTAAATCGAAGCTGATTTTCGAAACAAACGAATCTTCCAAACTTTTATGATCAAAGTCTTTGTCTGCAATACTGTCGCCATCAAAATCGCGGCCATCTGCACTATCTTCGTAGTCCGTTAGAAAACTTTCAATTTCATCATCTGTCAAAGCCATCCTTATAAAAAAATATGATATAGAGCAACGTTGCAGAAATGTCACAAAGCATTATTCACTTCACATGCCAAAACTAGTGAAAGTTTTGCTTATAAAAACTAACATATTGCAAGACAATAAACGTACCTGTATATTTTTGCAAAACTATGTATCAATTTCCACTTTAAAATATATATTTTATTTTTTTCAAAACTAGCAAGCAAGCGTCTTGACACGATTAACACAATCTTCGATTAAAAACTCTTGATCATCTGATAACAACGCTTCTTAGAATAAGTAAAACAACAAAAATATATAACGGTATGTACTAGTTCTGTCGCATTGGTATTTAGTGATGTTTAAAATTGAAAAAGGTATTTGTGAGCATAAAACCGGTTTGTTGCAGATCTGTTACAAAAAGCGATAAAGGGTTAACCAAAAAAACGTCCACCTACAACTGCCTCTTACGACTAAAGAAAAAAATATTTCTTAAATAGCTATTGATTTTTATTTATATCAAAAAAGGTTCTATTAATAAGTGTTAAATATTTTTTCTTAAAATATCCAACAATTTGCTATATAAAGAATGTTCTTAATTAGTATTTTAGCCCTGGAAGAACATGCTTCGTCGAATCCACGACGCATGGTTACATTAAATCATTTTTCTTCCTTGTTTTATTTTGTTTTCTTCAGATTTTTCCTATAGCACCAGTCAAAGTCTAGCTTGAAAGTATGCGCAGACGTAGAACCGAAGAAATAGTTAAGAAGTATCATTTTTAAGAATTATCGTCGTCGAAATGACGAAGCATGGCTTTTGAGTAACTTTTTCAGTTTCATATTTTGGCTTTTTGTTTGTAGTTTTTTTTTAATTATATTCCATTTTTATTGCTGGAACGCAAAATCTGCAACCAAAAACATGTATTAAGAAATTGAAAAATGTTATCGATCTACAACGAATCCAATGATGAACTTGATTGTTTCAGCGGTTGCTTTGGTACAGTGGGGGCTAAAAAAAACTAACTGCCTATTGCCTATAGTATTACCTCATCCATTTAAAACTTCATCTGAATACAATTTAGAACTTTGTTTTTTAGATTAAAATTAATTTCATATTCAATGTATGCTTAAAGTAGTTAATATTTAATTTGGTTTTATGTACCTTTTTTTAAAAAAAGCCAAATGAACTCAAGCAGAAAAGATTTATTTTTTATTAAAAACTATTACACATAAAATTGTTTGGTATTTTCTCTTATTCTAAATAATCTGAATAATCAAAACCAAGTGATTTCTAAAGATTTTTCCGTATAAAACATCGGTAGGGGCCTTTTTAAAAATGGTGTCGTCGATTCGACGAAGCATGACCTTTATGTATAAAAAATAAGCATGTCATTCAATGGTTAACGATGCGTTTTGCAATAAAGTTGAGAATATTGCTTTCATTTCGCGGAAAGTAGTTCTAAACAGGCCAGCAACCTTCATTTTACCAAGGCGAGCTTGTGATAAAATAAAATTGATACCGATAATTCAAAACGTATTTTTTTATAAGTTTATTAAGCGAAATCAATTTTTACATTAATAAAAAATTAATCTCGACATTTTAAAATTATGTGTACAAATCTCTCACCGGTTTTGTAACAAAAAAAAAAAAATTTTAAATTCGAAATTGATTTGAAAACCGAATTTGCTATTTTGGTTCTATTTCATGATATATATTCTATTAATAATATAACTGTGTCGACAAAGAAAAACCGCTAAAGTCCAGTTAGGACAAAGTGAGTTCATTACAATCATTGCGTTTATTCGCAATGAAATACACTTGGACGTAATTTTTTATGGTTGTACCTTAAAGAAGGATAAGAAGAAGGAGTAGAGATAATTGGATGAAACTTAGTACACATGGTCACATTGACCCAAGACTCTGCACTATTGAATATTTTTGGAGTCCGCCCACGGACACGCCTACCTTCAATACAACGCAAAAATTGAAAACTGCATAACTCAGTTTATAATTAGCCTACAACAAAAAATTTGGTATGTGTGTATGTGTGTATTTTGTTTCAACACAAAGATGTCTTCGAAAAATGGGTATCCTACGCTCACGGACACGCCCACCTCCCATACAACCCAAAAATTAAAAACGGAATGAATAAGCTCTTAATTAACCTACAATAATAAAATTTTATGTGTATGTGTTTTTTATCACCATAAAGATGTCTTCGAAAAATTGCTGTCATTCGCTCACGGACACGCCCACCTCCCATACAACCCAAAAATTTAAAACGGAATAAATAAGCCCCTGTGTAACCAACAGAGATAAAATTTTGCACGCATGTTTTTTATGACAAAATAAGGATGGTTTTGGAAAATGGACGTCATCCGTCCATGGACACGCCTACCTCCCATACAGCCCAAAATGTTCAAAACTGAATAAATAAGATTATGTTTGTCATAGAGAGATCAAGTTAGGTATGTATGTATTTTATACCAAAATCATGATGTGTTCAAAAATTGGGACTCCGTCCATGAACACGCCCAACTCCCATAGCGAAAGTAAAATAAAGGCATAAACGGAATAAAACTTGGTATGTGTAAATTTTTCTTCAACACTTAAATGCATATAAAATATAGGCTTCATCCGCCAACGTAAATGCCCATTTTCAATAATATTATTTTTTTTTTGGAAAAGTAGGTTAAGGGTTTTTCATAGTTGGCCTCGACCGACTTTAGACTTTCTTTACTTGTTTGGTTTTCGAGACGTAGGTGAAAGTTTGCACAAAAAATTAATATAGAATCAATGTTAATATTTTCTGGTTTTATACATTCAAGACCCTTAAAAAAGGATTTTAAGCCCCAAACTTCCTTGTCTGCGGGCCTGGCTTATGATAATTTTGTTTAATTTTTGCCATAATATATGTCACAATTATCATATCATAAAAATTGTACATGGAAGAATAAGGAATATTTCAGAAATTTGAAGATATTAAGAACCGATTGAAGGGGTTCTTTTTTTAATTTAAATAGCGATAAATTTTATTTTGTGAGGTTGGATAGAGCCAAAAAGGGGATGAAGGAGGTAGGATAGATGGTAATGTCGTTGCATCAAAATTGAAAAATTTGTGAAACTGGCAAGCAAATCAGCCCGCATCTGCCCAGATGTTATTCGAAGATCGGGGTCGGTATACAGTTTCCAGCGTTTTATAGATGACCCAGTTGGCCGATATTTCTAAAGTTTGTGTTATAAAGCTTGAAAGGGAAATAAACAGTCCAGTTCTACAATGCGATATGAGTCGAATCGGATTTGATTTTGCTCATCGGTGTCTTGCATTCCGATATTTACTTCGAATCGGAACTATCGGCAAGGGGCCACACAAAAGAAGAACATGTCCGAGTATATGTCTATCGACAGAAACTCACAGAGAGTCTTTTAGTCAGGTTCTCTCTTCTTTGGTTTTCGAAAGGAGACACATAGGGTTCGACCACATCCATTATTGAAATGAATACCTCTTTATTAAAGTGATATTGTGCATATTTATGCTTGATTCTTTATGTAAGCACTATTATGCAATTAACTAAATAAAAGCTAATACCATATCAGACATTTTGAAGGGATTGCTCCATTGAATGCGTTTCCAAAACTAATTGTGAACATTTGTTGTACTTTTCGTACCAGAGTTTGAAAATTAGTTTCCACATAAATTAGCTAAACAGCTGAGCTCAACAGCTAGTTCAAATCGGATGTAATCTGGTTTCGAATATAGCATTTCTTCTCAAATCCTTCTCAAATCCGGTTCTGAATGCAGTTTCGATTTTAACGCAAATTCGGCACAGAATTCAGAACTCGGCAGATACAGGCAGTTATAAAAGTTCAGATCCACAAACTTCCAAACCTGCCACTAGAGATGATGAAATATAAAAGTTTTAATATTCAATTTTTTCATAAAAAGCAACATCTTTTCAATTTCAACAATTGCCGTATTTTAATAAATGTACAATTTTTAATGGCATTTTCAATAAAAACAAAATAAACCGATTTATTCAAACAGTTAATTTTTCTCTACCCAAAGAACTGGAAACAATTTGAAATAATTCATCGAAGCTAATAACGAAGAAAAAAAAAAATAAAAATAAACTGTTCTACAGTCAAATCAAGTGATTTATTAGTTGTTGTTGTTTTTATAGCTATTATACTTTAATTCGTTGACAAAATAAAGATGAATACGAAAAAAACGAGGGTAATTTAGGGCGAATATCCAACACACAGTTAAAAGCATATGAAGTGCGCTCTTTCCACAACAACAACAACAAAAAAGAAAAAAAAAACATTACCTGCTCTGCCCTCAACGACAACAACGAAAACAACGACAACGATGACAGCGACACCTGCCTAATACGCAATAAATACAGGAAGACGCAGAAGTAGTGGCAAAAAAAAAAAAAAAAAACAAAAATAAAGGTGAAGAAGACACAGAATAGAACAAGCTCTTAACTTGAGTCTTTGTTGTAACGCTCAGCGGCAGGGACGCTTTGGTTCAGGGACTTTGGCTTTCATCACTTCAAACCCGATTAAGCACCTCATTTTGTGTTTTATTCGTCTGCTGATTAGATGGATAAACATGAAAAGCACTTGTGTGGGCAGAAGGGGGGTGTGCTATGATATTGAGTGGTAGAGGAGAGGAGAGGAGAGAGAGGTTAGAGAGGGCAGCGGCTTGTGCGTAAAAGTGTTTTTGAAGTAAAGACATTTTCGGCAGTTAGTCAAAATATCTACAAAAGAAGAAGTGAAATAAAATAAAATAAAAACCTAAAGACAATGGCAGACAGACAGACAGACAGACAGACAGAGGGACAGACACCACAAAATAGAAGGGAGTGACAAAAAAATAATAATAGACCTATACCACCCACGTGCTGAATGAAACTCTCTGTCAACCCCAAACTGGGCGACACGTTGAGGTCGCTCGTCTGGAGACGACAATGCATGGATGGAGTAGCTGGTGCGGTTCAACCAGGAACAATACGTTTCGGGGTATCATAAAGAATGGCATAAGCACAAAAAAAAAAAAAAAAAAACAAAAACAAAAACAAAATCAGTGCGCTTACTTAAATGAGACTGATCTAATTTTCTTTTCCGTTAGGTTTGATTTTTATAAGGTACCAACAACACTTCACCATATTGTGTATTGAGTGTATATGTGTGTGTTTTTCTGTATTTTGGGCCGATGAAGCGAATTGAAAAGCAAAGGTATGCGTTAACATTTTTGATGACGCGTTGAATGTGTATTCAAACAGCGTAGTTTTGAATTCGGGAATTACCCGCATTCATGCTATGACGCCGCATTATGGTATGATTTATGCGCGCGCGGAGAAAGGATGCAAGTTCAAGAGCATAAGTATGGGCTAAAATGAAGTTGTGTCAAGTAAACTAGAGTAGATTAGAGTAAATATAAAGATATTCACAGAGAAAATATTTTTATCACATATTCTTAAGGAAGAACCCTAAAAATCGCGTTAGTTTATTATAATAAAGTACGATGTGCATGTTTTGAATTTAAAATGAGTATTTTGAAAGATGAAAAGAAATTGGAAATTGTGGTTATACGTTCAAATATTTTTAAATAAGAGTTAAGGAAAAAAGCACTAACCATTTGTATTGCCGACAACTTTAATATTTCAATTGAAAAAAATCTTTTAAAGACTTTTGTTCATTGTTGGTTTTGAAAAGTCCAGTTTTTTATACAACCCTTTTCTATTCTGGAGGTTTAATATTTTGCTAACCTTACGCATAAGTAACGTCAGTGACTTTTCATTTATAAATTTAGGGAATTTTATGTTTACTTAATAAAATTATTCTAGTTGTTTTGTTATACTTACTTGTCGAAACTTGCCTTTTAAATTTCTATTAAAATTGTTGTTTTATTACTTAAAGCTATACTGAAAATTAAAAAATACTGCTCTTATTTAGGCTCTTCTGTTAGTGTCAATGAGTCTTCCAGTTAGTCTTCCAATCTTCCAGTTAGTGTCAATGAGTCTTTTTGCAAAATCCTGCTTTAACTCAATAAGACCATCCAGAAGAATAACATTATTTCCCAGGTATTTTTCTGACAGTCGCACAGTGTAATAAAATTCAAGTTTAGGTCTGTGTTAAAACAATACCTAACAGTTAAACCTGTCAGGCAGGCATTTAAATTCGGAAACTACAGTTTTAAAAAGAGAGTTATTTCAAAATTGCCCCAGAAGGAATGGGATATAGATTCGGTAATAATAGTCTTACGAAAAAAGGAACCAGTCCAGTATCTATCACGTGATAGGTTGCCAGGGGAAGGGAACCTGCCCCAGTTCTGTCACAAACATATGAAACCAATCGGTCGCTTTTATCTGGCTTTGTGATTGGAAGGGTTCAATTGATACCTCATAGATACCTTTGGACCTAATAGGTAGCCGTTTAAAAGAACACATATAAGTACATACTCCACGAAGAAAAAAAAAACCAGTTCACAATCTATCACGTAAACGAAATCACTATTTTCGAAGTTCGAGTTGAGCTAAGCCTGCTAGAGTAAGCGTTTATTATTGATCAGGGTTCAATTAAGTTACCAGAAAAGGATTTTTCCTTGTTTTACGGGAATTTTCGACCAAAAAGGGAAACGGGAAAAGCATGCTTCAAAACGGGGAAAATGAGTTTTTTTTTATGAAAAAAATTTTATTTTCCAGGAAGTCAACCAAGTATTTTATTACTTATGATATCTGAGTAAGCCAGAATTTTCACAAACGATAGCTTAAGTTTAGAATTGATCAGGAACATTTTCCGTTGCCCACAAGTAATATGTACAATAGATGAGATCATTTTCTGTATCAAAAAGTAATTATTGAAAATGTACTCCTTATTTTAAAGATCAGGGTTATCTTTAAAAGTCCAAAAGGCAATTTAAAAAAAAAACAAAATTTAATTGGGTTTTTTTCATAAATTGAATTTAATATTGATTATTTTAATTTTACCCTGCAAGATTTTAAACTTTCGAAGAAGTCCAAAGAAGTTTTTCAGAATTTTTTAAGTATTTTAAGAATTCGAGTTCATTTCAAATTAATATAAAAGTGCTTACAAGTCGAATATGTCACCGGAAGTCCAACAGAAGAATATTTAGTTGAAGTTAATGCTTTTTAACATAATTTCTTAAGATTGGACATAAATGAAACAAGTAAAGAAAGTCTAAAGTCGGTCTAGGCCGACTATGAAATACCCTAAATCCACTTTTCAAAAAAAAAAAAAAATTTATTGTAAATGGGCGTGTCCGTGGGCGGATGAAGCACATTTTTCCAAACCATCTTTGTCTTGTTATAAAAAACATACGTGCCAAAATTTAGCTCTGTAGGTTAAACACATGCTTATTTATTGCGATTTCAATTTTTGGGTTGTATTGGAGGTAGGCGTGTCCGTGATCGGATGATGTCCATTTTCCGAAGACATATTTGTGTTGGTATGGAACACATACATATCAAATTTTATTGTTGTAGGCTAATTATGAGCTGAGCTATGCAGTTTTCAATTTTCGCGTTGCATGGGAAGTAGGCGTGTCCGTGGGCGGACGATGTCCATTTTTCAAAACCATCTTTTTTTTTGTTATAAAAAACATACGTGCCAAATTTTAGCTCTTTAGGTTAAACAGAGGCTTATTTATTGCGTTTTCAATTTTTGGGTTGTATGGGAGTTGGGCGTGTCCGTGAGCGGATGATGTCCATTTTTCAAAAACATCTTTGTGTTGATATAAAACACACACATATCAAATTTTATTGTTGTAGACTTATTATGAGCTGAGTTATGCAGTTTAAATTTTTGCGTTGTATGGGAGGTAGGCTGTGTATACGGACAACACACAGACGGACAGACGGACGGACGGACATAGATAGCTCGACTCACGTGGTGACGCTGATCAAGAATATATATACTTTTCTATACCGGACTCGCTTCGTTCTATGCGTTACAAACGTTTGCACAAAGTTAATATACCCTGACCTTTCAGGTTTAGGGTATAAAAATACCACTTTGGCTGTTTTTAAGTGGGTCAAAAATTTTTTTTTAAGCTGTCTTGAGGTTCTTTTTATAAGAAGGGCTGCACTTTTCAATAATTTTTTGTTTGTATGGAAACTGACCCAATCTTGATTTCATCTATTTGTATGTACTTTTGAAAAAAGGGAAAAAGCAAAAAGGTGAGACATCTTGAAAAGCATGGACAAAACGGGAATGATCTCTACCAACATTTGGAAACACTGGTTCAATCCCCGACTAGACCAAAAAAGAATTATTGTTATATAAAACATTTATTTTATATGTTTGAGCAAGATCAAAAGCAAAAGCATGAGGAAGAGCATGAGAAAGAACAAGGACAAGAGCAAGAGCAAGAGCAAGAGCAAGAGCAAGAGCAAGAGCAAGAGCAAGAGCAAGAGCAAGAGCAAGAGCAAGAGCAAGAGCAAGAGCAAGAGCAAGAGCAAGAGCAAGAGCAAGAGCAAGAGCAAGAGCAAGAGCAAGAGCAAGAGCAAGAGCAAGAGCAAGAGCAAGAGCAAGAGCAAGAGCAAGAGCAAGAGCAAGAGCAAGAGCAAGAGCAAGAGCAAGAGCAAGAGCAAGAGCAAGAGCAAGAGCAAGAGCAAGAGCAAGAGCAAGAGCAAGAGCAAGAGCAAGAGCAAGAGCAAGAGCAAGAGCAAGAGCAAGAGCAAGAGCAAGAGCAAGAGCAAGAGCAAGAGCAAGAGCAAGAGCAAGAGCAAGAGCAAGAGCAAGAGCAAGAGCAAGAGCAAGAGCAAGAGCAAGAGCAAGAGCAAGAGCAAGAGCAAGAGCAAGAGCAAGAGCAAGAGCAAGAGCAAGAGCAAGAGCAAGAGCAAGAGCAAGAGCAAGAGCAAGAGCAAGAGCAAGAGCAAGAGCAAGAGCAAGAGCAAGAGCAAGAGCAAGAGCAAGAGCAAGAGCAAGAGCAAGAGCAAGAGCAAGAGCAAGATCAAGAGCAAGAGGAAAAGGAAAAGGAAAAGGAAAAGGAAAAGGAAAAGGAAAAGGAAAAGGAAAAGGAAAAGGAAAAGGAAAAGGAAAAGGAAAAGGAAAAGGAAAAGGAAAAGGAAAAGGAAAAGGAAAAGGAAAAGGAAAAGGAAAAGGAAAAGGAAAAGGAAAAGGAAAAGGAAAAGGAAAAGGAAAAGGAAAAGGAAAAGGAAAAGGAAAAGGAAAAGGAAAAGGAAAAGAAAAAGAAAAAAAAAAAGCAAAGCAAAAACACAAGGTAGACAACAAGCGGTAGAAAAATATTTTGACAATGAAAATATATGGACGAGTATAAGGTGGAGGCTTAGGACAAGGTAGGGGAAAGGATTTGGTCAAAGTTTCAGACACTTACCAGGAAAAGGATTAGAAAAAATGGTTAAAAAAGGATTATATTTGTTGCTTTTAATTGTACCAACCATATGATATGCTCTTTCAAATGAAACAAATAATTTTTCTGTGCATGCTTTTAGGCTGAAAATTAAATAATTGAAAGGTATTGGTTTGTGTTTTGTGCTTGTGATTTACCAAAAACGGAGCAGGATGCGTTCAATATTAACTCTGCATTGCATTGTGATGGAAATTAAACCATCAAAGCGGAAAAAATGCTCTTAAAACCAGTTAGTGTGATGAATTTTTGCAAATGGCAACTTCCTTCTTTTTTTTTTATAAAAAAATGCAATAATTTTTGTTTGCCCTATCGAAAGTATCTATGTAGCATAGTGCTAGAACGTCCGACTCTAATTCGAAGCTTGCGACAGTCCAAGGTTCAATGGTCGCTTGTGGTAATAATTTTTATTGTAAAAGTGGAAAATTTTGATATAAATATTTGCTTTTGACATTATTATAAACAACCTTGAAAATGTTCATATAAATTGAAAACGTTGCACATTGAACGCGTCACGGATAAGATACCTTGAAATTCTTCCGATTGATTTCGTTTTTTCCATCCAATGAATGCCAGCATTTTTAAACATTAATTATACCCTAAACCTGAAAGGTCAGGGTATATTAACTTTGTGCAAACGTTTGTAACGCATAGAACGAAGCGAGTCCGGTATAGAAAAGTATATATATTTTTGATCAGCGTCACCACGTGAGTCGAGCTATCCATGTCCGTCCGTCCGTCCGTCCGTCCGTCTGTCCGTCTGTGTGTTGTCCGTATACACAGGATAAGAAGAAGGAGTTGAGATAATTGAATGAAACTTAGTACACATAGTCACAAGGACCCAAGGATCTGCACTATTGAATATTTTTGGAATCCGCCCACGGACACGCCTACCTCCCATACAACGCAAAAATTGAAAACTGCATAACTCAGCTCATAATAAGCCTACAACAATAAAAATTGGTATGTATGTGTTTTGTATCAACACAAAGATGTTTTTGAAAAATGGGTGTCATCCACTCACGGACACGCCCACCTCCCATACAACCCAAAAATTGAAAACGCAATAAATAAGCCTCTGTTTAACCTACAGAACTAAAATTTGACACATATATTTTTTATAACAAAAGAAAGATGGTTTTGAAAAATGGACATCATCCGCCCACGGACACGCCTACCTCCCATACAAAGCGAAAATTGAAAACTGCATAACTCAGCTCATATTTGGTCTACAACAATAAAATATGATATGTATGTGTTTTCTACAAACACAAAGATGTTTTCGAAAAATGGACGTCATCCGTTCACGGACACGCCCTCCTCCCATACAACCCAAAAATTGAAAACGCAATAAAAAAGCCTCTGTTTAACCTACAGAGCTAAAATTTGGCACATATGTTTTTTATGACAAGACAAAGATATTTTTGAAAAATGGACGTCATCCGCATACGGACACGCCTACCTCCCATACAACCCAAAAAGTTTAAAACTCAATAAATAAGGTTTTGTTTGTCATAGAGAAATTAAATTTGGTATGTATGTATTTTATACCAAAACTAATGTGTGTTCAAAAATTGGGAGTAATCCGTCCATGAACACGCCCACCTCCCATAGCGAAAGCACAATAAAGGCATTAACTGTGAGCTACAGGAATAAAACTTGGTATGTGTAAATTTTTCATCACCATATAAATGCAATTAAAATATAGGCTTCATCCGCCCAAGGAGACGCCCATTTGCAATAAAAATTTTTTTATTTTTGAAAAGTGGGTTTAGGGTATTTCATAGTCGGCCTAGACCGACTTTAGACTTTCTTTACTTGTTTTTCTCTTAGTTTGTACCACAGGCTTGTACCAAAAGCATAAACAAGTGAAAATTGTTAATCAATGATAGATCATATTTTTGGCTTTCAAATTTTATGATGAAAAGTACTTAGAAAGACAGAGTTTAGTTTCAAGAAACAGACGACGATGAAGTCTGGATTGTTTATATGCTACCTAATGTTACTTCGTTGATGCAATCAATGGACCAAAACGCAATTCGATTGAAGAAATAATTATACAGAAAAAAGTTAATTAAAGAAGTAGTGTGATCAGGCGAAAAAATCATCGATATTATTAGTTTTGTTTGGCTTTGAGTGAAATTTAGTACCTACCAAAATTTAGTATTTTTTCAATAAATGAATGAATTTTAATAAATTCTGCTTTTTTGGTAAAAAAAATTTGTTCTATGTAAGGTAAAATTCGATATATCGTACGACCCTGGATATTATATTGTTCCTTAGACTGAACGATCACTATATTAGGATATTGATCAGGACAACTACTAAAACAAGGATAAAGAAAAGAAGTATGACAAAGTCTTACACAAGAATTAGGACAAAGATAAGTAAAAAATTTGGATCAGGACGGGAAGAAGAAGAATGGATAACAAATAATCTTCTTCTTTAGCATCCCCAACAGAAATGACTTGCTTACCATAATGGTCTGGACCATCAGTAAGATTTAGTAATGAACATGAAGAACTTTTAAAAGAAAACAGGTTATTTTTCGAGCTTATGTATTCTATAATCAGACTAACTTATTACCTATATGGAACCAGCCCCAAATCTTGCTCTTATAAGATAAGTTTAAAATGTATGAAAACTAAATTAATTCTGACATAAAATAATCCACCGCTAAACAATTTTAAATCTACTCAAGTGTAAAATTAGAACAAAAATTTCTTGATAAAGACAGAGATTTAAGAACTGCAACCCAAAGAAACTCAAAAGAAACAAATGCAATTAAGTAAATGGTCTCGACTTGAAGAAAATAAAACAAAAAAAAAAAAAAAAAAAATAAGCCCTGATGTCTTGAAGTTTTTGGCACATCAAACATTTTGGCAAAACTTTTGATAACAACAATCAGTTTAGTAACATTTTTACATTTTCACTCAATTTCAAAAACAGATTTTATACCGCAAATCGTATCAACTTAAAACAATACACTAGTAAATCCAGGCAATCCCGAGAAGAACAACTATACACAATGTTGTTTCAACTAAAGCAACAACAAATAAAACAACAACAAATCCAGCAACAGCAACAACAACAGAAGCGAACTTTTGCTGCCATGGTATTATTAATATTATTTATCCATAAAATTTGTCACGGTAAACAAAGTTTTTACAGTTATCGCATGGTGTGTGCATGTGTTTATGTGTGCGAGTGTGTGTGTGTGTGTGTGTGTGTGTGTGTTTGTGTAGAATGGAGGTGTCAATGGTTAGAGGGTGGGTCATAAGAGGTTCAAAGTAGAGAACGAAATGCTTCAAATCGTTATATCAGAAGAGGCAGCTGTCAGATACCTACACAGCTGCATACAACTAAACATATACAAATACACAACATATACACAATTATGTATACACACATACACACACACACACTCGCACGCTCGCTCGCTCGCTTGCTTTGTAACCACTTCAGCATGAATGTCCTGACATTTTTTATTGCGCCTTGGCGTGCTAGTTGTTGTTGTTGTTGTTGTTGTTGTTTTGTTATACTTGGTAGCCATTTTTTTTGAACAGTTCGTCTCCTAAGATATTATTTATTTTTTTCTATATGAGTTGCTATGTATGTGTGTAAGTTTTGCCTATATTTGTATACGATTTTCTTGCTTACTCTTTGTTTGTATTTATATTTGTTTTTGTTTGTTTTTTGTGCTGTTTTCAGTTTTCTCTTTATTTTTTGTTTTTTTAATTTTTTTGATTTTTTTTATATCATGTTTTTTTTTTTTTGTGCTTAACTTTCTTCTTCTTCGCATTCATCCACATTGTTATGTAATCGATATTCTTATGGCTGTATATGTGTAAGTGTCGGCTTTTTCTGTGCATGTATGAATGCATGTAAGTATGTAGCATACATTTGTGTGTATGTATGAACGTGTGTGTGTGTGTGTATGTGTGTGTGTGTGTGAGTGCGTATGTGTAAATGTGCCTTAAGCAATAAATCTAGAAAATCTATCCAATTTTGATTTTAACCTCGTAAGAGACACCAGCGAAGAAGTGCCGAAGTGCGCGTACATTCATTCGTCCAACTCCTGGCGGCGAAGCTTTGTACTACTTAGCCAAACATTAGATTTATTAAAGTTTGTACCCAAGAAACAACAACAAAAAAAAAAATAAATGTATAGAACAACTCAACAGCAAAATATTTACAAGCTGACAGTGGCGTTTTGCAGGTTGAAAGGAATAAGAAGAGTAATAATTCATGCTGAAGTGGAAGAAGTTATTTTTAATAGTAGCTTAATTCTATACCACTGACAATCAAACAAAAATGTCACATAATTTTCTACATTATTAGTTTTTTGTATTAGAACTACAATTCAATTTTCTGAGAATCCTTAAAAATTCTAAAATTTTATTTAGCTCATTGTTAGCTCCTTGTTAGCTACGCCACTGCAAGTAACAGTGACATACTTTTCATTGTACACATAAAGGCAATTACATCATAAAACCGTTACAATCCAAAAGTCGAAAGCAATTCATATCATAAAGCATTAATTTATCAGATGATATAATTCAATCAAATAATAAATAAGCATTTAAGAATATTATGTCAAATTTATCAACTTTATTACAATCCATTTCAAGTTAAATTGATAGTTAGATAGTTTGCATTTAACAAAACTTTTAATTTTAAGTATTGGGCTTTAAAAATCTTAGAGAAAAATATCGCATAAATAAATGTCATTGTTGACATGTAGGCACCTTATAACTAAATATTGTGGGAGTATGTTTGCTCACAAAAGTACTTTGAGGATTGTCAGAACAAAATGTATAGATTACAAAATCAAAACTCCATACGTTGTAATGAACTAATACAGACAATAAACGGCAAAAAGACAATATAAGGCAAGATCATTTCAATATCAAGCTTATGAAGTAAACTAAAACCGTTAAATATAACCGTTAAATATACTTGCACTAACCACCACGTCTGCCTTTGTTGTGTGGAAATTTTGAGAAAAATTGTTTTTTGTGGAAAAGACAAAAAAAAATAAGTCGTAATATTGGTTCCTTGGTACATACGTCTTCTATCAGAGGTCTAAATTTGATTTAAGCCTCATATCGCAAGCCAACTAACAATTGGACTTTCAAGAAGTTCCATTTTAAGATTATTAGAGGTTTACCACCTCTACCACGATATCACTTCAAAGAAACTTGTGGTAACAGGTTCGAAGTCTCTACCCTCGTACTATATTTCGAATGTACTTGAGTAGGCAATTATAAAAATTTTATGGTTGACATTGTGTTGAGTGCTTCGATTTATCTAGCAGCTTAAAGTAGCTCACCACACAAACAAAATATTATAAGGGTTAATATTAACCCTTAAATGCTCATGGTATCTTTAAAGATACACCCATTTAAAAAGTTCTGACGGCTTTGTTTTGTGTAAAAATATAATGCAAGATGCACAAACCTGTTCAGAATAACCAACCTCTTTATTATAAAATAAGTTTTTGTTAAAATTTGTCAAACTGTTCCTTTAATTGATGATGAAAGTTGAAAAATATAAATCAAGCTAAATTAAATAAAATGCATTTTTAACAGTGTAAAATCTCAGAACGTAGTATTAATTGAGGTAAAAAAAAAACTATTGGACAGTGTATAAAAATATATTGTAGTGATTAAAAATAGTTATACAAAATTTTTTCCGAATTCTGGTCAAAAGACGGCATTTAATGGTTGTATCTTTAAAGATACAAGGATCATTACACCACAAATTTAAAAATGGTGTTCGCTTGAATTTCGTACTTTACTTGTTCTCAACATCATTTATGTTTTATGCTTTGACGGAGCAGGTTCATTGCGCTTAAGAAAATACTGAAAATTCATTATAATTATTCCTCTGTTATATTTTAACAAATTTCTAAAAACTTATTTCTTAAAACTGTCATGTCAGGACTTACTAGGGTTGGTAGAGTCAAAATGACTGATGAAGAAGTGTGCGAGCTATTATGCAATAGTGAAGATATTACTTATAAAAGCACCGATGATAGTGATTCTAATATTGATGAGTTTGAGGTAGATAATCGATTAGAAAAAAAAATATAAAATGAAAGATAATTTTCAAGGAGGTAGCATGCCCTTGATTATCAACGAAAACGATACTGACGAAGAAACCGAGGACGACTTTGGTATAAATTCATCCATACAGAAATCTTTTCTCCAAATGATGAATGATGATAATAACCAGGGGTTGTCGATAGAGGTTGATGGTGATCAGTTGGATTCGCTTGATTTTACGCCATCAACTTCTGTTTCACAAACCTGTAACGTGGTCAGTCCTTCAACGATATCCAACTCATTTGCTTCCGAGCTGCGAGGGCTAAATATAAATCCTAAATCTTATGCTTTCGAAAGAGTTGTATGGAAAAAAGGTAATCTGCAATTATGTGACAAACAAGTTTGATTTGGAGGTGATTGTAGTCTTCCAGATAGCATACATAATTTGGAAATTCCATACCAAGTTTGGTACTATTTGTTTCCACGGTCTTTGGAGGAAGATATTGTTAACGAGACTCTAAAATATGCCGGCATAGACAAAGGCTTCAGCTTCAATGTATTCGACCTACGTAAATTTATTGGAATTAAATTCCATATGACATATCAAAAGCTTCCAAATTCGAGAGACTATTGGTCTGAAAATAATCACCGTTGCGTAAATGTTATAAAAAATCAAAGGCGCAGGAGACAATTCGAAAAAATTCGGCAGGTACTTCATTTTAACGATAAAACTAAACAGCCTACTCAAAATGATCCTACTCGCGATAGGCTTTATCTTATACGACCTGTTATTGATGCCCTAAATAAAACTTTTGGGAGTGTTCCAAAGTTAGATAGATTATGTGTGGATGAGCAAATGTGCTACACGAAAATTGGAAGCTACATGAAACAATATTTGCCAAATAAACCTAAAAAATGAAGCTTAAAATTGTATGTTATGTGTGATACTTTAGGATATGCTAACAAATTTGAAGTATATACTGGATCTATTGAGATGCCTGCTGAAGGAGAACCCAATCTACAATCCTCTGCAAATATAGTTTTCAGGCTGCTTCGCGATGTACCTCGCTTCATAAACCACATAGTCTACTTTGACAATTTTTATACAACAGTATTATTATTAGTGTATTTGCGAACACAGGGTATACTAGCTGTTGGAACAATCAGGCGCAATAGGATCAAAAATTGCAAGCTCCCTGATGAGAAAGTAATGATGAAACATGAACGTGGATCGAGTCAGGAGTTTATTTCCAATATATGTGATGTCGATGTGACATCAATTTCATAGAAAGACAACCGAATTGTCAATCTGATTTCCACTTACTTTGGAACTAAACCGACATTGAACACCAATAATGCACAGACGCAACCTTTAACTGTGAAACGATTTGACAAAAAGGAAAAATGTGTTAAAAATATTCCTTGTCCACAAATCATTAAAGATTATAACTGTCATATGGGTGGAGTTGATTTAATAAACAGCTCAATGGGCAGCCACGAAATTTCAATGAAAAGCCAGAAGTGGACAAACCAAATATTTTATCATCTTCTTAATATGACTTGTGTAAATGCTCCATAGGAGCTCCATGCTCCATAGGAGAATAAACAAGAATCGACAAAAATTAGATATGAGATCAATAGATTTTAAGGGGGTCTTCTCATTGAGCAACTTTTTTTTTTTGTTTTTTTTTGCATTTATTTATAGCTTGAGTAGTTGTGAATATGCCCCTAAAAGGATTTTTAGAAATTCTAAATACTTTAGAAGATACAGGCTTTTTTGTGAAGCAAGGTCTTCGTCAAAATGAGCTTCGTCAAACTTTAAACGCGTTTATCTCGAAACCACGTTTTTCGAACTGGCGGCCATGATATCTCCAGTTCAACTGAACCGATTTTCATGAAACAAAGTGGAATCGACGCAGAATTGTCACCATTCTCGGGTGAACCTCGACCATAATTTTAAAAAATTTTTTACTATTTTTTTTTTACACTAAACTACAAAAAAAAAGCCCGAAATTGAATTTTTTTTTTTGAATGGCTGCCATTTTGTCAAAAAAAATCACAAAATTAAGCTTGAGGTTCACCCAAGAATTACATCTATACTGATTATAATCCCGTTTTTTTTTCATTTCAGACGCTCCGGAGACCCGGAATCGTGGCCGCCGTGACGACACCTTTTTTTCACCACCAAATTTGAAGTCTCATTACTTTTTGAACAGCCCACGTATCGAGGCAAAAAAAATTTTTTTATTTACTTTGAAACTTTTGTAATACAATAAATAAAAAAAATTTTCAGTTATTCTTTGCGTTTTCAAATAAGAATTTTTTTAAAAAGGGTCCAAAAAACGGGTTTTGAATGAGAAGACCGCCTTAAGTTGGAGGTAGCTGACGCATTGTTTTCATGCAATACGAAAAATGCTCCTGGACGTGGTCGTCTACCTCTAGAAAAAGAAATCGAAGAAAAACGTCGGAAACCTAATTCACAAATAGCGCCACCCAAGGACACCAGACTAGATATGATCGATCATTGGACTACCATGGACAAAAAAGGAAGGTGCAAGCTGCCAAAATGCTCTGAACAAACAAGGATGTTTTGCACAAAGTGAAGGTAAATTTGTGTTTAACTTTGGAAAAAAATTGTTTTTATGAATATCATCACACATAAGTTTGTATTGTGTTCTTTTTTTATATTTCATTATAATATCGAATTAACTTTTTTATGTAGGTACTTATTTTTATGTTTTTGAATTTAATTTTCTGTTCTATTATTTACATTGATTTGAATAATTTTCAACAAATAAAAAACATTTTAAAACTAAAATTAAGTTATATTTTGTACTTCTTCTGTGAATGATTTATCTTCGAAAGAAGACTGAGGGTGAGTGCTCAGTGTATCCTGTAAGATACAACCAATATTTTCTAAATAACTTTAAAATAAAATAAAATTTTGGAAAATCTGGTGTACAGTTGTTGATTTCTCATCTTTTACCTATATATAAAATTTTTTCATCAAAATCGGCGTTCATAAGCATTTAAGGGTTAACACTCAAATGTGAAAAATTTGTATGTAAGTAAAAGCCCGGATATATTTGATAATTTAAACAAAACTCAGAGGCAGTGTCCACAGCTACCCACACTGTATTGCTGTACTTCACGGGACTGCTGGAAATGTATATTGCGAAGCCTCTTTCCTCGGAATTGATGTTTCGGATGTTTTAATTTGGGCTATAAATATTTTTGGCCCAACTTTTACAAACGTCAATTATCGGTAAAAGTTTATCGCCACGTATTTCTTATTGACGCAGCTCTCTGTTGTCGAACGCCATAATACGAGTTGTTCAGTTGAGATTTTAGCCATTTTTCAATAAGAACCTTTTTCAGATCTTGTTTGTTTGTATTGTCTGTCCTTTTCCGCCTAGTGGTGATGATGGTAAGCCATTAGCCTGTCCTAAGCCAGTGAAAAGGAGGAGGGTTGTGTCATGCGTATTTGGACTACGGTTCAATTATGTATGGCACGTAAAAACATAGGTTGCCATGAGCCCTCGCTTTGAGATGCAAAATCATGGAAGTGGGACATAAATCTGGTTATTGTACCTGCGTATCCGTAGCAAATGATATAAAACATACTGTTAGCACGGGGATAGTCATTAAACCTGGTTTGGTGACTGACAAATACTGGCATGAATAAAAATCTGATATTCTCAATGGGTGTAAGAGAATAAGTGATGATAAATAAATAAATAAATAAATAAAATTCCAACGATAGGGTCTAGATATGCTAAGAATAAAAATTGGTTAAAAAGAATGGTCAAAATTGGAGGTTAAAAATTGGATGTATAAAAATGGTTGTAAACAAGTGTATAAAATGGGTGTACACAAGTTGTATTGTCGTGGAGTGTTATCAAGGAGTGTTAACAAGGAGTGTTATCAAGGAGTGTGATAATGGAAGTTTGCAAGATGAATTCTTATGTGGAGTTTGAGTGTTATCAATGAGTGTGATAATGGAAGTTTACAAGATTAATTCTTGTGTGGAGTTTGATCTGGATGCATAATAGACCCTGTGATCGAGCATGCTACATTGTGGTAATGTTGTATGCTGGCTGATCAAGTTTTCTAATTAAATTTAGATAAGGCGATCAGTTTTGGAATTAAACAAGTGTGACAGTCAACAGGTTTGGCTGAAGCACTTTATGTCTTGGATTTGTTATACATTTCCAAGTCATAGCAATTACCCAAACTAGTGTCTATCGGTATAATATACCGGGATACTAAGATAAGCTTGCTTATCAAGTCATGTGTGCTTAAACTATCAATTCATGTCGGTTTTTGTCGGAAACTATTCTAAGGTGGAAACCCCTTTGCCCGGGGGACTATCGTGGGCTGGCCCTTCGGGGAGTTTCGTGCTGGCTGTGGTAAGCTTAATGTCGCAAGCTAGGCGTGGCGTTGCGTCTCTGAACAACCAGGCTGGCATATCCTATATGCAAGAGATTTTAGGTCGGTCTCGCTCCTTACCAATGGAGGTGGATTGAATTTAACCTCAAATTAAATGTCCACAATTTGGTACTATGGTTGTCGGATTGGAAATTCTTTTACCCAAATGGTAGATGGCGCCTTATCAGAGTACGGTATAAGTTTTGAAAATCTGATTTCCATGGGGCACTGGTCATGCCCGGAAAATAATTAATTTTATATGGCGTTAATGGCAATCAAATTCTGCATGAAATGATTGAAACGAAGGGTTACTCAGTAAAAATCTTGGGTGCTGAGTGCCTGAAAACTGGTCGATAAATTTAATTGTATTCCTAAACCCATTGGACTTGAGAAAACAACTCCCAAGTGACGTTGGTCCTAGATACTGCACTACCAAATTAAGTCTGACAGTTTGTCGGTGAGAAATATATTGTGCTGAGTCCGTATAGGTCTCAGTGCGATTGTTTCGTGGCACCGAATTCTGAAAGCCAATCTGTTGAGAGTTGATTTCGACAGTCCATGACTCCT
Organism: Tetanocera ferruginea; assembly: GCA_958299015.1. Classification (NCBI taxonomy): domain Eukaryota; kingdom Metazoa; phylum Arthropoda; class Insecta; order Diptera; family Sciomyzidae; genus Tetanocera; species Tetanocera ferruginea. The sequence goes on from OY282640.1 coordinate 40,858,469, forward strand.
CGCCAAGGGGCAAAGTAGAATAAGACCGTAAGGTAGGTGTCTACTATAAACACACGACTCTGTTCTTTTTCGAACATGGCGGTCCAACTTATTCGACAAATTTTCAATGGAGTTGAAGTCTGGTGACTAGGGAGGAGAATTAAGTTGTTTTTTACCACACCTTTACAGCTACCACACCTTCAAAACAACCGGTCGTTGTCTTGTTGAAAGTACCAGTTTCCCGTGAGACCCATTTCTTTTCATCGATTCCATGAAATTTGTTAGAGTTACTTCTAATATATCAAGCGATCCATGGTCGTGTTAAAAAAACACGTATTTTCATACCCAGTCACACAAATGCAAGCCCATAAAATTTGCATGAAATATTTTATATTTTAAATTTTAGGGCTATGTGGGAGGTGGGCGTATTCGTGGATGGATGCCGTTAATTTTTCTTACACGTCTTAGTTTTTGTTAAAAATGATTAAATGTCTAATTTTACTTTTGTAGCTTCGACAGAAGCCTATTTATATAGTTTTCAATTTTGGGGTTGTATGGGAGGTGGATGAAATACCCTAAACCAACTTTTCCAAAAAAAAAAATAATATTATTGAAAATGGGTGTGTCCGTGGGCGGATGAAGCCTATATTTGTATACATTTAAATGTTGATGAAAAATTTAAACATACCAAATTGTTTTCCTGTAACTAACAGTAAATGCTTTTATTATGCTTTCTCTATGGGAGGTGGGCGTGTTCATAGACGGATACCACCCAATTTTTGAACACCCCTTAGTTTTGGAATGAAATACATACATACCAAATTTCATCTCTCTATGACAAACATAACCTTAATTATTGAGTTTTAAACATTTTGGGTTGTATGGAAGGTAGGCGTGTCTGGGCAGATTCCAAAAATATTCAATAGTGCAGATCCTTGGCTCCATGTGATCATGTGTACCAAGTTTCATCCAATTATCTCAACTCCTTCTTCTTATCGACTCACGAGGTGACGCTGATCAAGAATATATATACTTTTCTATACCGCACTCGCTTCGTTCTATGCGTTACAAACGTTTGCACAAAGTTAATATACCCTCACCTTTCAGGTATAGGGTATAAAAATAAACATCAAGTTGAGTTTAATTTATTAAGAGCAAAGTGCCGGCAGCACTGCAAAAAACTCTTGCACCCTCAATTTTTTAATGACAAAACCATAGTGGATTTTGAAAGCTAAATCCCACAAGTTTCATGGAGTTTTTTTGAGTTTAACGTAACTCAACTCAACTCAACTCAACTCAACTCAACTCAACTCAACTCGACTCAACTCTCAACTCAACATTAAGGGTTAACTACGAGCAATTCTCGAGTTTACTCTGCATGTAAACACTCTGCAAGTAAGAATTTTATTTTAAGTTAAACTCAAAACACATGTGCTCTACGTTTGAGCTAAAACCAATTTGCATGAGCTTTTAACTAATACTAAAAAGTTGCCCATAAAATATATGCAATTATATTATATGAAATATTAAAATGTTTTTTTGATAGGCATCTTTACATGAGTGCTGTTGCTGTTGAAACATGCTTCAAATGTTTTAAAAAATCATTTCAAATAAGTTGACAGTTACAATAATAATATAACAAGAATTAAGAGTGGCATGTAATTTAAAAACGCATGTTCGCCTTATGTTATTTTTTTTCATGAAAAAGCATTGCTGACAAATTTTTTAAAGTAAAATACAAGGACAGCAAAAACAAAAGAAATTAGCATCGGCGTAATTTGGATTCTGTGGATAATTCGCCTAACTACTTAGATATTTCAAGTATAAAACTCTTACCGCAAAATTTAAAGCTACAACTGTAATGTTCATATAATATAACTTATTATACATGCCTCTTCAATCGGGACGACCAGAATGCATTAAATCCAAAAGCGGTCAGCATGATTTAAGCTTTTCGTTGAAATGTCTAGTAAAAGTTGGAAAAACTGCTTGAGTTTTTGTATTTTTGTATTATAATTGCTGTATCTTGTTCGTTTTCAAAAAACAAAAAAATTTTTCGAAAAAGTCAGTGAAAACATAAACAGTGTTTGAACTTTAACAATTTTGTATTTAAAAACAAAGCATCGTGTGGATAATTTGAATTAAACAAAAATTGCTCAGAGGTGTCTTGGTTGACGTAAAATGACCCTTCTACACTAAGAGAAAAATATATTACTTAAATTTATGAAAAAACGTATATAATTTGCGCAAAAACACCGTAGTTGTCGCACTAAAAATGCAATTACATAAAATAAATACGTAAATATTAAATAATTATATTAAAATAAAAAATAAAAAAAATTGTTAGTCTTCAAAACCGTCCATAAGACGGTCATAACAATCGCATAAGAGTCGATAGAGTAACCAACGTGCAAATACATGTTAGATTATGAGCAAAGTATACCAAAGTCATCATATTTCTATGTTTTTTATTTCAGGGTACCTTAAAAATTGTTAGTAGGATAGAAGTTAGGATAACTAATGACTGCATCGTCTGAATATAAAAAACTAAAAGGTTTTCTTAAGTACAAAAGATTATTTTAGATTTGAAGAAAGAAATCAAAAAAATATTTATTTATCTGGTTTTTAAAAAAATTTCATTTTTTATTTAAAAAAAAAAAAATATCATTCCTTCAAAACCGTGTATTAAGCGCTTTAAAGAAGTGCGCAGAGACGTAGGGGAATCTATCAAAAGTTTTTCGATACATTTTCTCTACCGACTTAAAAAGTTTTGAGCAAAACATGATAAAGTTTGATACATGCATAAAATAAAGATTTATATAGAGAGTGTTAATTGTCTATAACTCGAAAAGTTTTGCTCCAACAGACTTCAAATATCTAACAATATTTGTTCAAAGTTGCTGTATTGGGAAAAAAAAATAAAATAGTATTAAAACAAAAAACCGATTTTCTGATCCCTTTCTATCCTTAAGAGTTACTTGACTTCTTTTGTTTTTAAATGCTAAATCTAGATTGCTGAACAAATAGTTACATAACGTTCAATTTCATTGCGGCTTTTTTTAAATGTTTAATAAAGGATTAATTTCTTTTCTAGCACGCTGAATTTTGTCTTCCAGTTCAGGAATCCCGAAAAAATTTTAAAAAAATAGTAGTAACGCGCAAAAACCCTCGCTTGTCGAAATCAAGTTTGTCCGAATCAGTGGAAAAAGCCTTTGGTATAGTTGTAGTTGTTAATTTTGAGCGCCACGCGATGCACCCAATTCCAACCGGTTTCAGTTATCGCGGTCCTTGAGAAAAAATACCACTCTTTATTTTTCTTAATTCAACAAAACGCGTTTACTTTATTTACAATATTAAAATTGACCCTCAACCTGTATTAAAAATTCTAAAACAAAACCCTTAAGCCTGAAACTTTAACAATCCTGCCAATCACAATCGATTGTTTACCCTAGGATAATAATTGGAACCTTAAGTTCCATAAAAAAAAAATGGCATTTCTTTAAATAATAAATACTACCCTGAGTTTTTCTCTCAGTGCAGGGTAAATTTTATAACAATCAATATAAGTTATAATAACAAAAAAAAAAAAAAAAAAAAATTGGCCATTTCAGCCCTTAAAAAGACGTTGACCGAGCTTCTTATGATCAATTGTGTTGTGTGTGTTATTAAATGTTTGCACACAATTAACCGAGAACTGGACCTACATGTTTTATGCCGACTTTGAACGGCTTAAGGTCATGCTCTCTAGAAGCTTTACATGGCATTATTTACTCTCTGAGGTTGGCCATTGTCTGCAAAGAGGTGGTGAACATTTTTTTTTAATGAAAAAACTTCCGCCGCGAGTGGGAATCGATCTCGAGCTCCGAGAATGCTAAGCCACACACTTAACCTGCATGCCAAGGATACTACTAAGTTATAATACATGCTACAATATTTGTGACTTATAAAATTCATGGACGTTAATTATTTATTTTTCAGTGTAATATAAATTTTATGTATTAAAAAAAAAAAAAAACAAATTGGCCATTTCAGCCCTTGAAAGGACTTTGATTGAGCTTCTTATGATCAATTGTGTTGTGTGTGTTATTCAATGTTTGCACACAATTGACCGAGAATTGGACCTACATGTTTTATGCCGACTCCGAACGGCTAAAGCTCATGTTCTCAAGAAGCTTTACATGGCATTATTTACTCTCTGAGGTTTGCCATTGTTTGCAGAGAGGTGGTGACCGATCAGAAAAATTTTTTGTTGAAAAAAACTTTTCGCCGCGGCTGGGGATCGAACCCGGGCTCCGAGCATGCTAAGCCACACACTTAACCTGCATGCCACGGTCACCACTATGTACTTTATGTATTAATCACCACTTTATGTATTAATTTTCCAAATTATTAAATTTAAATTTAGATACATAAACTTTATATAAAATAATAAATGTCGAATCTTTTGAAAAATTTAAGCAAAATCAATATTGTATTCTCTGTATAAAATACCGCAATTATAGAAATACCAAAAAAACGCGTTATTTTATGTTGTGGCATAAATTTATTTAAATACAATTCCTGAAAATTCTTTTCAGGAAAAAAAGTACTTAATTGAAAAGTCACTATCGGGTCTTGAACCCGGGAGACTCCCGCGTGATATCCAGGTGACTTAACCACTGGTATACCGCGTCTCTGGCTAATTGCTTGGCTAAGACTGCACTTAGGCCGTTTGCATGCATGCGTTTTTTTACCAGAGTAAGGCCTGATTTAGCCAATGCGGGAAGACGCAATACAGAAAATTTTCAAATAGGGATAAGATTTCAGGACGTAGTATTCGAATCTAAAAAGAAAATTAGCGTTGTAGCCAATTTCCGAATCAGTCCTGGGGCTTTCTTTATGACTACCTACCTTGCGCTATGTCCATACAATGGCTGCGATCATCTCGTAATCTTGACTCCAATACTTGGTCTTCCAAAACTAAATCTTCGTAATTGCAGGGAATCTGTAAAGCATTCCCTGTTAATCTATTAGGATTTAATTCTTTATTCATTAAAATCACATTTTAAGACAAATCAAACTAATTTTCACTCTTCACTTAAACTTATATTTTAAAAACAACCCCAAAATTTAATATTTTTTATTTCACGGTACTGTTTGAAGAAATCACACCATCTTTTTCTCGACCTGTCGCAGCTCTGAAAACTCGCCTTCACAAGTTTTCCTTAATCACCATTTTTTCCTTAATCAAACATTTCTGCTGGGAAATTATATGACGATATAGTAAGACAATGATAGCATAAAAGCCCGTCCTACGGCGAGTTAGAACCGTTTAGAATATAAACAAGTAAAGAAAGTCTTAAGTCGGTCTAGGTCGACCGAATATGAAAAACAATAAACCTACTTTTCAAAAAACAAAATAATATTATTGAAAATGGGCGTGTCCGTAGGCGGATGAAGCCTATATTTTATATGCATTTAAATGTTGATGATAAATTTACACATACCAAGTTTTATTCCTGTAGCTCACAGTTAATGCCCTTATTGTGCTTTCGCTATGGGAGGTGGGCGTGTTCATGGACGGATTACTCCCAATTTTTGAACAGACCTTAGTTTTGGTATAAAATACATACATACCAAATTTGATCTTTCTATGACAAACATAATCTTTTTTATTGACTTTTAAACTTTTTGGGTTGCATGGGAGGCAGGCGTGTCCGTAGGCAGATGATGTCCATTTTTCAAAACCATCTCTGTCTTGTCATAACAAACATACGTGCCAAATTTTAGCTCTGCAGGTTAAACAGAGGTTTATTTATTGCGTTTTAAATTTTTGGGTTGTATGGGAGGTGGGCGAGGCCGTGGGCGGATGATACCCATTTTGTGTGTTGTCCGTATACACAGGATAAGAAGAAGGAGTTGAGATTGGATGAAACTTGGTACACATGATTACATGGACCCAAGGATCTGCACTATTGAATATTTCTGGAATCCTCCCACGGACACGGCTACCTGCCATACAATGCAAAAATTGAAAACTGCTTAAATAAGCTCATAATTAACCTACAACAATAAAATTTAGTATGTATGAGTTTTGTATCAACACAAAGATGTCTTCGAAAAATGGGTGTCGTCCGCCCACGGACACGCCCACCTCCCATACAACCCAAAAATTGAAAACGCAATAAATAAGCTTCTGTTTAACCTACAGAGATAAAATTTGGCATGTGTGTTTTTTATAACAAAAAAAAGACGGTTTGGAAAAATGGACATCATACGCCCACGGACACGTCCACCTCCCATACAACCCAAAAATTTAAAACTCAATAAATAAGCTCGTGTTTAACCTACAGAAATAAAATTTGGTGCGTGTAAAAATGGGTGTCATCCACACACGAACACGCCCACCTACCATACTACCCAAAAATTGAAAACTCAATATATAATCTTATGTTTAATCTACTGCGATAAAATTTGCTACGCATGTTTTTTGCAACAAACCAAAGATGATTTTGAAAAATGGACGTCATTTGCCGACGGACACGCCCACTTCCCATACAACCCAAAAATTGAAAACGCAATTAATAAGATTATGTTTTACGTACAGAGTTTATCTCTGTACTTTTGGGTACGTTTGTTTTTTTTTAACATAACAAAGATGGTTTTGAAAGATGGATGTCATCCAATCACGGACACGTCCACCTCCCATACAACCCAAAAATTGAAAACTCAATAAATTAGCTTGTGTTTAACCTACAAAGATAAAATTTGGTTTGTGTGTATTTAATACCAAAACTAAGATGCATTAAGAAATTTGGCGTAATCCCTCCACGAACACGCCCACCTCCCATGCAATCCGCAATAGCGAAAATACTATAAAGGCATTAACGTGTGAGCTACAGGAATAAAATTTTTAATTTTTATAAATGTTTGTAAATTTTTCATCAAAATTTAAATACATATATAATATGGTCTTCATCCGTTCACGTACACGCCCATTTTCAATACTATTATTGTATTTAATAGTCGGGCTTGACCGACTTTAGACTTTCTTTACTTGTTTCATACCAAATAAATACTTCTGTAAAGATAGCCCAAGATCTTCAGCCCAAATTTTTGTTCAATTCGCCGTCAATTATACCTCAGATATGATTTCGCCGCAACAACAAAATAAAACATTAAATAAAATTTTCACAAAAATTTGAAAAAAAACCATGTCATTTAATTGCATAATATGTCCTGTTTACCAACATTTGTCCTTCATACCGTAAAATGGCCTGCACATGAAAAAGTCAGGTTTTGAAAATGTCATGAATGGAAAAAGTCAAAATTGAAAAGCAATTTGCTTGAAAGTAGCCAGATTACACCTTCATAGTGTCTGGGCAAAGTTTGCATTATCCTTTTGATCGTAAAAATCGTCCTTCCTATGGTGAATTTTTACCAAATGCATCAATAGTAATTTTGAAGACTTTTTTTTCGGAAAAAACGTCAAAAAGGGTAGAAGACGAAAAGTTCTCATCCCGGATTTTTGCTCAAAAATGTATTTTGACAAGAATAATCGATTGGCACTATGCTCAAGTTCTGATCAATCGTCTTTCGTGGTGAAATTTGAGCCGAAAAGCAATATAAGCGCTTCTTGTATGAAAGTCAGATTTAACACTCCCAAAAGTAGTTCCACAACAAAAGTTCCTATACTGGATTTTTGATATGTGACAGCTTATGGAAAAAGGATGGTTTTGTCTTCTTGTACCCAAGTTGCTATCAACCGTCCTTCATACTGTAAAAAGGCCTGCAAGTGAGATAGTCGGGTTTTGAAAATGAAATGAATGGAAAGAGGCGTAAAAGTCAAAATTGAAAAGCGATTTGCTTGAAAATAACCAGATTACACCTTTCATAGTGTCTGAAAAAATTTGTATTATCCTTGATCGTAGGAAGCGTTTTTTGTTTTTGCTTTTTGGCCCAAACTTCACCACGAAGGACGATTGATGGGAACTTGAGCAAAGTGCCAATCGATTTACTTGTCAAAATATGTTTATGAGCGAAAATCCAGGATGCGAACTTTTTATATTCTACCCTTTTTGACGTTTTTTCCGAAAAAATCTTCAAAATTACTATTGGTGCATTTGGTGAAAATTCATCATAGGAAGAACGATTTGTACGATCAAAAAAATAATGCAAATTTTTTTTCAAATACTGTGAAGGTGTTATCTGGTTATTTTCAAGCAAATCGATTATCAATTTTGATTTTTACGCCTCTTTCCATTCATGACATTTTCAAAACCCGACTATTTAACTTGCAGGCTATTTTACGGTATGAAGGACGATTGATACCAATTTTGGGAATAGGAGACAAAATCATTCTTTTTTCATAAGCTATCACATCTCAAAAATTCAGGATGAGAACTTTTGTTTTGAGACCACTTTTAGTAGGTACTTTCATACAAAAATCCAGATATTTTTCCTTTTCGGCTTAAATCTCACCACGAAGGGCGATTGATCGGCAATGAAGCATTCTGCCAATCCAATTTCTACATCAAACTAAAAATCAAGAAATCAGAATTTATCATGAAATATTTTCGTATTGAACGTTTATACTTAAAAATCTTTTAAAATAATTCTAACTGTTTGGCCGTTCTACGGTAGGAAGAATAATGATGAAGGTAATTCGTTTAAATTATTTGAAGATCATTATATATATATTATAATTTTCATACATTTTGTTGAAAAAATAATTACAATTCAGCAATAAATCGTAGTTGTTCATTGAGCTTTTAATGTAATTTAACAAATTAAATTTTCTATAAATTTAAATTTTATAAATTTTTAAGTTTCTAATTTAGTAAATAATAACAATAATTTTTTTGTATTTTGCTTTAAAAAATTTGTTTTAGTTGAATTTAGCAATTTTTATTTAATTACGGCGAATTTAAATTCTTTGACTGATTTTTGCGGCGAATTCAAAACAAGGGTTGAGTTTAAAATTTGGGATAAAGACTTTTGGCTTACTTCACACCGGTATAAAAAATTGTCTATGCATACTTTCAGGCTGAGCATTATTTCCGATAACTTAAGTTACAAAATTTGAAAAGCACTGTAAAAGGAAGAACAAAATTTAAGTTTGAGGGATATTAGGTGTGGAGCGTAAAGCTTGTATTTTATACTTTAATATGGTTTAGTAGTATGTTTAAACAATATGATGAATATGAATATGATGGATACAGTCTAATGGATATGGTAGGTAGATGAGAGATGAATTATAGAAATGGCATAATACACACGGTTACATGGGTTCTGTATATTGGAATGTTATAATGAATGCTTTAAACAGGATGATTTTATATATATATATATATATATATGGTATTGTGAAAATGTTTATTTGGTGAATGGCTCTTTAACGCGGGGAGTAATATAATTCCACGCTTATGTCTGATTTTAAAATATTAAAAAAAAATATATATTTTTTATACCGTTTAGATTAAGCATTACATCTAGCCATTTATATAGCAATAAACATAAAGAAAATTTATGAATATAATAATAATCAGACAGAATTTTAAGCATTTTCAGCATAATAAAGAGATGAAAAGATTTAATGTACACACACCAGTTCGGAACACCAAATAAAAATTCTTCTCACATATAAACAATTACACTTAGATGAACATGAACCTAAATGCTGCGAGCAGCGATGTTAAACAAAATTGAGTGACCTACTCAACCTCAGTCACTCATTTGCCGAATGTATGCATGACAAGTTGTCGTACAAAAGCTGTGCCATCCATAAAATACTGTTGGTTATAAAGCCTAAACATGAAATACTCAACCAACCAACCAACCAACCAACCAACCCAATTTTAAACATCCATTTAGGGCGAAAGGAAATGACTTTTTATGAACAGGACGACAAATCGCGACCATTATGCTGTGATATCGGTACTGGCCTATATGACTTTAATAACAACCCTCAACCGGAAGGACGATAGAAACACAAACATGCACATGAACATGAACATGCAACATAAAAATCCAAAGCAAAAGAAAAGAAAGTGTAAAAAAGTAAGAACGAAAGAACGAAATTACCAAAAGTCAAAAGCAACCAAAAAAGAAATCGTCAAAGTGGAATTCACATAAAATGCGATGAAACAAAAACTCAAAACAAGGGAACGAGTAGCAAAGCAAAGAAGCAAAACTAAAGGAGCTGTGACATTGTTGGGCGGCTGATAAGGCGCTGCTAGTAGCGCTGAAAGCTTTCAGCGTTTTTTCAATCAACATATTCATTGTTCAGCCTCAGTTTTATGTATCTGGAAGAAAAGAAATATAAAAAAAAAAATAAAAATAAACAAGAAAAATAAACAAAAAAAAAAACAACAAATTTCTAAGTAGCAGCGGATTGTAACGTGCTTAATCCCACAAAAAATACACGCACCCAACAAATGCCGCCACTGCATACAACGCCCACCCTTTGAAGTAATCAGCAGTTTACAGAAAAGTTCCAACTTCCCACTTATTGTTTTTTTTTTTTTTTATATTCTGCTCTTTTGTGCTGAAAGCAAAAACGTTGAAAAAAAAAATGTGTTACCATTTCGTTGAAAGCAGTTGGGAGATAGAAAGCTTTTTTAGCGGCACATTTTCACTGTTCGTTTGTTTGTGGGTCAGCGTCCCATAAAAATTTTTCGAATTGCTTCGGAGTTCGGGAAAAAGTTGTTATAGTTGTGCTTTTTTGCACTTTGCAGACAAACCGCCGTGCCGCACACAAACCACTAGCTTCCTAAGTTGGCTGCCCTTCATTCTTTAGTGCTGCTTGTTATACGTATGGCTGCATAGCTTTACAGCCTAAAAGTAAGCTTTTATTTTACGTTGTTAACCAGTCAGCCAACAGTTAGCTATTCATCGTGCTGCCCCATAATAAGCTGCTCGAGACTTTCATTCACAAAAGTTACTAAGCTTTGCTGCATATTTTGACTAGTACACTGTTTGCAGCGCTGCACAAGTCTGCACATTGCGCTGGCGCAGTTGTGTCAAGAACTGTGTTATGCGTTCGTTATGCTCTCTGTCGATTTCTCTTTGAAGGCGCGCGTGTTTGATTGCGTTTGTGCTTTTGTGTGTTACGCTCAATTTCAGGCTGTCGTTTTCATTTGCCTTGCTAGCTGGCTTACGTTGTCCTTGTAACCGTTATGTGACTATAATTCCCTAGTTTTTTTTATTTTTATTTTTATTTTTCGTTCTCGTACATCGTTATGTGCTCGTTTTCTCGTCCTATATTTGCTGTTGTTGTTGTTGTTGTTGTTTTAGTTGTTATGTGTTTCATTTTCATGCAGATGATGTTCAACTTACGAACTGTCAAGTTTTGGCGAGCAGAGCAGCACGTCTGTTTTTGACAGTTGCCACTGCTTAATTGTCCTTTGCACATCGTCCACCAATTCATCCATATCTGCAAACATACATGCATTCCACAAACTAGCAGCCACCCACACCCATTTGAGTGGTTGTAGTTTTAGTTTTACTCTTTCTCCGTGTTCTTTAAGCCTAGCATTGAAAATTCTTGCTACTGCGAAACCATTTTTAAAGCAGCCCATTTTTAACACTAGTCCATCGTCCGTCGTTGACTTGGATATATATATATATATATATATATACAACTATATGAATGGCTTGTTGGTAGCATCAACTTAATTTGCGCTTTGTTTCTTTCATTCCTTGGTCTCTTGCTTTGTTATCGATATTCTTGCAAACAACCTTCAACACACACAGAATTCGGCTAGCTGCTGCGTCTTCAGCCTCAATCTTACTTGACTCGCGCTAGTCCTGTTTGTTGTTGTCTTAACTTATGGTACCACTCCTTGTTGTTGTTATTGTTGTTGTTGTGAGTTTTTTCTTTTTGTTTTCTGTTATTAGGTACCTATATATGTGGGAGCATGTGTCACAAAATATTGATTTGAGAGCGTCGCACCGCTCAGCTTAGCATCGTGCCTTTCTTGAATCCATCCACAAGTCTTCAGTTTTTTTATAAATTAGCCGAATATTATATTAATTTTTTCCAAACTTTTACAGATATTGGAGAAAGTTTTATAATTGAAATCGTGGTATTCCTGGCTAACAAAAAAATTATTTGTTTTTTGTTTGAGTTTAAGAAGAAATCAATTCTTCTTAATTCATGCTGATGTAAGGTTATTTTGGGAAATTATTTCAAAATACGTTAAGGAAACATTATTTGTATCTTATTTTTATACCCCCACGCGTACTGCGAAAGGGGTGTATTAATTTTGTCACGACGTGTGTAACGCCCATAAGGAGGCGTGGTAGGTATAGAAAAGTATATATATTCTTACTCAGCATCACCACCTGAGTTGATTTAGCCATGTCCGTCTGTCTGTCCGTCTGTCCGTCTGTCTGTGGACACGGTTGCGCCCGTAATTTTGAAGCTATCGTGCTGAAATTCGATATTTAAGCTTTTTTTTAAAAGCTAAGATCAAGTTCTAGAATGCGCTAAATCGGATGAAAACCACGCCTACCTCCCATACAAGCCCAATAATGAAAACTCCATAAAGAAGCAAATATTCAAGTAACAAAACTTAAATTCGGTATTTGTGTAATCTATGTCGAAACTGAATTGTGTTCGAAAAATGGGCATAGTCCACCTTCTAACACGCCCACCTCCCATACAACTCTAATATTGAAAACTATATATAGAGGCTTGTGTCAAAGCTACAAAAGTAAAACTAGATATTTATGCGTTTTATATTAAAATTAAAACATGATAGAAAAATGGGCTTCATCCACTCACGAACACGCCCACCTCCCATACAACGCCAAAATTGAAAACTAGTAAAATTAGATAGTTATTATTTCTATATAAAAACTAAGACGTGATAGAAAAATTTGCGTCATCCACCCACGAACACGCCTACCTCCCATACAACCCCAAAATTGAAATTTATATAAATAGGCTTCCGTCAAAGCTACAAAAATAAAATTAGATATTTATTCATTTTATGTCAAAATTAAGACTTGCTAGAAGAATGAACGGCATCCACCCACGAACACTCCCACCTTCCATATAACCCTAAAATTTAAAACTCTATAAAAAGGCTTCTCTTCAAGCCACAGGAAAAAAATTTGATACGTTTGCATTTTATATCAAAACTAAATCGAGGAAGAAAAGTGGGCGTCATCCGGGTCATCATTACTAATTGGGGTTGTGTTCTTTCAATTAGAGTTGATTTGAAATATTATTTTAATAACAAAAAAAAAAAGAAAAATGGCGGACTTAAAGCGGTGTGGTTGTGACAAATTATAAATACAGAAATAAATGAGGAATGTGGTATTTTGTTAAAAGACACAAAACAAAGAGTTTTGTTGAGTGTCGAAACAAAAATAAATAGTATTGACCCTGATGGGAAAACATTTCTTTCTCGCTCAAAATGCAAATAATATAATTCCTGTTCACAAAAAAAAAAAAAAAAATATCAGTTAAGTACGTGCAGGAAGCCTGATGGTGTGGGATAGCTTTTTTTGGCATGGAACCAAAAATGCTTACAATAATTATGAATTTTTACATGATATCTATGAAACAAGTTCCTGAATTTTAGTCCAGTAAACATTAATGTACAAAATAAACAAAGAAAAAAAAACACAAATCAAAAGTTTTTTGCATATAACTTGATCAAGTTTTAACAAAAAAAATAAAGTTTTTTGCATATAACTTGCTTTTTTTTAAGAATGCATAGCCAAGATGTACAGATGTAGCAAAAATGTACAAATTTTGAATGTTTACAAATATCGGCTACAAAACATTTTGAAATTTTTTGTCTTTTCAAACTCTTTTCAGATCCCATACAAATCGATATTTCGTCATTTTCCAAAAGATGTTCTTTTAATCACCAGAAGAATTTTTTCAAGCAACAATTTTTTTTTTTCATGAAAAATAGAATTACTTTGTCAATTACAGACTGATTTTTAAAAAGTAAATCGCGTTCAAATTTCTAATAAATATATTTTATGAGTCCGTACAAAACTATTGTGATCTCTACATAATTAAGTGTTTAGAAAAATCATCATAGTTTCAAAGAGTCAAAAAATTTAAAAAATGTTGAATTTGCCGAGTAAAAACAATAAACTATTAGCCAAAAAAGTAACATGACCTTGAAAAAATCTATTAAAACGACTCCATAGAAACTGCGCTGTAAAACGTAATTCTACGTCAAAATATGTTTCGCGCCTAAGGCTTAACCAATGGTTTTAAAAGCAGGGCCTGTTTCTGCCAGTACGAAATTGGAATCTAGTGACAGATATGAAGAGTACCTACTGTGGTGGTGGGAACACTGCTCAAGGAGTTTGAACGGCAACGCTGACAACAATTCCGCCAAAAAATATATTATCGCGGAAACTCTAATTATGCATGACAGCGTTAAAGTTCCGCTGCCCGACTTTAACGAGGTCTTAACAGCTATAGCTCAGCTTAAAAACAACAAAGCCGCAGGAGCCGATGGCCTACCGGCTGAGCTGTTTAAGACCGGTGGCGAAGCTCTATTTAAATGCATTCACAGACTTCTATGCAGAATATGGTTGAAAGAATGCATTCCAGATGATTGGAACCTCAGTTTGCTCTGCCCAATCCACAAGAAAGGCGATCCCACCATTTGCGCCAACTACCGTGGGATTAGCCTTCTTAATATTGCATATAAGGTCCTGTCGAGCGTATTATGTGAAAGACTAAAGCCCATCGTTAACTAACTGATTGGACCTTATCAGTGTGGCTTCAGACCTGGAAAGTCCACCATCGACCAGATCTTCACTCTCCGACAAATCTTGGAAAAGATCCCCGAAAAACAAATCGACACACACCATCTTTTTGTCGATTTCAAAGCCGCCTTCGACTGTCCAATAAGTAGTCACCTATACTCCATCATGTCTGAATTTGGTATTCCAGCGAAGCTAATACGTCTTTGCAGGATGACACTGAACAACACCAGCAGCGCAGTAAAATTCGGGAAGGACCTCTTCCTTCCATTCGATACCAAGCGAGGTTTTAGGCAAGGTGATTCCTTATCGTGCGACTTTTTCTTTAATATAGTCATGGAGAAGACTGGTGTATTCTGATGATATTGATATCATTTGACAGAATACGCGCGAAGTGAGTGCAGCATTCTCCAGGCTAGAAGAAAAGTCGAGTCGAATGGGTCTTGCAGTGAATGCAGATAAAAGGAAGTATCTTGTGTCAACAAACAAACAGTCTCAGCGTCTAGGAAACCACGTCACCGTTGACAACACCTCCTTTGAGGTAGTGAAGGACTTTGTTTACCTGGGATCCAGCATTAACTCCTCCAACGATATCAGTATGGAGATTAAACGAAGGATTACTCTTGCCAACAGGTGTTACTTTGGGCTCAGTAGGCAATTGAGAAGCAGAGCTCTCTCTCTCGACGAACAAAACTGACGCTCTATAAGTCAATAATCATGCCCGTCCTACTATACGCATCACAAACCTGGACGTTGAGCAGCTCTGATGAAAGGACTTTGGGAGCGTTCGAGAGAAAAATCCTTCGCAAGACCTATGGTCCAATCTGCGTCAATGGTGAGTACCGAAAACGATGCAACCACGAGCTGTATGAGCTATATGCCGACATCGATATAGTCAAGCGTATTAAAATAGAGCGGCTTCGCTGGCTAGGTCATGTCGAGAGAATGAACAACGAAGCTCCAGCGAAAAAGATATTGGATTTGGTACCCAGCGATGGCCAACGCAGACGAAGAAGACCGCATCTCCGTTGGAAAGACCAGGCATTGGATAACTTGACGACGCTTGGAGTTTCCAACTGGCGCCAGCAAGCGCACGATAAAAGAGGCTGGCGCAAATTCTAAGACCAGGCCAAAACCGAACAAAGGTTTTAAGCGCCATCTAAGTAAGTAATGACTGGGCTGAACAAGAGTAATAAATTCAGCACAAATCCATTCTCAAGTCCTACCTCAATATTAATTTCTGTTAATTTATGTTTCAGTATTGCTTAAATAATTTTTTTTAAAAAGTTTACTTGTGCCATACATAAACAGCTATTTTAAGGCAGCTTTTTTAAGGTCTTAAGAGTCCCCCAATTCTGTTACCAAAGTCAATAGCAACTGTCGAAAAACAGAAGCTAGTAGCATATTTTTCCACAATAGGGGTATTTTCAGGAGAGCTATGCATAATATAATGCCATTTTTTATGAACATTTTCTGCATGGGTAACACGATGGAAGAAAATAACACATTTGACCTCTGTAGGAATTAACCCCCGGGAACTTTCAAGTTGTTTAAGTCAAATTTTTGCTAAATTACCACCATAAAAGAGTCTGATATAGAATGTATTATCCTTTGCGATGGGAATCAAACTCGGAATCTATCATGAAATGTAGAAATGCAGAAGGAAATGTACTTATATCTACCTCAATCAGTAAACAATGTACCAAGTTATGTTATTGAAAGAGCTACTCTATGTCGACACGCTTGAGAATGAATTTTGCAATTAGCTCCTAAGCTTATGCAACATATTTTAGCAAACGATTAGTTGCCAAACTTTGTAACTAAAAAACGTTTAAGCTAGACAGACATTTTTGTTGTTATAAATATGTACAAATATTTTGATTATTTAACAGACAAAATTAAACAAAATTTTAACCAAAACCAAAAAACAGAGAGCTTGAACTATACAAATGTGGATATATGTGTATGTTAAGCTTCCACTCTTGCACAAGTCACAAAGGAATCTATCTATAAACATGTTAAGACTCAGGAAAAACACCAAAAAAATGTCGTATTGACAATGAGTGGGTTTATTTTAAATCCAGTTCCAATGAAACCCAACTCAACGCAACTTATCATCGCATCAGGTTTAAGCATAACTTTTTAAGCCGCTGCTGCTGCTGCTGCTGCTTTTGTTGTTGGTGCTGATGATGTTGTTGCTGCTGCTGTTTTACAAAGACAATACAACAACAATAAGAATATTAACAACAACATAAAGTAAAAACAACCAAAATAAATGAAAAAGTTAAAACAAAAAGAACACACAACAAAGACTAAAAAGAAGACGAACAAGAACATGAAGCAGTAGAAGAAGAAAGGCGAAACTAAAAACATGATAAGTGGGATTAAAAGAGATTAGTGCGAATTACGCATATAGGACAGAAGATGTCGAGGACAAGGACGAAGACAAACACAAAGACAAAGACACAGACAAAGACTATGAAAACGACAACGAGGACGTTGACGAGAACGTTGATGAAGAAGAGCACGAGCACGAGGGCGCACCGGTAGGCATTGATGAATGCAAAAAGAGCGAGTAAGCGAATGATTAAGTCAGATTTTTTTGTCGTTGGCATGATTTTACAGCTTTTCTCTGTGCACCCAACAACAACCAAACTAACCACCCACCCACCAGACACCACCCACCAAAAGCTGCAAATAAAATTAATACAATTGCGAGCAAATGAATTTCTTATCACAAACAAACATACGAAATATACAACTAATACTCTGTCCCTGAGTCTGTGTGTGTGGGAATGCAATGCAATGGAACGCGCGCGTTGTATCAAGGAACACACTGAAATTGAAATGCGCACGAAAAAGCTCTAACAAGCTGCAAGCCTGAGTATCTTGCGCTCACACAATGCTGCGCTCTCATGCTTTGCCATGCTTAGGCTGACCAGCTGTTGTGAAAATTTAGGGTGTTTTCCAAAAATATATCTAAAAATTCCGACACACGCATTGCGACCCCTAAAACGCTGGAAAACTATGTCTGACAATGCATGGCGAGAGCTAAGAGAGCAGTCAGCTAAGCTTTTGCCTTTACTCTCATAAGTATAACATTTTCTGCGCTCACACGACCATGTTTGCAGTCGTTTTTCCAGTTAAGCGCCATCTGCAATTGTGGCATATTCAGTGCCATTTGGGGCCATCAGACAAGAAGCAGGGTAGTACGGTGTATCCTGCGACGCGCAATCGTTTGGTCATTTTAATATATAAAATACACTAAAATTAAAGCAAGAAAAAAACAAGCACAAAATATTCATAATCTACAAAATAAAAGTTGCCAAATTTTGCCAAATCTTTAAAACCAAAAAATCTATTAAATTAATACACAATGAGACTGTTTTAAATAATATTACAACAGCGGCAGCAAGTCGAAAACGAAAAACGAAAACGAACAAGTCGAAAAGCAGTTACAAAACGAATTCGATTCGTCAAAAAAGTTATACCTACCAGGAAAGAATAAGAAAAAAAAAAAAAAAATATAGAAAAAAATATCTACTTGCGCAAAATGTAAGGAAAATTAGTAACGAAATAATGAAAATTAAAATGAAAATTCAATGAAACGCTAGAAAAACCAGTTGTTGAGCAAATTAAGTGATAATTTAAAAAAAAAAAATTGTATACAGTGCGTAGGCGTTTGAAATGAAAACAAGAAAATTCAAACCTTTTCAGCCAGTAAACCTAAAGCAAGCTTTGAAAAAATGTGTTTTTCAAGCTGAATTTTTGCATAAATCTGCGAACTAGCTTTTTGAAGCTAACAAAAATCGGTGATTGGTTGGCAATTTTAGCAAACTGTGGTACTTGGTACTTGCGTCAAGTTTGCGTTTGAGTAACAAAGAAGAAGAAGAAGAAGAAGAAGAAGAAAAAAGAGAAACGAAACGAAAATTTGATGGTTATACAGCAGCGTGTTATATAACGGTGTGAAAGTGTGTCCTTTTTTTTATGTTGTTGTTCTGCTGTTAGCACTAACAATTCTCAATAATAAATTGTGCCAACTCTGCGCTGTTCTCTAAACATTCTGTCTATATTTAAAGATATTTTTAAAGGTTAAAAAAAAAGTTATGTTTGAAAAAAGTATGCCATGTAAAATGTAATCCAAACCCGTCCCGCTGCCGAGCTAATAATATGTTGGCTCATAAAAATATTTTGGCTATCAGCAGTACGACCAAAACATAATTCAACGAAAACTACTTTAATTCCAAAAAAAAAAAAAAAAAAAAAACAAAAATAATTTTTTATAAATTTGCCTGCTTGAAAAAAAGCAATGTAAAAAGTGTACCGAAAGCAGCCGAATTTTTTTTTTCATTTTCGGGAAAACCCTTCGTTAAATACCACCAAGAAAATCAAAAAGAACATCAAGGCAAAAGCAGGGAAAACGAAGATTTAAGCGCTGTTATACACATCGAGCGTTTTCGCAGCAAGACGATTTCCTACGAACAGCTCAAGCCAAAAAAAAAAAGCAAAAAAAACAAAAAAACAAAAACCCATATAACAGCAGATAGCAGCGAAAATAAAGAAAGCAACAACAAAAAAAAAAAAAATAAGTAGCAGCAAAAGCACGCAAACATTTTCGTCGTTTTCCATTGAGTTTTTTGTTTCCTTCTTGCTACTTTTTGCTGTTTGTTTCTTCTTGTTACGTACTAACTTCTTAGATTTTCCTCAAAACGAGCCAAACTCAGCATGACGATGAGGAATTATATAAAATTTGTTTGAATACGAATACGAATTTTCCATTCAAATTTGGCTCTCGCGTGCTCGTGTGTTCATTCGTTCGTGCGTTGGACCGTGTGCTTTGTGTGCTCGTTCGTCTCGAGCAGCAATTGTCGTCGTACTACAGTAGTTCGTCTCGTAGTTGCGTTCGTGTGTGCGTTTTCTTCGCGTTGTTTTTCCTTGCCAACAACTTCTTTGCAGTTTTTCGCTCCTAAACTTATGCTGCGGAATTTTTCATTTTGACACTGGAAGGTTTTAACAGCCAGCTGGTCAGCTTAAAGTTAAAACAACGCCAGCAAGCTTAGCTCTTAAGAGCGCGAGAGTGTGCGTGAGAGAGAGAGAAAGAGAAAGAGAAAGAGAGAGTGTGCAAAAAGCAATAGCGTGAGAGTAAATTTGCAGCGCCATTCAGCGTTTTTCTATCAACCTGCTACACAATTCGTGCAAATTTTTTCTTCAACTCATGTGTAACCAAGAAAAGAAAAAAGTATAGTTAAAACTATTTAGTTAAATTAAAATTATGCTTAGAAGTAGGCAACAAAAATTAAACGATTGCTAAAGAAACCAAAAAGAAAAACTTGACAAATTAAGTGCTTAAAAAGTAACGTACTTTCGTTTTCATTCGTTTTCAATCGTAGTTTTGATATATTACAGACTACAACAACAATAACGGTCTATACAAATACAAGAAGAACAGCCACAACAACAACAACAACAACAACAACAGCAGCAGCAGCAGCAGCAGCAACAAACACTATTGCTGCTGGTATCACTGGTGTTATGTACCGTTAACTGCTCATTGTTGTTGTTGTCGCCATAGCCATCGCCATCGCCATCGCCATCGCCATCGCAATCATCGTTGTCGTTGCCGTTGTCGTCGTCGTTGTCGTCGTCGCTATAGTCGTCCTCGCTGGTCGTTAATTATTTTTGTTGTTGTTGTTGGCTGGTTGGTGGTCCCTCGTGTTTTGTTTGTATTGAAACGTGAGTGTATCTCAAATACACATACCAACGCATCCAAAAGTCTTCACCTACACACACACACACACACATGTGCTCATCTCTCTGCATGTATAGCTGCATATGCAAACCTACCGTTGTTTATTTTGTCACTCGTAACGTTTAACAAAAATAAACAAACAAACCAAAAAAAAAAAAAAACACAAAAATTAAAAAACAAACGACAAAAGAAAATATAAAATATTTATTCAAAAAATATAACAAAGAGTTCATAAAAAAAAAAAAACAGAAACGATATGCTGTATAAAAACAACAACAACAGCAACGAAAGCAGCAAATAATACCTACCAACAACACATTAAAAGTGAAATTGAAAATATTATTCATTGTGTGGAAAAAAATTTTTTGCAAATAAAAGCACTCGGCTCTGTTTAGTTTGTGTGCGTGCGTGCGTGCGCGTTTGTGTGTTTATGCTGTATATGTGTGTGTGAGTGTTTTTGCTGTGCAACGTATATTTTCTCCCTAAATGTATGCAACACAAATTGTTTTGTCACGCACTGCAGCTAAAATAAACAAAAATGTTGAAATAATCTGACGCTCTTTGTTTTAATTAAAAAAATAAAAGCATAAATTTGCAGATATAATTAAATCTAAACACTCAAAATTTGGATATTTCCGGCTAACATTTGTTTTTGGATTATTTTACATCGTTTGAAAAGGTTGGTAAATTTATCTATTTTTTTTTTTTTTTTTTTTTTGGGTTGTGTATTTGTTGTTGTGGATGTGTGTGTGTGTGTGTACAATAGTTTGTGTATTCTACTCAAGTGAGGGTTAGTTTTTTTCAAGGACCAACAAATTAGGTTAAATATGTAAGAAAGTGATAGTCAGTCAGGGTCGATTATTTGTTCACAAACTAGACACGGTATTGATAAATGCATTTGCCAAAGGACATTTTTGACACATTTGTTGTACTGAATTAAGGTTTTCGAGAATTTTTTTGTATTAATCGAATTGTAAATCAAAAAGTATCGTTATCTTTATATATAAAATTTTTCTGTACATGGCTTTGTCACTGAAATTGTCGTAAACGGCTGGACCGATTTAAATGAAATTTGGTGTGTGCATGCGGCTAGGTCTGTAGATGGTTAAGATCTGAAGTTTGGACTGGTAGATGGCCCTGATGTTGCTGTGGAAGTGTTTAAAGGGGTATTTGGGATTATAGCTCAGAAACGAATTGAGAAATTGTCATGATTCTTTCACTCCACAATTACTTTTTATGCATACAAAATTACAATAATAATGCAAAATTAATAATAATTAGTAAACAAACAAAAAATCTTAAATTTTTATGATAGGCTAGAAACTTTGAACAAACCTTACATTTATGCATATCATATAAAAGAATATTAAAAAGGCCATTTTTGATTTTAAATATTTTTTTAATTAAAATTATTTTTATCAAAGTTTTTTGCGAAATAAAGAAATTCGTTAAGGTTTTATTTTGGAAAATTATAAAAATTAGAAGGAAAACTAAAATGAAAAGGATCGAAAAATGATTGAACGAACAATTAAACAAAATTTCAAACAAAAGAGAAATGAATGAAGTTCTTTGTAACATGACCGAGTTATTCACTTTCAAAGTCACCACTATCATTTCTGATTGATTTTTTTTCTATTTCAGCAGAAAATAAAATAAACGCTAAAAACTTTTTGAGTTTTTCAGGTACGAAAGTTTTTGTGTACTCAATTTCTTGGAAATTTGAAGCAAGTAGCATGGTCTTATAGAAAACGAAATTTTTGTAATAAAGAACATCTTATCAACCAAGAATATTACTTAATATAACTTATAGCAATAACATAACTTTGAAAATTCTTGCATAGCAAATTATTTACCTTAAATATTTAAGGTGTTCGATGAATTTGAATTAGATGAGACCTTTGTATGTTTGGCGATGCCAAAAAATGTTAAAAATTTTGGTATAATTGGTTAAATATAAAAACGTGGTGGCCGAGGCGCAAATTATAAATGCGTGGCTTTCCCCTTATGCAGATAATAACATATCCCAGAGAAATGTAAATTCCATGAAAAACTTCAAAGAAAAAATGCTTTTTAGCCGTTCGCAGTCGGTATAAAACAACAAGTAGGTCCAATTTTTGATCCATTGAGTACAAATTTAATAAAACGCACAACAGAATAGCTTATAAGAAGCTCTAATAATGTCCTTTCAAGCGCTGAAATGGCCAAATTGTTTTTGATTTTTTGTATTACGAAAAGCAAAAAATTTGAAAATAATTGCGTAAAAAATTGGGAGCATTTTTTTATGATTCAGCGGGTTTTTTTATACACTAAACCTGTAATGTCAGAGTGTATTAACTTAGTGCAAAAGTTTGTTACACCTAGAAGGATGCGTGTTCGGTATAGAAAACTATAAAATGGGCGTGATACGCTCATGAACACGTCCACCTCCCATACAACCTACAATATTAAAAGGTTCATATTTGATCTTGAGAGATGAAACTTCGCATAGAAGCATTTAATATTAAAATTAATGTGTACTCAAAAAATGGGCGTCATTTGGCTACTTACACGCCCACTAGAGTGGGTCGAAAAAAAAAAATTTGAAAAACCACCCCCTATTGACCTCGAGAGGATTCCGAAAACAAAAAATTTTTTTTGTTGGACCACCGGAAAAACAGCCAAAATGGTCTTGTTTGCAAAACTTAAGCATTACGTGTCAGATCTTAAAAAATTATGTGTCGTTGAAAAGGGCTTTACGAGCACTACAATGTCTTCTTAGAACATTTTTACTTCTGAGGTCATATTCAACTAGTAAGCCCCATTGTGCGTCGCCCACTTCTCATATAACCCACGGTGATAAAAACTCTTTACAGAGATTTAAATATGCTACAAAGATAAAACTTGGTATGTAAGATTATTGTATCAAAAGTAAGATGTGTTCACAAAATGAGCGTCATCCGCCTATGAACTGGCCCGCCTCTCATACAACCCACAATATTAAAAACATTATAAAAAGGTTCAAATTTGAGAGATGAAACTGTGTGTGGAAACATTTTATATCAAAACTGAGGTGTGCACAAAAAATGGGCGTCATCTGCGCACCAACCTACCATAAAACCATATTAGTTAAACCTGAATTAATTCTATAGGTACAAATAATGCATGGATTTTGATAGGAGCTACGTCTACGTCCCGTGGCATGCAGGTTAAGTGTGTGGCCTAGCATGTTCGGAGCCCGGGTTTGATCCCCAGCCAGTTTTTTTTCAATAAAAAATTGTTCTGATCGGTCACCACCTCTCTGCAGACAATGGCAAACCTCAGAGAGTAAACAATGCCATGTAAAGCTTCTTGAGAACATGAACTTTATCCATTCGGAGTCGGCATTAAACATGTATATCCAGTTCTTGGTCAATTGTGTGCAAACATTAAATAACACACACAACACAATTGATCATAAGGAGCTCGGTCAAAGTCGTTTCAAGGGCTGAAATGGCCAATTTGTTTTTTTGTTTTTTTTTTTTCGTCTTTTTGTTATTTTAATGTTAGTATTTTAATATATATTTAAATGTTATATGAGGTTAGAGTATTTCATAGTCAGGCCATACCGACTTTAGACTTTCTCTGCTTATTTTATCTTTATAAATAAAAATCACATAATCACAAAATCACAGCATAGTGACGCTGGTTTTCGCTACTAACCGAAACCACACAACCGATTTAAAAGAAGCTTTGCGAATGTACATGGTTGGTTTGAGCTTGAAAGATAGTTTTCGACCCAATAGGTAGCGTTGTTGTTGATTTTTCTAAAAATTTTTTATTATGTTAAAGAATTTTTTTTTTAAATTTAATCAGACTTCAACACAAATATGAATTTTCATTCAACGCTTCAATGTTTTTAATGCGATTTCAAGTATTTGTATAGGAAAATAGGGTCAAAGTTAATATTTGAACTGAGTTAACATTAAAAAAAATTAAAGTTTTAAAATTATTAATCAAAAAGCTAAATTTTATCAGAAACTTTTAAAGCAAAATATGGCTAGAGCTGGGCACTTTCCGTACCATATCTCATAACCAACCCATAAAAAGCACCACAAGAATCGAGCTGCGCCGGGTATTATAAGCTAGTAATAATATAAAATTTAAAAAAAAATCGATTAGAATGTTTGAAAAAAAAAAACAATTCTCAAAAAACGGATTACACTCAACTCTGTTTTTATACGGTCTTTTTTGTGCGATTTTGAAATAACATGGTTCACCAAATTTTTTTTTTCAATAATTTTCGGTAATTTTTTTCAATAATTTTTTCCCTACACGATTAAAAATCTTGGACTTAATTTTAAACTTTTTTGGATTACATATAGGACACGACCAAAAAAAGATTATTTTTTAATCCAATGAAAAGTTTTAAATTTTTCAATCCAAAAAGGATTTATTTTTAATACGCAAAAAGTTTAAATTTTCTTAATCCAAAAAGGAATAATTGTTAATCCACATACAGCTTAAAATATTATAATACAAAAAGGATTAGATTTTAGTCCAAAAAAGTTTAAAACATTGTAATCCGAAAAGGGATTACTATTTAATCCACAAAGGTTTAAACACTGTTTACTGTAATAATGTATAAAATAATATTTGGGTTCAGATTTTAATAAACAATTTCTTTAATTTTATTAAAAATAACTTTCGGATGCTTTAACAACATTTAGAATTATATTTAGCTTAAATTTCGTAGTAGTAGTACTTTTTAATCTTATATCTGAATACAATGTGGCAGTAGCAGCGTCAGTGGCAGCGTCAGTGGCAGTGGCATTGATCAGCTGTTATTTTAGGAATACTGTTGATCAATGCTAAAACTTACATAGCAGCAATGGCATTAAGCAGTACTGCCGAGGTCAGCCCTATTTCTAAATACACTGCCAACATGCAAATAATTAAACTACTTAGAAAAATTCAACATTCACTGATTTTGATGCTGACGCTGCCACTGCTAGATTGTAATTGGCAGGCAGTAAAATATGAAACAGCTGATCACTGCCGCTGCCACTGACACAGCTGCTGTCTCTGCCAATGCTACATTGTAATTCAGCTATTAAATAACATAAATACTTTTCCTGAAATTACTACCTTAATACAAATTTGTAGTCCAAAAATAGTCTTAAATTTAAACTTTTTCGGATTAAAAAAAAATTAAACTAAAATATGGAATAAAAAATAGTATTTTTAGGATTAAAAATTCCTTTAAACCAAAGTTTGAATTAAAAACTAGTCCAAAATTTTTAACCGTGTACTTCACTTTCATAGTGCTGTTAAGGATAAAATTTTAAGTGAAATTGATTTGTATTCCTCATTTTGTTAAAGATTTTCTTTGAACACCATATTTTTTACGTTGTTCTTCCTCTTTCTTTTTTTATTTTTTTAAAATGTTACATTATACATTAAATTAAAAAATTAATTGTTCTTTTAGTTCATTCTTTTTTGTAAGGTTTTGTAGGCAAAAATTTTCAACATACACGGTTTTTCAAAGTTTTATAAAATATATCATATTTCGCTTGTATGTTTTTAAACGTATTTGTTTTTTTACACGATTTACTCAAGAACATATCTACCATGTAAAAAAGAGTTGAGTGTATTTGAGTTTATAGAGTGTCAGTCTACTTACAGTGCAATATGCAATAAAAATGAAAAAAGTCTCACAGAATTTGTAAAGAAATAGTTTTAAATATTTAACCTTCTGCTTAAAATATAATACAGCAAAAATATTATATATTTAAAAAATCATTCTTTATACTAATTTTAACGATAAAATTGAAATAAAAATAATGTAGTTTACGATAAGTTATAGTTACAAGCAACCATTTACGTATAAAAGTATATTTAATTTTTGATACGGCGAAAAGTAACAATATTTGAAAAAAGTGTTTTTGAAAAACTCGAGTTTTGGGGTTAGAAAATAGACCGAAAATGCACAATTTGGATGTGAGCAATATATTTTAAATAGAGCAATTATTTTTTAAAACACTTTTAATACTTCACATATGTAGATTTTATCAATGTGTCCTTCGTTTTCATCATCTTCCCCAAAATGAATCTTCTTTTTGCCTTCCCAAGTCATATTTTGATATCGATACGTATAAGTTGGTAACTCTTTAATTGAAATGGTGCAGTAAGAACATTTATCTTAAAATTTTGATTTGTAGAGAACAGAAGAGTACAACTGAGTACAAGGGTTTATAGATAAGAGATGGTATTACAAATTTTTGTACTCAATTTTAGTTTTTAATTTTATTTTTTTAACAAAAACAATGCTTAAAATTTCATCCTAAAATACTTGATATCTTGAACTATCAACTTATACGTGGATGTATCGATATGGTTTTTAAGTTTTATGTATGTAATGATTTTGGTTTATTGTTTATGTTTCAATTTTTCATTCTGACCGAGTTTATAGTAGCATCTTGAAAAAGGTTTATAGAATAAGAAATATTTTGCTACGCTAATTTATATTTTGCAAATTTTAATTTATTTTTAACAATTTGAAACTGTAATAAGCAGAGGGAAAATTAATGAAATCGACAGAATTACTGCAGCCCTGAATTCCCCTCACAAATTCAAAACGAGCTTGTTAGAAAAACTTCACAATATTTAAATTAAGCAAACACTGAAAAAGTTTAACGATTTAAAGGAAGCTTAAGCTTACATAATGTTCAACTTTTCAGTTAAATAGCCTGGTTGTGGTAAAGTTGAATGGTTTTAATACGCACTATAAAAGATATTACAATAAAGAAATAATTGTAATTTTCTTTTTTAAATTAAATTTAACGCTACACTAAAATCTAAACTTTAATTTGCTTTTTAAGTTTGCATTAAAAAATAATATTTATATTTTGTGCTCAAAAATAACATGAAGTTCTTGATTAAATAATAAAAAAAAATTAAATTTATCGATTATCTTATGTTCCGAATACATCAGCCAACAATCAATGGCAATAATTTTTTTTTAGATATTAAAAAAAAACGCGTTTTTTGGCACTTTTTTTTTTTGATATTTGCTTATTTCTTCACAAATTGCATAATTATTTTGAAAATAATCATTTTAACTTTTGCCAACGTTATGCAAATCAAAGAAAAAAATGTAATTTGAGTAAGAGAGACTCAAAGTAAAAAGTGACATTTTCATCTTTTTTAAAAATGGTTAAATTTCAACGGTGATGACAGGTAATATTTATATGCATTGTACTTTTCGCAAAAAGGTTTTTTGGCTTAGCTTTTTCGTTTATTATTATATGTTTTTATATAATGTGATGGCCGTGGCATGTTGGTAAAGTGTGGGGCTTAGCATGCTCGGAGCCCGAGCTCGATTCCCAGTCGCAGCGAAAAGTTTTTTTCAATAACAAAATTTTTCTGAACAGTCACCACCTTCCTGCAGACAATGGCAAACCTCAGAGAGTAAATAATGCCATGTAAAGCTTCTTGAGAATATGAACTTTAGCCGTTTGGAGTCGGCATAAAACATGTAGGTCCAGTTCTCGGTCAGTTGTGTGCAAACATTTAATAACACACACAACACAAGAAGCTCGGTCAAAGTACTTTCAAGGGCTGAAATGGCCAATTTGTGTTTATTTTTTTTCGTTTATTCGTTTATTAAGTGTGCAATTTTTGAGCCAAATGCATAAAAATATACCTTTTGTCACGAATTTATGCAGTGAAACTTTGATTTTACGAATCTGAAGTGGATCGAAAAATACTTATGCTTGGTTTTCACTTGTATTCGTCATATTTGATTTGACATGAAAGTTTTAAGTGTAAAATATCACATAAATAACAAATTTTATGGAATTTTTGTTAAAAACATGTGAAGAGATCAGATTTTCCTATTTTTCGCCATTGTCAAACAAAAAAAAATTGGCAAAATGTTGGCATTTTCCATTCGACTGACAACAACTGATCATTGAAAATGACAAAGTGAAAACCAGGCTTTAGTTATAATTATTGATTCGTTATACATATGGGCATCTCCCAATAAAGGTCCACCACGAGTGAAAAATGCAAACTGGTCAGAAAAACTTTGGAGTTGGAGAAATGGAGCTTAAATTTTTATATTTTATTAATGTAAAAAAATTTTTTACTTCTTTAAATTCTGGGCCGAAATATGCTACTGCAAGAGATACAAATTTTTTTAAGCCTTTTCACGAATTATAGCAATATTGTTTTGTTTGTGTTTTTTATTGAAGTAAGATTTAGATTTTTGCTCTAATTTAAAAGTTTTCTACTAAGAACAATTTTATGCATAAGAAAAAGCGAGAGGAATCGGAAAGGAAGTTTTTTGAGTTTGCTTCCTGCTACTTTCAATGTTGCGTCCAAAGGACAAAAGTTTCAAATGAAAACAGCTGTCAGTGTTTGAACAAGTGCATTGTTCTTGTAAAGAAAAAATAATAATTGGATTCTAGCAAAATCGAAAAAAAAAAAAATTTTAAGGGTCCGAAACCCTTAAAATTTGACGCGTCCAAAACATTAAGTGTCGATAAAGTTTAATTTATAAGATCTAAATTAATAAGAACTAAAATAAAACAAAATTAATATTTAACAGATGACAAAAACATCAAAAGAAACAAGGAGTGAGAAAGCAAAGAAGTATAGGGAGTGAGAACGACGAAAAATGGCAACATTATAAGAATGAAGCTGAATGAAAACGACAGTATAGAACAAAATTATAGCAAAAAATTAAAAAAATATGAAAGAAAAGAACCGCGTAAGACAGCAAGATTTGCGACAAAAAAAGGAAGGTAACAATAAGCCTGTCGATAATTTGCAGTGCAAAGCTTACAACTGTAAGCAAAAACGATGGGAAAAGCAATGAAAAAAGTTAAAGTCGCGCTTCCAAAAGACCTGAATAAAAAAAAATATCTGTTCTCAAATCTTATTCGAAATTATTTTCGAAATATCAAAGTAGTTCAAAGTTTGCTTTGGTTTTCATATTTTGACAGTCAATTTATAGAAGTTGCTAGAACCGCTTATTTATTAAAGAAGAAAATTTAAATAAACTAAACTAAGAGCTTGTAATTTATTTGTTTTCATTATTTTAATTCCTAAAACTGTTTGTATCTTGAATTTATCTACATTGGGTCATATTAATAAAAAGAGTGGAGTGGAGTGAACTCAGCTTCACTCGACTTTACTCTGATCGGTATGAATAAAGCATATTAATAAAAATAACTCAACTCCACTCCACTCATGTTTTTTTTGACGTTGAGTGTTCCCTCAGAATAAACATCGCACACTCCAGTACACTCAGTTTTTGTTTATTTCATATTAATAAAAACTGAGAGCACTCAACAAAAGTTGAGTGTGCTATTTAGCTGCCTCATTTTTGTTCAATGTATACAAATTTTATATTTGCAATTTATTTTGCATTAAAAACTTTGTAAATACTTGTGTTTTGGTTTAATTTCAAATAAATAGCCTCTTTGCTGTATATTTTATTTGATTCCGATGAAAAAGACGAAGATGGAATGCACAAAATTTTATAAAAATTGGCAGGTGACAATTCTTCAAACTCATTGCAGTTGACTGATTATTTATTATTTTATAAAATTTTGACTTTTATAAAACTTTGTTTTATACCTTTGGATGCTCTTGTCATCCCTAATTGTAAGTTATATAAGCTCCGCTGAAGCTTTTGCAACTCGGAATTTTTCCGGATTAAATCCTTATTTATCCGTTGGTCAAAAGTTCTTCGACACACAGAGGGAAAAACCTATGGACTCAATACATAAATTTATGTACTCATCGCATAGTTTTCTGCACACAAAGATTTTACATTTTTAATGTATTGACTAATGTTGAAATCTCTATTGACTACATAATGCTTTTAAGTGATTATGTAGTCAATAAAGAATTTTATGTACTCAACGCATAAATATGTGTCGTGAATTCATGGATGTATGTGATGAGTACATTCACACTGTACTCATCGCAAACTTTTACAAATAATTTAATGTAATGAGTAAAGATCTTATGTGCGTATTACATAGATTATTGACTCAGTACATACATAATTTACTCATTACATTTTTGGAGTACATAATTTTATGCAATGAGTACATACATTATTTACTCATTACATAATTTAAATGCATAATTTTATGTAATGAGTACATACATCATTTACTCATTACATATGTTAAAAACATAATTTTATGCAATGAGTACATGCATAATGTCTGTGCGTAAATCACCCCCTCAACACTTGCAATAAATAACTTAATAAAAAAATGACTAGATTTCACAAAATAATTGACAATTACTTATAGAAACCCAGCCATTCTTATCCAATCATCGCTTTTGTTCTAGAGTACAGTGGATAAACAACGCTCTGATTTTCTACATACTTTAGAGGTGTTGCTTATTTGAAAATCAAGAAACGAATGACATAAAACAGCAAAATCGTGTGCCGATGTGCAATAGATACGTGTACTGAGTCCATATGTTATGTACTGAATAAATGTGTCACTTCAATCGTATAAAGGGGACGTGTACTGAGTCTATATTTTATGTATTGAGTACATTTATTACTTCCATTGATGTGTACACGTTTGCTGTACTGAGTCTATAGCATATGTACGATGTCGTGTTGCAAGCGAGAAATGTACTGAGTCTATATTTTATGTATTGAGTAAAGTTTTTGTAAAAAATTACATAACGCGTTGATTGAGTACACGTTGCTTGTATCTATTGAAGTCCGCTATGTATTCAACGCATAACATGATGTATTGAATACATTTTTTATTCATTTTAAAAAGTGAATAAATTGATATGTAGTCAGTACACGCTCCCTTTACTCAGTAAATACTGCTCTTGTTGCGTTCTCATACAAGTTGCAGTGCATAGATTTTACATAGCTGTCTCTGTACTGACTACATAACTTTTTCCCTTAGTGCATCTTAATTAATTTTTAATTTATTATCACTATCACTTGAGCTTTCCATTTTATTGTCATTGAAGTGTAGCTTGACACCTTCTTATGTGCCTGTCAAGCAGTTACAATGAAATCTTGACATATTTGTAAACTTGACAAATTTTTCTGATTTATAAAAAAACATATTAATATAAAATGCTTGACAATTGAAAGGGGAATCGTCGGTCACAACATTAGATGAGAGCAGATGAGACCACACTAAATACATTCCAAAAAATCTCTACTCTGTGTTCTTTCAAAGCACTCTGAATTATCAAAAAAAAAAATTAACCGTGCATCAAAGGTCTCAATTGTTATTTAGGAATATTTTGTGTAATATTATTATTTACAATAAAATATTTTTTGCACAATTTTATATTTTATTTAATTTTATAATTTTATATTTATGTTATTTTTATTCTTTTCCTTTATTTTTGTTGACGATTATTTGTTTCCATTTCTTTCAAAAGCCCGGCAGATAGAACTCTGGTATGTGGAACTCTCAAGCGATGTTTTTTTGCCCTCCGAGTGAAGTGGAGTTTATTTAATACGGATTTCACACTCTACTCAACTAACATCGCAACCTCAAAACGTACACTCAAGCACTCCACTCCACTCGTTCACTCAGTTTTTATTAATTCCTCCCATTGTTTCACATTTTCATTAAAAAATTAGGGGTGATAATAAACACCATTACTGTATTTTATTTCCCTTGGAAAAATTTGTTGCGTTCATGATGTTGCGTCCATATTTGTGCTATAACTGCTTAAAAAAAAGGAAAAGATAATTATTATATTTCATAAGTCTTCGAAGAAAAGTTTTCCTTTGACCTACATTAACATGTATATGTATAAAAAAATTCTCAAATTTAGCTAAATTTTGCATATTTCTATACGAGCTTAAAAAAACTTTTTTTTTTGTCGCGTCCGTTTCATTGAATGATTGCTTATTAGTTTGTACTAATTTTTACTAAATCTTGCCAATATTTTTATAAAATTAGGACTCTATCATCATATTAGAACACTTAAAATACACATCGGCTCTTTTGTTTCTTTCTTGTTTTTCGAGTTATTAAAACCGTGCGATTTCGCGTCCGTGCCACTGGGGGATGCCCATATGTATCAGTGAAACCTTGGTATAACGAAATTTGAAGAAATATGAAAGAAATTCGTTATAAGTAACTTTAAGTTTTTTTTTTTATCCAAATTCTGTTTTACAATCAAATAATATGTTTTAAAAATTCACTTTTCAAGAGGTAAAGAATAAATAAAACATTTATGTTTTTATTAATTTTTTTTTTATTTTGTATATTTGATTTAAATCAAGCACTTGCTCCACTCACTTTCGAAATCTGATTTTAAAATTATCATTTTAAAATTATCAAGCCAAACTTTACTAGCTTTAAATTCTTTGCCCAGAAGTTCTGCAAACTGTTCAGCTTTGGATTTTAACATCGGTAAAAAGTAAAGGAATGTTTTAAATTTAATTGCTCAACGTCTTCATATTCTGAAAGACGCATTATTTTGCACTTAAAAGGTTTAGTGTTGCAAATAATCAAATTTTATTTTTTTGTAGAATTATTATATAAATTGTAGAATTAGTTATTGGCGGTTAATGAAAATGTTAGGCAATTTCTTGCTTATATTTGTCAACTTGATCAAAGGCATCAATTTAAGAAATTTGTTCTGGTAAAGAAATTGATTTTGGCAAAGAACCAAAACAGGACTGATTTGTGATGCTTTACATATGCACTTGCAAAGACATTGTTTCAATTTTGTTGTTTTTAAATTAGACTTGCCGTGTTACTTAAAATTTAATTTTACTATATTCTGACTTCATTGTATAGAGGCTATAAAATAAATACTTCTTAATGTAGACACTTTTGATAACAACTTACTTACTTAAAATCGTCCAAAAAATGAATAGGCGATTAAAAAAATTTTAAAAATCTTCCTTCGCTCATTCCGGCGATCGTAGGAAGATGATTTGGATGGATAGATGGATAGAAGACTCTTCTCGGCGATTCATTGAAGAATCTTCCCAGCAAACCGCTAAGGACCCCTCTAGGTGATTTGTTCGCGACTCTTATGGCCTCAGATACTTACCCAGGCGATACCCGGATGACTCTCAGAAGAGCTCGCCGGCTATTGTCTCATCTTCTCATCTAAACAGATATTTGATTTAAACCGAAATGAGCAATATGTATTTTGCATCAGATCGAATGAAAAGTGTCTGATAAACTCGGTCTTAAATATTCCTTAGAAACGATTTCACTACATATTAAGCCATAGGTTTTCTGGAATATCTTGAAAAAGGACTTTTTTTAAAAAAATCTATCTTTTTTGTATGGTCAAGTTTTTTTTAGAATAAAATTTTCGAAACAAATGATTCCAAAAATAAAGCTATAAAAAAAATTATGACTATCAAGTTAAAAAATGTTAAGTATTCTGGTCGTTTGGTTTTTTTTTGTGGTTCTTTGAATCGCAGCGTTCCAAAAATTTAAAAATCACCGATATTCAACGCCGAAAAACCAAACGTAGTGCAAACAATTTGGTTGTTTACCAATTTGGTATTGATAAACAACGTGTTAAAAAATCTTTGATAAGGCAAAGTTGAATAATGCCGAAGACAAAATGTAGAAGTAGAAGCAACATTTTTGTTTTATTTTGCTGCTTTTGTTCTCTAGAAAGCTGCTGAATTTGTAGGATATACAAAACATAATCCTCTCTTTATTATTTTGATAAGTAGGTTCAGTCAATACTTAATAGAACTCTGTGCAACAAAGGTTATTGAATTGATAGATAGTTCTTAAAACTATGAATCTATGGGTTATGAGTTCGATACTCTCGGTGTTCGAAGAAATATTTTATATATTAGAATTTCTTGCTTTAATAGACGTAAGAAAAAAGCAACATCAATTCGTAGAAAACAGTGTGGGAAAAGTTTTTGTTTTTGAGATTTCAGTCAAGGATCTGACAGTAACAGGCTTCACTTGTAAAAGACTTAAAGCATTGGCCACTGATTTTGAACTATCATATCGGGTCTATATTTTTATGTTAATGAATGTAACGTGGATGTCCTGCAAATATAGTTGCTAAATTTTATAAAAATACTAAAAAAAAGAAACAGTTTCGATAGTATCGTAAGTGTAGACGAAGAATTTTGTTTAAGTTCTTAAAAATGATTTCCATGAATCACATTCATAAATGTTGGTACAGTAAGCAATGACATGAGTCACATGAACTATTCATGATATCAATATATAAAATACACAAGAAAAAAGAAACAGTTTCGCCAGCATCGTAAGTGTAGGCGTAGAATTTCATTAAAGTTGTAACTTCTTCTACTCTGTCTCTTTGGCCCGATTGTTTTGTCCATTTTGCACGTATTTTTTATTGATCTTCCAAAAATTTAACAAATAAATTAATAACACTCAATTATGGACTTCTTATCGAGACGAAAACAAAGATAAAGTAAAAAGTAAGCATGATAAAATGAGCAAAATGTCAAATTCTTTTGATCATATCGTTAAGTTTGACAGGAAACAAATGACCTTTCCATTGGTGTCACTTTCGTATCTGTCCGAAACACATAAAGTCATTGCCCGATACCTATATTTTAAAATAAAATGAAGACTGTGATTTATAAAACAAAATCGCATGGTCGCTATATCTCACGCTGAGCAAATGTCCTTTGCATTAGTGTCACTTTCGTTCTGTCCGATGTATAGTTTGCAAGCTACACTCAAATGAGTAGTGGGATGTGAGATCCATATTAATTTGCATTAAAAACAAAAATAACAATTGATTCACAACGAAACCTGAATAATTTATTACATCTAAAATGAATGGGTTCATCTCACATATTTAGTTCTGCTACTTTCTACTAGATGTACTAATCAACACTTGCTCTATTGAATGCATATATCGTGTCAGCCTAATAGCCAGCGCCATGTATTGGGTAAAAACATAAAAAAAAATATGATCCAAGTGGTTTTTTCATTTGAGTTAAACCTTGCCGGATCACAGACTCATTTCGTTAAGTTTGACAGTTTGAGTTCATTGACTGAGTTGAATAGAGTTTGACTGACTTCTTGTGTTAAAATAGAGCCACAGTACACTAAAGAAGTAAAGAAGTAGTACATATAAGAACCCAATGAGCAATGGTTGATTTTCTTATACAAAAATTTATATTTTTCTTCTTTGATTTTGCTATTTGGTGACTTTAATATAATAGTGACAAAATCTAAATAAGTTATTCGTTTAGCGCAGGATATATCTGATATTTTAACAAATACGTTATCTTTGAACGATGAGTATTAAAAACTGTAGGTATACCTTAAAGTATTGGTCAAAAAACGTTTCATGGCCTTGAAAAAATTTGTTAAAACGACCCCAAATTCCTTAATTCTAAACAATGTGAAAATGCTCTTTTTGCATCCATTGAGATCTAATAGTGATAAATAGTTTAGCTGAACCCAAGTGCAGCTACAAAACAAAAATCAATTGGCGGAGTAAGAAAGTATTGGAGCTTAATTCAGTATCTGCAACCGCCATAGGGCTGTAAATATAAAATATTTGTAACAAAAGCGCAAAAATTAAGCATGTCCCTCGATTTGATTTCAAAAACAAATATTAAAATTAATCAAATAAGGGGAAATGATTTCAATATCGAATTCGAACTTTAAGATAAATGTAGAACTTAATTATTTACTTTTTACAAAATTATAGTATTGATTATATTGATTATATTTTGCAAATTAATTTTGAAATTGTGAAAAAGAATTTGTGAATAAGTTGAAATTAGCTGAGGCTTTACTTAAGTATAGTTGCTGAAACAAGGCCTTAGTTATTATTATTTTTGTGACTTTGGGGAATTTTGCATGGGGAATAGGCGTAATTTTTATATACATTTTTTCAAAAATCAAACTCAGTGTACATTAGACTGGGTCAGAATTGTATGAAAAATGCTAAAGTATTTCGGATTCTGCGTGCCCTCCGGATTTGTGAACTATGGTAGCGAATGAAATAATTTGTGCTATTAAAAGTTCAAAAATTGTCGAAACCGGCTCAAAAATCGGTTTATGGCGATTTTTTATAAGACATTTTTGATATAAAATTTAGTGACAAGTCCGATTCTGAACTTGAAATTACCAAATAGCTTAATCCGGTGCCGCCAAACTCACTGATATCTGAAATCTCAAATTTTTTCATTTTAATTTTTTCATGTTTGCCCCTTTGGGTGATTCTGACGATTTTTCAAAACTTTTTTATGCACTATTGAAAACCATTTGTGAAGACACTTACCTAGAAAAAACATGAAATTTGGACCACTTTTGGAAAAGTTAATATATTTTTTATAAAGTAATTGTTGAAAATAACACAGTAAAATATTTTGTTTCACCTTTGCTAGTGATCAGATCGCTTTCAAATTGCCAGTCCTATCAAAATAAACACTTAAATTAATAGAATTGGTTGAAAATACATACAAAACTTTCACTCATCGGCACAACAATACTTTCGGGCATGCATCCGTTGGAATCTCTATGGAATAGAGGAATCAAAAATAACTACCGACTACATCATACCTAATGTGAAATGCAAATGCAAAATACACCACATCTATTCCCAGAAGAAAAAAATGGAAAGACACCACCATAGAACCCTAAGTAATCTGCAATTCTATACTAATGGCTCCAAAATAGAGAACTGAACAGGATCAGATGTGTACTACGAAACACTGCAGATAAAAAATTCTTGCAAGCTTCCTGATTACTGTAGTGTTACTAAATTGTAAAAAAGTTCTGAATAGTTGAATAGTGTCTGTAATAACAACAATATTACTCTCTGCTGGGTCCCTGGAACAGAAACGTAGAAGGGAATAACAAAGGAGATGATCTGGCAAGAAGTGAAATAACGATAGACACAAACAGAACCATTAGAGAAGTGTTCTTCCAATATGTATCGTCAAAAGAAGTATCATCATCAAAGCCAGAGATAATGTCAACATATACTATGCTTCCAGAAGTGGCTGCAATTTATATAGAAGGCTCTCTGGCCAGGACTAAACGAGAACAGAACTAAGAGCCTTCTGCTCTTGGCAAAACGACAAATCCGGATACTGGTAGGAATCCTAACAGATCACTGCCCTATTGGTGTGATGGCCAATTTAAATGGCTTTAACGCATTCACTGCCAACTACAAGTTATCTCATACCCAGTAGACAATGACATCGCTGCTAGCAGACCTTCCTCTGGATTTTGTAGTACTGCCGCACTCATATACAATTACACTTTCTTTTTTGTATGAAGTGGGAAAATTTCGCAGGCCTTCCGCTCCGATAGCTCAAAAGAGGCCTAATAGAAGCACTCCTTTAGAATGGCTAAAAGTAGGGGTAAACAAAAAGTGTTGAAAAAATTTTTTTTTTCTTTTACACCTTTTTCTATTTATTTGTATATTCTATGATTTTATCTTCTCTCCTATGTTTTTTTAAGTTAGATTAATTTCAATCTATAATCTTTGATATAGCAGTAAGAAGGGCCATTATTGTGTCATATTTTTAAACTGATATATATTCTAACTTTTAAGTATATGAAAAGTCAGTCTTTGTAGGGAAAACAAATTTGTTGTGCTGCCTTTTGTGCAGAAAAGGCAGGCCTTCAAGAAGTGCTCATAAGAGCAGCGAGGAACGGATGTGTTTAGTCTTCAAAAGTAGCAGTCAATGCATGCCTTCGTATGAAGAGCGCTGGTTTAATTGCCTATTGGGTAGTAGCAAACCTTACTCAACAGGGCAACTACGAGAAAACTCATAGCTAGAACTTTGCGATTATATTGAACATAATTTCGATATGGAAAAAATAAGAAAAAAATAAAAATTAAAAATAAGAAATTAATACGAGTTATCTCGTAGTTGGCATGTCCAAATGAAATTTTATTACCTAAAAATGAATAAATTTATGTTGACACCAGAACGCATGATTTGGCAGTGAATGTGTTAAAGCATCAGACTTTTATCGAAAAATCACTCATTTTCTGTACGAATACCCAGATGTACAGAATCGTCGGTTTCTATACACAGGGAATAGATTTTTCAAAGATTTGGAGGAGCAAGTGAGCACACTACTTTTAGATTTATAAAAGTTCACTAACAGTTCAGGATAGTTCGGTGAACGATCATACATAAGAAGGAATTTGTTTCATTGGGAACCACTACCAAGGGGTTAAACATAATAAAATTAGATATTTGTAATGAACAAAAAGGCCTCACGGAATCATCTCAACGTTGCACGACCTTTCTAGCCTTACCTAATTGCTCGTAGAAGGGCAATTTGGTTTTCGAAAAAAAAACACCGTCGACTTTCACCTATTAAAAAGCGAGATTTACGAAAAATTGACATTTTAACCGAATGTTTTGTACGGATTTTCAAAAAAACTAATCACTTCACTTGTTTATTTTGGTTGAACTGCCAATTCGACAGCGATCTTATTTCAAACAAGGGTGAAACAAGATTTCTTTACTGTTACTTTCAAAAATTACTTTAAAAAAAAAAATATTAACTTTTCCAAAACTGGTCCAGATATCATTATATAAGTATAGGCCTTTAATAGTGCATACAAAAGTTGTAAAAAAATCGTTAGGATCATCCAAAGGGGTAAGCATGAAAAATAAATAGTATGAATAAAATTTTAAATTTCAACTTTGAGTGGGTATGGCGGCACCGGACTAAACTATTCGGTAATTTCAAGTTTAAAATCAGATTTTTCACTAAATTTTGCATCCAAATAGATTATTTTCGTTAATTTTGCGCAAACTTCAAATGCATCATTTTTTTTTTTCAAAAATGTCTTATAAAAAAAATCTCAAAAAACCAGTTTTTTTGTGCAGAACCGGGCAATTCTTGAACTTTTAATTGCTCAAACTATTTCATTCGTAACCATAGTTTTTAATTCCGGGTGGCACGCAAAATCCCAAATACTTAAGCATTTGATCCAGTCTAATGTACATTTTAGATATCAATATTTATTCATGAGATATCAAGTTTTTGATAAAGGTTTTATTTATATTGATGACGTCACCTCATATGAGAGGTAGGGTGAGTTTTCATTCGATTTTTGCCGAATGTCAAACTTTAAGTATGTGATATACTCAGAGTTATGTGAAAAGTTTGAAGTCATAAGTTTTAATATTTGTTTTTTTTTCATTTTAACAGATTTTTTTTTTTTTATGACTTTGTATGGGAGATAGGTTTGGTTTTAATACGATTTTTTCCAAATTTCATACTCGGAGTGCGTTTTTAAGATCAAAACTAATGTGTTAAACTTAACAGTAAATAAGTTTTCGTAAAATTTGAAGATATGTTACAGTTTTGATGTAGTCACTTTTTATGGGAAGGCATTGTTTTTATTCGATTTTGCTCATTTTCATACTTGATTCAATTTTTTTTAGAAAACACTTAAATATCGAATTCATTACGAGAATAATTACAGCTGAAATCGTATTGACAGACAGACTAGGCTAAACCAACTGAGGTACAGATACTAATCAATAATAAATGTACTGTTCCTACGGGGCAACGGCTTATTTTAAGATTTACAAACTTGGGTTTACAACTTGTGTTTTAATTTTAAAGCATGGTTTTAAAGCAACCAATCAAAGATTTTATTAATTTTAAGACTAGATATAAGTTCATGAATAAAATAGGTTTGATAATTCCAAAAATCTTTTTCTTAAAATAGGCCCAATATCATAAAATTCTTAATTCTACTTTATTTTTTCCAAATTTCCTCATTCAAAGGGTATTCAAAGATTATTTTATTTTACAAATCAATGTGTTGCAATTATTTTATAAAACCAAAAATATATGTACTTTTTAGTTTATTTCCAGCATAGACAAACTCTAACAAAATCATTTTCTCTTCTTTGCAGGACTGACTACAAGGACTGAGTTAACATCAAACACCAAATTTAAATCCACCGATTACAAAATTATTAATTGTGCAAAAAAAAAAAAAAAAAAAAATACAGCAGATATAGTTAAATAAATGTTCGCACTGCCTCGAATTAAAATAAAGTGTTGATCACCACCTACCTATTCCGGTTAAAAGAGGCAAAACAGCAAGTGAAGAAAGAATTAGAGAAGCAAACATTGAACAATAACACCGCAAATATAAGAAAATAAAGAAAAAAACAAAACAAAATAAAACACGGAAAGTGCCAGAAGTGTGCGTAAATTACGAAAACATTTTATGATGATGATGGGGCCATGAGCCCATCATTACCCAAATTGAATTGGAGTCGCAAGCGCGTCTCAAGCGGGCCTGCACCATGCTAGCACCGCCGAACCCGAGGTCAATATGCGGCCAGGACCCGGGCTGGTCGTGATGGCGCTTGCGTTTATTTCGGGGGCTCGGCGT
Organism: Tetanocera ferruginea; assembly: GCA_958299015.1. Lineage (NCBI taxonomy): Eukaryota > Metazoa > Arthropoda > Insecta > Diptera > Sciomyzidae > Tetanocera > Tetanocera ferruginea. Next base: position 40,899,264 of record OY282640.1, read on the forward strand.
GGCAGCACCAGCACCAGTTCAAAAATAACATCATCGTCAACCACATCGTCGTCTTCCTATACTTCCTCCACCTCTTCCTTCTATACATCATCATCGTCGCCTTCGTTGTCGCCATCAACGTCGTCGTCGTCGTCGTCATCACTGTCATCGGATAGCCTTGCATCATCGACGTCGTCGCAATCGTTTCTGTTTCCCTCATATCTTGCCGGTGGCGGTGTGCTGACACCGGCTGGCGCACCATCACCAACAGCGCCATCTAGCGATTATAATTACTACTACCACGATAACTATCCTCAGCCGGCGTTTGTGCTGCCCGAAAAGCTGAGGCATCACTACGACTCGCCGCGCACAAGATCCAAGTCGCTCTCGTTCTTGCCAACGCCTACGGGTTCTTCCTCGCGAGCCACCCGAGAAACCAGAGGTGCAAGAAATAGCGATATCGCAGCTCGTGCTGGCGGTGGAAGCGACAACGACGACAACAGCAGCAGCAGCAGTAGCAGCAGTGACACATCCTCCGACGTTGATCCTGCCACAGGATTACTCGTACAATTTCCTTCACATTCGGCCGATTCCTCAACGTCCTTTGACGAGGACGATATACTTGCCTTAGTTGCCGAAGACGATCTATTGTCGGAGGAATCCTTTGACCGCCTGACCAAGCTAACGGACGACAAGATTGGTTATATCAACGAAGAGGATTACGCAGAATTTGGTGAAGCTGGTGTCGGTGTTGGTGGTGGTGGTGCTGTTGGTGGTATTGAAAGTAGTGCTGAGACAAGCAAGAGTTCAGCTGATATTGCAAGTGTAGCTCCGCCACAAGAGCTGCAGCAACAACGTGACGAAGTTCAATCGGACGGCAGCATCGTTGCTGCTGTTGAAACAGATAACGTTGGTTTTGGTGGTGAAGGTAGTGACGGTGGTGGCGTTGGTGGTAGTGGTGGTATTGATAGTGGTTACGTCGCAAACCTAGTTAGTAAAAACGTTGCCACACTTGCCGACAGTGCGTTAAGCAGTGTTCAGCAGGACTTAATCGACGCAGCTGCCGACTTCGATTTCAAACAACTTGGCTTAGATAGTCCTGTCTTCGATAGCACAAGTTCGCTGACACGCATCAATCCTTGGCTATCAGCGTGCGATCTGGCGCAACCGAGTACAGCACCAGATCTACAGGTGAGTGAACAAAAATTTTAGAAAAAATTCTACGAAACATGAAAAATTGCAATTTAAAGCTTAAGAAATCGAAGGATATAGATTTAACTTCACTGTAATTAAAAAAAAGAAAATAACTATGTTTAAGTTTCTTGAGAACATTATTTAATAAATATATTGACATATTTATAATATTTATAGAACTAATCTTAGACTTTCGTTTGTAATTCAGTAGAAAGCCTCGTGGATCAAAGTCCTGAATTTTGTTTTTACTTCGGCAATGGTCGAATGAAAATTGTTAAATGTTTATCGTATGATATTATGATATGTTGTGATTGTGTAGTATGTTGATTATGATATGATGGTATAGTCAGAGATTTGGTAGACCAGGCCCATAGACAGGCACGTTCTGGTCTGGAAAATATTAAAATAAAAATATAACTTGGCAAAGTATAAATATAGGCAAGCTTTTGCGAGATCTATGCGACAATTATTATTTAAGTACAAAGCTATTTTATGTTACATATCATGGCAAGTTTAACATATTTTATTGCCACTTTTGTACTGTAATTATAATTGTCTCTGCAATCTGAATTATAATCTATGATTTGTGTCATTGTGAGAGTTTGAAATTTGATTTAAATTGACTAGGACGTATTTTCATTGAAAAATTTCTGCAAAAATAAATATTGATGAATTTTTAAAAATTGTTCTAAACATAAAAAATTATATAAATAAATTTTAAATGAAACTTTGAAAAATTTCTATAACGTTAATATAAACGCTGTATATAATTAAAAACCTCATGACAAAGTTAAGGTGACTTTAAGTTTATTTTTACAAAATATTTACTGGTTTGGTAAATTTTTTTCCAATAAATTTCAAATCCAACTATGGTTTAGAACGTGAACGTTTTAACTGGTTTAAGACTGGTGTCAGTGTGAAAGCTACAAGCGAAGAGATGCTATAACGTTACTCGAAGCTAGAAAGCTTTGGCTGTGTTTTTCTATGAAAAAAAAAATCAATAGTTGTCAGAGTAAAAGCGATGCTATAAGCTACATGATGCTACTTTGAAAGCTTCAAATGTTCAGTAGATGTTTTGAAATTATTTATATGAAATTTTAAATATGGGCATTTCCACAGAATGATCTACCGGGACCGAAAATGGAAATGTCAATAGACAAATAATTTTTTTATTAGACTTACTTTAGGTATTGTGATATGGTCGGGTATGGTATGGATTTGCGAGTGAATTACAATATATAGAGCTGAATTGTAAGCTGAAATAGATAAATTTGTTAAAGTTTGAATTAACTTTTAACCACAAATGATGTGAAGTTTTTTTTATTACAGCGTATTTTTGCAAAAATAACCTTATTATTTGAAACCCGAATTCGGCTATTGTGATATAGTCAAAGTTGGCTTATGTGATATTCCATCTATTCATACCATATCTATTCATTCCATTCATTATATACCTTGTGCTATTGTTTTTTAAATTTTTACATGTGTTCAGTTGTATTCAGGTGATTTTGTTTGTATTTTTGTTTTCTTTTACGTAACTTCCACTGAAATAATAAAATTGTGTGAAAACAACAACATTACTAACAATAAAACAACATTTTTCCTTTTTAATAAAATGATTTTTTTTAATTTTGGTTGAAAAAACAAAATATATGGTCCATCACATTATACGAACGTGGTATATCACTTTACCTGCCAATTTCATTAAAGAGAGTTACATGACTTTTTTTCAATACGTTGAAAAAGCTCAAAATTGGGTTCCGCTATAGACCTCTTAAGTTGTAAAACACTGCAAAATGCATCAAAAATATCCTGTGTAATGCGGCATAAGGTAAGAAGGTATGAAAGTTACTTATTATTGTACATTTAAAAATACCTATTTCACATTACCCGAAGTTACTCTTTTATTTAAAAAAAAAATGCTTGCATTTTTAGAATGTAATGCATTTACAACATATTTCAGTTTTCATTCTTAGGAAATTAACCTGATAACTGAAAATATGTTCTTCTTGCACTTAGCTGCTTTAAAGGGCTTTTTCTCTTTACAATTTTTCGTTTATTTATCAATGTTATGTTTGCACTCTTCTTTTAAAATCCTTCTATCAACTACAAATAAATAATAAAAAATTAAAAAGATACCAAACAAATCTCGATTAACGGTACATTTTTAAATTGCTTTAATTACTATTCGAATATCGCGTTCTTGTACCTAAATCATTTGTTTTCGGAACTTCGTGATCGTTCTAAGCAAATGCCTTAAAATTGTAACTTAAATAAAATGTGGTCGCCTTTTGAAAAACCAAAGTTACTGCGGGAAATAATCATACTAAACATTTAATTTTGATTATCAAAGTGTGTCGCGTTCGCCGCCTTGCACCGTGTCTTCAAATACACTTTGTATGGGAAGCATGGAAAGTGTTCATTCGATTTTGCGATAAAAGCTTAAATATCGAATTTCATTACGATAGGTTTCAAATTACGGCTTTAATAACATAAACAGACAGACGGACATACAAAAACACAGACAGACATGCTTAAATCAACTTAGGGGGTGATACTTATCAATAATAAATGCACTTTTCTGTATCTGTCCCGCCTCTTTATGAGCGCAAAAAACATCGTGACGAAGTAAACAATCTCATACGTAGTAAGGGTGTGTTTACAAAATATATCATCATTTTCTCACTTACCTCATATGTAATTTTATTTTTTTTTTTTTTTTAATTTTGCTAATATAAAACTCACAAGTAATATATTAATTTCTAAGTACTTTCGGTAAGTGTCGTAATATTTAAATTATATTACTTTCTAATCCTTATCATAAACGTGATGTAAAAATATGTCGCGTTCGCGATCAGGCTAAGCTCAATAAAAAAAAACTAATGAAAATATGTCAAAATGTTAACAATCTCTTGAAGCCACAATCATCTTTTTTAATTAACAATTAACTGCTTGAATATTAAGTTTCGTTTCGCAGTTATCTGCATTTTTCTAGATGCAGTCGAAAACGCGTTCTATTTTTTGTCGCGTTCGCGATGCCATGCTTTTTGGTAATATATTGGAAACATAAAATCTGGAGAACCTAACTTTTTTTCTAAATATCTTAATATATAAAAGACAAGCGTCCTGATCCGTGCTCTTTGTCGCTCAAACTGTTATAGTTGTTATTGCTATGCTTTTTAACATGTTCGGCCTGAACCAGAACCTGTTCTTAAATTATGCATTTAAAATCTTTGTACTTACTATACTTTATAAAACCAGTTCAGCCTGGACCAGAACCTGTTCTAAAGTCAGCATTTGAAATTTTTGTACTTACCTGTACTTACCTGTAGAACCTGTTCTTAAATTATGCATTGGAAATCTTTAAACTTGAAGACTATCGTCATTTTCCTCAACTACTGTACTTTTTTAACTACCAGAACCAGAACCTGTTCGGTCTGCATAAGCTTAATAGTATTAATTACATTCAGTGACGTGTGTAGTCAATTGGAATTACTAGAATTAAATCACAAAGTACAGTTGATCCAAGTTTTAGCGATTGGCTACTCAAGTTTGGAAACGGAGATCTTACGAAGGAGCACAGCTTGCCTGAAGATATCATAGAAATTATCTATCATTTTGTTTGTAAAGGTTCGCTTATTAACCATTTCAATGGCTTGGCTAGAACAATCGTGTAAAATTTTTTTGAGCTAATATTCCAATCATTTATTTATTTATTTATTTATTTATTTATTTATTTTATAATATTATTGTAGAAAAAAGAAAATTATACTTTGCACACCAATTAAAATAACAATTTTTTTTTGGGAAATTTTTTTTGGCTTCTGTTGGGCATTAAATCGAAAATCCAACTAGGTTAAACGTTATATATCTCCCTTTAATTATTTTTGTCATGTTGGCACAACTTCATTTCATAGTACCAACCTATTTGATTTTAGACAAGACGTTGGAAAATAAAAAAAAATTCCCGAAGTGTCCAATATATTGGACAAATCTATTGAAAGGGTTAAAGAGATTTTTGGCGATACTTGGAGTCCGGATAATATTAACTTTTATTCCAAAAGTGCTATCCTGTGCCCAAAAAATTACGATGTGAACGAAGTCAACGAGCAAGTTCTAAATATTTTAGTTGGTAACACAGTGACAGATCTGAGCAGGGATTAAACTGAAGACAGTGATGATAACGATAAACAAAATTACCCTGCCGAGTTTTTGAATGAATTTTATCCTTCAAGAATGCCACTGCATAAGTTAAACCTCAAAATTGGAATTATTATAATACTTCTTCGAAATTTAAATACCGAAGAGGTATCTGTAATGGAAGGCGGTTAGTTGTGAAAAATCTAAAAACTAAATTAATCATCGCACAGGTATTGACAGGCACTGGCAAACATGAAATAGTTTTCATACCTAGAATTGATTTGGCCCCGACAAACACAGATTAGACTTTCACTCTCCGGCGGCGACAATTTGCCGTTAAATTGCCTTTTTCGTGACCATAAATTTAGCGCAAGGTCAAATATTGCAAAAAGTAGGAGTTTTTCTAAAAGAACCAGTATTGAGTCATGGACAGCTTTATGTAGCTATGTCTAGAGTTCAGCAGGCTGATGATGTAAAATTAAGCATTATAGATGGCAAGGGACAAGGGAAGCTTTAAACAATTTTACTCCTCGAAATATTAGCTTTGTTTTGAACGAATATTATTTGAAAGTAATTAATAACTCAATAGAAACTAAATTATAAAATAGTAAAAAAAATGTGCGTAGAAGTGGAACTACACAAATGTCTTACAACTTCCGTCCTCCTTTTTTTCCGGAAATAAGTTAATATTAAAACTTATAAGTATTCCAAAAGTTACCAAAAAAGCAAATTCAATAAAAAGGACATTTCCCCCTACACAGAAAAAATTTTGGTTGGTAAATCTAACCAAAAAGTAGATTAAAATTGCACCAACCTAGAAAAAGTGATTAATTTTACGGAAAAAAAGTGTCACTTTCTTTTTGATTGTAAAAATAATAAAATTAACCCCGACAATAGTAATTTGCCAATTATACAAGTTTTATTGGTTAATCTAATCAAAAAGTAGATTAATTTTATACGAACCTAGCAAAAGCGGTAAAATTTACAAACAATTTGTAAAAATTTATTCAACTGCTAAAATTGGAAAACTTACCATATAAACACCTATTTATTGAAATTTGATCACTTTTTTTAAATTCATGTTTAGCCGAATGTGCTGACGCGAGCGTCTAGTACTCGACTGTCCTAGGTTCAAATACCAGCAAGACCAGCAAGTTTTATTTTATTTAAAATATTCATTTTTACCCTTGAGTTGATTCATACACATTTACTTCTACACATGCTAAACAGGTGAACTTGATTTTAGGCTTTTATTTTCAAATTTCCCCACACTTACTAACTTCTTAGTTGGCCATAGAAACACGTTTTCGGGTTACGGCTGACTTCATCAGTTCTTGCCAGTTGCCTCTGTTTCACGCAAGCCGTCTCCAATTAATTTCACCAAGCGCGGTTAGGGCTTCCTCGGCCTGGTCAATCGATCGGAGGCATGGTTTTCTTATTCGTCGTCAACCCTTGGCTTTCGTCTTCCCTCGAGGTTCTTCATCTATAGGAAAGAAGTGACCCAGCCAGCGTAGTCGCTGAATTGTTATACGCTGAACTAAGTCGAAGTCGTTGTAGAGTTCGCACAGTTCGTGGTTCATTCGAATGCGATAGACGTCGCCAACTCGAACAGGACCAAAGATTTTGCGAAGAACTTTCCTCTTGAACACCCCAAGAGCGGCTGCATCTGTTTGCGATACCACCCATGCCTCAGCGCCATCGAGAAGCACAGGTATGTTGAGCGTTTTGTAGAGTGTTAGTTTTGTCGATCGAGAGAGGCCTCTGGAACCTAATTGCTTACAAAGCCCGTAGTAGCACCTATTAGCAATTTTTAGTCTTCGCTTTATCTCCAGGCTAACATTGTTTTTGTTGTTTACAGCGGTGCCAAGGTATGCAAAATTCATGCCAACTTTGAAGTTATATTTGCCTGCTGTAACATGGGAGCCTTGACGCCGAGCTTCCTTATTTACAGAGAGCATATACTTTGTTTTACCTTTGTTCGCCGTCAAACTCACTTTGGCTGATTCCTTTTCGATAGCTGCGAAAGCAGCAGTTACATCTCTCTTGGTGTAACCGATAATATCGATATCATCAGCATACGCAAAGAGCTGGACAACTTTGTAGAATATGGTTTGTAGAATATGAAAATTGAAGAGATCGCAATTCTCTTGCAAAAGATGATCTCGCAAAATATTAAATTGAGAATTGTAAAGGCAATTCCGAATCGGGCTATCGAACGCAGCTAATAATCGACAAAGAGATGGTTTGTGTTGATGTAATTTTCGTGGGTTTTTTACAGGATTTGCAGTATGTAGTGCAAAAATCTGGACATGGTGGACTTGCCAGGTCGAAAGCCACAAGAGAGATAAGGTCCAATTAGTGTTTTGGTATGCGGCTTTAATCTTTCATATAATACACTCGCAAGAAACTTGAACGCGATGGAAATATGGCTGATATTTCGATAGTTGTCGCAGATTGTTGGGTCTCCTTTTTTTAGTATAGAACAAAGCATACTGAGATTTCATGCTTTCCGCTGGCCATATTTTCCTGATGAGTTGATGCATGCACCTAATCAATACACCACCGCCAATTTTAATCAATTCAGCAGCTAGGCCGTCAGCACCTGCACTAGCACGAAACTGACCGACAGTGTAGACAAAGATGTCTTTTCTTTCGACCTTCGAGCTGAAATCGCTCAGAGCCATTTTAACGTTGTGGGCTGGGCAGTGATCATACATGTTCTCTAGGCTCTTGCAGAAAGCGTCCTTGCAAGAGCCTCTGTTCTTTTCCTCTGTTGGGGCGCGCAATTAAGGCTAACGATGAAGAATTTCGTCTTGACGCGGATTGTGACCAGCTTTTCGTATACGGGTGTGAACTGGCAAACAAGGTGACGTAGTCTCCGGAGCGCTGTCCAATACTACGCCCTTCCAAACCCCAGCTAAGAGCTCTTATTTACTCATGGCTTAAATGACTTCAAAGTAAACTGAAGCGACCAACTACTGAATTCACGGCGCATTTGATGATCGTGTGGCTTTTATTGTTGCACCAATTGAATTTTGTTTGGCACCAAACCCAAATCCTTACGCAAAATTTTCCATAAAGTCGATGGACAAAGTCCATCTTCTTGCGCACGACGACGAATCGATAAATTGTCGTTTTCTTCGACACTGACCTCAACGACAGCAATATTTTCTTCTGTACGCACTCTTCTCATTCTTCTCGGTGGCTTGGCATCTAAAAGAGTGAATGTAGACCGAAATTTGGTAATAACGTTCTTTATGGTGTTCTCAGACGGACAATTATGTGCACTATTAAATTCACGAAGTGCTCTACACTGAGAAAAAAAACATACTTTAAAATTAAACAAAAAATTTTAAAATAGAAATTAAAAGCACTTGCGTTTCTACAAAACAAAATTTAAAACAAACGTGTTTCAATTTCAACTATCAACTCCTTCCTTTTTTATAATTTTTCTTATGTCTTTGAAAAAACAAAAAAAAAACCTATCTGCAAAATATGACAGTTTTTGAAATTTTGGTTTTGCAAGTAACGAACATAAACGATAAAATAATCACTAATTAATTTTTTTCAATATTAAGAAGTCAAACTTCATCGAGTGCAGTTGAGATTCGGTATTCGGAGGGTCCCAGGGGTCGCTGAATACGAATCTCGTGTCGAAAACGCAGAAAAAATGAAAAACTGGCATGGAAGACATCAAGCTTAAAACATTTGTTTTAAATATTAAAATTTTTGTTTTAAATTTGTTTTTACATTTAAAAACAATGTTTTAAAAACAAAAACTTTTGTTTTAAATTAAACTTTAAAAACATTTGTGTTTAACTTTAATGAAATTGTTTCAAGCTCTATTTCAAACACAAATTCGTTTGATATTAACACAATTTCATTTAGTTTTAACACATATTTCCCTCAGTGTATAAACATTTTTAATTGAACACTGTTTGTTTGAAATAAATTTCCACGATTTGAAAGCGTTGTTCTGGAGTTAACCTATTTATGATGACTAGTATCGCCTGGGTCGAAATTCGACCAATTTATTGATTGCCTATTTATATTTATATGCGAGATGATTAAAATAAGTTTGAGGCTATAACTCTTAATTGATTGGAGATATAAGGCTATTTTCTTCAAAAGCATTATTTTTTTATATTATTACTAGCAGGCCACAGTCGTCCGAGGCTTCGCCACGGACATTTTCTCTTTATCAATAATACCTTTGCATATTTGAAAAATTTCAATAATAAAAAACGTTAAAATATTAGCATATTATTTGTATTTGGAAGCAAATTATATTAAATAGTTTAACTATAATAAAGTGAAGATATTTCCATTTTAATTATTTAATACTTCAGTATTAACAAAGTTTTTTGATTCATTGGCATTACCAGGAATAAGAAAAATCTGATTATCTGCTGTACCGACTCGTTTACCATAATCTACTTCTACGTTTTTCTAAGTTTTGTATTAAATATTTATTATACTCCATCCTCAAAGCGTAGCGGGCACAATAATTTTGTCACGAAATTTTTTTCACGACCATGAGTCGATTAAGCCATGTTCGTCTGTCTATCTGCTCATTAGTTTGTCCACACGATTACAGCCGTGTCTTTATTGCAAATCTCTTTAAAGTCCATAATGAAATAATTTTCATGATTTGAGATTTGTCATACAGTGGTGCTCCAGTTTAACGAAAGATATAAAGTCCAAGGTCGTTCGGTAAATCGAAAAGTTCATTAAATCGGTAATACTATTTTCGAGTTTTTTTACCATATAACAAAGCTAATAAATTTGTCAACTTGAAACAAATATCCTTACATTTTTTGTTTCAACTATGCACTCCAATAATGTTGAATTTTTGAACTTGTTTTAGGTATTATTAATTATTATTATTAAATGTTTAGAAAGCTGCTGGTTAAAATCTGTTCACACTCCAAATGAAAAATCCAAGATTATGTCAATACATTCCTATAATGTTTTTTAAAAAGGAAACCCTACAATATGTATATTAACCCGAGGGGACTATTTGAGAATTAGATAAGTAAATACATATTAATGTTATTACAAATTCAAAAACAAACGAAGCGAGCTCAGAGAAGCAAATGTTGTAAAATAGAATACCTACAATTTCAAATGTTCGGAATATAGAGTCAACAACATTAAATAAGTGGTCCTTGTATTGGGAGTTCGTTAAATCGGTGTTCGCTAAATTGGAGCACCACTATAATGCTTAAATTTGAAACATATACCCTGCAGTTGAAATTCAACAAAATTTTGTGAATACTTCCATAGAAAGTGATGTCACGAAAATATCAAAACCTTCATAATTTATACAAAAATTAATGTGTTTAATTGAAAGATCATACATAAGTCTTGTTTTCTTGATAAATAAAACGTAATCTGAGTTTGAAATATGAAAAGTTGGAAAAAATATAACCTAAATAAATCCGAATAAGCTTCAACCTGAGTATTTTGACTTCGGGCAAGTCGAAGATAATTTTTTAATGGTTTTATTTTTTATTTGTCTTTTATTCATCATTAAAGTGATGAGTTAAAGTATATTTCTATGTATATATTCCTAACTTTATATTCCATAAAGTTTTTAAAAAAGCTTTTGTACTTCAAATATTCATCTTAAGAAGTGCTCAAACATGCTAGTATAGTAGACATTTCATCCAATATCCCAGCAAAATTTTTCGTTGGGTCTTGTTTTTTAATCGATTCTAAAATGCATAACATAAATGCTAATGCAAGAACTTAAATTTAATCCGTAATAAATTCACGGCAATGCATTCACATCAACTTGAAAGTTGTTATTCAAGTATTAATTTCGTGAAATCAATTATAAACTAACCGTTTTAAGCGCTTAATCTTTTCAAGTGACAGCGCTTTCGATTACCTCTAATGACATGGATATATAAAAATAATGGGTTCAGTAAGCGAGAGGGTAAGCGATGAATGAAATTTTCTGGATTACTTTTTCGATTATATGTAAGCGAAGATTTTGCTGGGATGTTCTCCAGCAATACATTTCTTCAGAGCTTTTTATAAAAACGTCCTCGTGTCATAAATGTAAGGTTAAAAAATATACTTTATAATTTTGTGATTACTAAGTTCTGAGACTATACATCGACAAACAAACCTTATTTGCAGCTCTTAACCTGCTAGAACATAATTTTTAATACTAATATGTTTTTGAGTCCTGTTACATAAAACAATTTAAAAGCTCAATTTATTACTTACTTCAAAATTTCTAAAAAAATTTAAAAAGGATTAAAATTCATTACATTTTTTATTTAAATTCAATAAATGGCGTTTTATAACAATTTTATGGCGTTCTGATGTTTTTTTATTACTTACTTCAAAATTTCTAAAAAAAAAAAAAATTAATTAAAATTCATAACATTTTTTATTTAAATTGAAGAAATGGCGTTTTATAACAATTTTTTGGCGTTCTGATGTTTTTTTAATCTATTTTGAAAATGTCTATTTAAAACTCTAAGATGGTTTCCTAACTCCTTTAATTTACTAAAATACATAATTATTATTCTGTTCAAATCAACTAACAAAAACTGTCAAAAATACACTTTTTAAGAAAAAACTATTCTAATTTTCATGACTCTTGGCCTTGTTCTCCCAGGGCAAGTTTGCTTTGGGAATTATGTAGATAATGACTATGAAACAAATTTCTGATATCAATTTGGTATCACTGTGATATTGTGATATTTATGGTCAAGAATAAGGCAGTCAAATGTTACAGACCTCAGTCTTGTCTATTTAAGTCGAAGCTAAAATGTCGAAATGTATAAAGAGTACTATAAAGAAATTTATAAAAATTAGAAAAAAAGTTTTTTAAATTAATTTTAATATTTTTTTCTAATTTTCACTTAACTTTTATATAGAAGACGTGGATTGATCTCGAAAAAATATTTAAATTGATAGTTATTCAGGGTCACTGAGGGAAAATTTGTTGACGTTTTACTTCCCGGTCCTATTTTTTCCTCAATTATGCAAAATTATTCAAAATGGATCTTTTGGGATAACTCACTATTGCTAGCCAAAATTTTGCGTAAACAAAACATTTTTGAAAAATTCCTTGATTGCGGAAAATTTTTCAGTTTTGTATAAGTTACCAATTTATCTTTCAAATGATATCTAATATATTACTATCGATGAGATTAATTTTGTATATTGTTACCGACTTTTATAAATAATACAATGAATTAAAATATTTATGTTTACTCATTTGCACTTTAACAAAATAATCATAACAGTAAACTATTATTTAAAAGAATTATATTAATTTCGTAGTACTTTTTAAGCATTGCTTTTATGAGGTTAAGTATAACCTTCTAAAAGGGCTTACTTAACAATTTAGTTTTGATCCCGGGTGCCAGCAACCCTAGCTACGCCACTGCCTCACTCCAATTGCAGTCGTGAAAGCAAATAATTACATGCATAATTTACCAACAATTTTCTCTTTGAGTTGCTGCTCTTGCTCTCTTAGCGCGGAGCATCGCTCTTGAATTTTCTGTTAAACTTGTCAAACTTGTTTTACGTCGAGGTATTTATTTGTAGCTGTATTTGTAGTTTAAGGGAAATACGAACACTTAATTTTTCAAACTTTTAATTTATCTTTAATCTATACAAAATATGCTTTCACACTTGTGAATGCACATTTTGAAATATTAAAATATCTTTCTTTCTCAAGTGTAAATTAAAAATTTGGAGAACTACAATAAAAATATGTGTAAAAAATTGTATGCGGCGAAACAAATATGCACACTAGACCGTATCACCTTGTATGGCAGAAAAATATACCTATTTTGACCCCGACTCAATCGTTAGATATTTGAAAGACATTTTCGAAAAAAATATTTTTTTTTTTTTAAAGTGGTCCCTATGGTGCTATTTTGGTTTTTTCGTTATATCTTCGGTGTTTCTTGTTCGATCCGGAAGATTTTATATCTGTGTGTTTGTTGGTGTTATTCAAATATTTTCTTATGTTTTTTTTACCTCAAATGTTTTTTTTTCTACTGATTACACAATCGATCTTCGTTCCTACCATCTTATCCTGCTCCAAAAAGTCCAACAAATTAAAGCTTTGAAAAAATCATTATAACCATGGGAAGAAGTGAAATCGAAAAAATGGATTTTAGGAGCACTTCCGACCTATTTTGCAAAGAATAACACTTTGGATCATAATAATTTTTTTTTAATTTTCGAAATCGGAAATTTGGATTTAAGATTTAAGAATTCGGATTTAAGGTGGCTGTAGCAGTCACTTCATATCAAAAAGTAAATCGGTATTTTTCAGTGATCAATAAAATCGAGCTTTAGTTCGCATGAAACGTGCAAAAATACTTAATTTAAACAAAATACATTTCCGTTAGCGCGACTTTGACAGAACAAAACGAAATGTGGTGGAATACGCGTTGTTTCTTCAGCATAATTAAAAAGTCAAACGCAGTGCATTCACAGAAAATATATACGACGAAGTTTCAAGATTGTGGCATGGCGCAAAAATACCAATAGTGGCGAGAACCCACAATCGAAGCCAAATTCGGCAATTTCATGGTCCCAACCACCAACCCCACATCAACTATAGCAGCACAACTTACACTGAAATGATCGACTGGTCAAGAGTTCAGATCACTGACAAGAGTCTCCAGTTTTACAAGCAAGACCAATTGTCTGATCTACAGTATTCAGACGAAATCATTAAAATTCCAGGTGAGCACCACAGAAAACATTAGTTTAATAATTGAATGATGTTATGTTGACGTCATAATTTAATCCGTTTGTATCACGTTTTATTTTCGACAGATTATCTTTGCCACTCGCAAAACACGGAGCGTTTCGTTCAAAAAGTACATAAGTCGGCCACAACAGTCACTGACGAAAATCGATTGGGGCACATTTTCGCGAAACTTGACAGTTGCGAGCGTTACAGCCACCTTGAATCCCGAAAAGATTTCGAAAATTCAAAAAAAATTTTTTATGATCCAAAGTGTTATTCTTTGCAAAATAGGTCGGAAGTGCTCCTAAAATCCATTTTTTCGATTTCACTTCTTCCCATGGTTATAATGATTTTTTCAAAGCTTTAATTTGTTGGACTTTTTGGAGCAGGATAAGATGGTAGGAACGAAGATCGATTGTGTAATCAGTAGAAAAAAAAACATTTGAGGTAAAAAAAACATAAGAAAATATTTGTATAACACCAACAAACACACAGATATAAAATCTTCCGGATCGAACAAGAAACACCAAAGATATAACGAAAAAACCAAAATAGCACCATAGGGGCCACTTTAAAAAAAAAAAAATATTTTTTTTCGAAAATGTCCTTCAAATATCTAACGATTGAGGCGGGGTCAAAAATAGGTTAGTTTTGGTGATACGCTCTAATGCACACATTGGTTTGCAGCTCATCATTCCACAGCAACAACAACACAGCAAGCTTTATTTAACTTGTATTCCCATTACGTTAAAGAGCGCCAACTGCTTTTGGTTACTCTTCGAATGAGTGTGGAGAGCAAGATCAATAAACTTTAAAGAGAAGGGTTGATAGCAACATGTAGTTGAAACTCTCGTAACACAAACGCGTGAAAAGCAAACGACCAAGCAATGCTTAGCATAGGTGGTAATTTCCTAAAAAACTTAACAACTTAATTAAATATATTTATTGTTAAATTTTCTTAAATAAACCCCACCTATGGCATTCTGTAGCACAAATATGATATTTTAAAATTTTTTTCATAAAAATCGGTCCAGTAGTTTTGGAGTCATTGACGTACTTAATATTTCCACTTCAATTTTATATAATAGTATAGATTTGTTCAAAAACAGAAAAACAACATTTTAAAAAAATGTAATTTTGTCAAAGAAACCGTAGGGGGTTGCCTTGATTTTTTGATGGCACGGACAGTTTATTAATTTAGTGTCAAGACAAAATAAATTCACCGTAAATTCGTTATAGACTTTGAAAGAAAATCAAAAATGCAATTTTGAGTTTTTGTTTTTTTACAACAAAAATCATTTTTACCGCATATTTTAAGAATAAATCAAATTTTATGGTCTTTTTTTAAAAGGAATAATTTAAATATAAAAAAACAAAAAACGGTATTATTTTCAAAAGATTTTTTAAGTTAACTGATAAGACTTAAATACAAAAAAGAAATAAATAAAATTTGTTCACAGATGGCGGAGATATTTGCTTCAGAATGTGGAACATTCAATTTGAGACAGTTTTTTCTCTCTCTTGGCATTTGGTTGAAACACACGCTAAGAACTAACGACAATAATAAGAAAATTCATTTAAAATACTTTTGGTTAGAACTTTGCTTTAACTTATATCACATTTGAAAGAAAATTTAGCAAAATTTTAGAAAAGATGAAAAAAATTGATAAACCGTTCAAATCCGACCAAGATATTCACATGGAAAGTCAAATTTTTGAATTCAAATTACATTTTTTTACAAATTTTACAATTGACGAATGCATAAAACTAAATTTTTTTAAGAAATTGTTATTTTTGAAAAAAACTCAAATTCAATCAACTCAAGAACTCTCTCCCAACCACTCTCTGGGAACACCTCTATCAGATATATCATTTATATATACATTCTGCACATTTGGGCAACAACACCTTTCGAATGATATAAGTTTCATTTATTTTGAGTTTTAATTAATACCAAAAAAGCATACGACATACTTTAATGTTCACGTATTAATATATAAGATTTGCCAAACAATACTGAGTAGAGACGTCACTTTTAGCTGTCGAAACAACTGTCAGACAATAGAGTAATCCATATTGAAAAAAACCTCATAAAAAAACACCCTTTAGTTTGTTCTTGAACCACATCATTTATATCATGATGTCAGTTCTGCCTGCGGTTCATTAAATCAGTTTATTCCTCGTTCTCATTATAATCTATATACAATTTTTTATTGAATTATTTTTTTTTTTTTGTCATTTTCAACAAATTTCATAACGATCTTTGAATCCTTTGTAACTTTTTATGACAGATAATTTTTTTATATAATTTCAAATGTCGTTAGTGTCATACCGCAGGCTATACTATATTCTTTCTCATACTCAAAGCATTATTAACTTGGCTTTGTTGCAGTTTTTGTAAAAATTTTTCGTTATTATTATTTCACTTTAACTCCGACAAAATCAAGCTTAAATTGATTTCTTCTATTCAACAACTGACGACTACTTCGATTCTACTCTCTACATTGTGAATGCCATACAATGCAATTCTTTTTTTATATACTTTGATTGCAATAATATTTTCAATTATATTTTTGCACATTTCCTTGTCATTGTTGTTGTTGTTGGCGGTATTGTCGTTGTTGTTGTTGCTGGTACTTTTGTTTGTGCTTCTGATGAATGCACTACTTAAGTGCCTGAAACGTAAGAGTTTCGCTTTGGTTCATTCATGTTTTTTCATTTGGATTTTTGTTTTTTTTTTTTTTTGCTTTATCCATTTGTCGTTGATTTTGTATGCAAAGTGTTCGGCTTCTTCCGCTGTGTACACGTCTTCAGCGCAACCTTCTTGTCATCATCTATCGTTTCATTTTTATTTGTGCCAATTTCGTACTCATCTGCCACTCAATCGCATTTTGAATGACTTTTTTTCCCCTTCACTTGCCTTAGCCAACACCTACCTACCTAACCACCTACTCAAGCCTAGCCCAATCCTGATGCCTTGCCTTTTATGCCTTACTTCCGCTTCCGCTACTGCTTCGTCTTCTTCATCTTCTTCTTTCTTTTTTTTTTTTTCTTTTTCTTTCTTTTTAGTAAACAAACAAATCATTCTGTGAATTGATAATGGCGTTCGCCGCCATTTTATTTTTTATTTTTTTGCCACACATTTTCAGTTTGATTTTCATTTTGATTTTGATTTTTCTTTTTGCAATTTGGTGTGTTGGTATTCAATGCTTGTTGTTGTTGCTATACTCTTTTAGTGGTAAAGGTGTGCCGCCGTAGCACTCGCCGCCGCTGCTATTAAGTGTCGCATAGCTTGGCTCTCTCTAATACTTAATGGAAAATTTTTCAAAATATTTATTAAAAAAAAAAGTGTTTTTCATGCATATTAAATTTGCTTGTGTTTAGCTGCATTTCTGTGGGATGCTGTCGCAGCAACGTATAGAGAGAGAGAGAGAGAGAGAGACATTCCTTAATTTTGCGAACGGTTAGTTGACTGAACATTTAGATTATTTCTGCTATTTTTGGTCTGCGTAAATTTATTTAAAGCATATCAAAAATCAAAGCAGTCAAAATAAAAACTCAGTTAATTGGATTTTGCTTAAATTGATTGGCTTTGTTGTTTATTTTGTTATTGAAAGTGGGTTTAATGCTCTAAAATAAATTAATGAAGATATACAGAAATTAATTATGGCTTTCATTATTAGAGCTGAATTTTGAGTTAATACAATAATGAGGCAAAAATAAGTAGCGCAATAATGCCAGGGTATATTTTTAGGCTTTATGTTAATTAAATTTATGATAAGCATCCATTTACTGATGTCCTTCAAAAAGTTTTCATAGTTAGGGAACTTTTTTCTTAATGTACAGTGTTGTTCTATTGATTTTAAGTGAACAGCAGATAAAAGCGCTCAACTGTCGAACAGTGATGTTTGTCCATATAAAGTTTTCTGAAAAAATCTAAGTAGTTCTTGGAATTTGAGAGAACACTATAAATGTACGAACATTGCTTTATATTATAAGTAATGTTCTGTTTTTAGTAGCACTAACCTGTTTTCAGAAACTTAACGAACAAAAAGTTAGATGAATTTAATAGAGAATAAAATTTGGCTAAAACAAAATTCATCAACATTTATTTGAACTTATACTGGATGGAATCTTGTGAATTGAATTTTGAGATAAATTTAAAAAAAAATTATTTAATTTTGTAGATTGATTTACATTATTTTTTTTTTTGTTTTAATTTAAATTTACAAATTTTATATATAAGCCAGCTTTACTTTTATATTTAAGGTACCTTTATATATAAGGTACTCGGTTCGTTTGCTTGAAATTTCGCTGGAAACATTAATTTTTTCTGTTGCGTGAGAATTCTGATAAATATTTTGTTGCGTAAAAATTGTAGAATTTAGAAAAGTCATGCTTTACTATTCAAAATAGAGAAAAATAAATATGTATATAAATACAAAAAATTTACGCTAACTGTCACTTTTCACATCAAAATTAATAGGCAGTTCATTTAAATTTTGTATGAAAAAATGTTGCATGAGAAATGTTGCGAGTATATTTCACAGCGGAACAGAGTACTACTTTGTCGAACATGTTGTGAAAATTTCCAGGCGTATTTCACAGTTATCATTTTTTTTTTTAATGGAGATTCGAGTGAAATTTTACAAGAAACTAAACAGAGTACTAGGCTTTAAGTCCCAAAATTCAAATTTATACATTTTTAATTTCAATATCAAAATTTTAAACTTATTTAAAAAATTAACCTTATTTCTTATTCCCAAGGTACCAATGGAAGTTTAAATAAATAACTCAAACTCAACTATATAGTTTAAGAACTTAAGTAAGGCCACCGTCTTACTTTGAAAATTTTGTTTTTCGAAATTTTTATTTCTTACGTATTGAAACTAATAGATATATTTAGTATTCGAAACAAACTGTGAAACATGTAATATTAGCAAATCTAGCGAGTTTATTTCTTGTTGTGCACAGTTTTTTGTGTAAGCAAGTTAGGCATAACTATAAATAATTTATAATAGCTGTTAAATTTTGATTACTATTAGTAATCATTTAGATTATTTTTCAAAAAGAATTATAATCATTATATAATCCTTAGGAAAAAAGTTTTTGATTAGTAATTGATTACGATTACAAATAATGAAATTATAATCACCACTATCTTAAATTACGAATATAATCAAAAAGAATCAAAAGTAATCAACAAAAATAATCAGATTATTTTTGATTCTTTTTGATTATCTTAAGAATTTGAGCCTAAGAATCGAAAATTCTTAAAATTATCAAAAATAATCTAAAGTAATCTTTAAAAATAATCAAACTTTTTTTTGTGGATTACTTTTGATTCTTTTTGATTATTGCCGTAATTAAAAGTAATCGTAAATATAATTTGATTATTTGTAATCGTAATCGCTTGATTACTGAGCCAAACAGAAAAGAATCGTACTTAATCAATTATTTCAAATTTTTAATAAAAATAATCTAATTACTAATGAATACGATTACTAATCATTACTTAACAGCTATTAAATTTAAATTTAATTTGATTAAAGATAACATTGTCTTTTTAGAACATTTTGACTTTTGATATCATATTCAACTAGTAAGCCCCGTTAGCCCGATTTATCCCCATTTATTTTTTTTTTCTCATAAGATTAAACTCCTTCAAATTTGTTTAATTTGTGTTAAAAAAAATTATTTATTTAGTTAAGCCCTCTTCAACGACCTATAATTTTTTAAGATCTGACATGTAATGCTTAAGTTATGCAAAATAGACCATTCTGGCTGTTTTTCCGGTGGTCCAAAAAAAATTTTTTTTTTTTTCGGAATCCTCTCGAGGTCAACTGTAAAATAGGGGGTTGGTTTTTTCAAACTATTTTTTTTTGTATGAAGGCCGACCCACTCTAATGTACATCGATTACTCTTAAAGTACTTGCCCGATTGCCATAATTTCTTGACAACCTATTGAAACCATCAACGCAGAGGTGCCCGTCTATAAAAGTGGGCGGTATTCGACATTGAGGTGTGTTGCTATAAGAAAAACACTGTATCTCAGTAAATATTGCTACTAAAGAAATAAAATTCACAGTAAAATTAGATAGGCAGGCAAAAACATGAAAAACTACAATCACTTAAGTGACTTAAGTGGGCGTTCTTCTAAAAAAGGGTGTGGCAATATTGGAAAAACTCTGTTTCCCGAATAAAATTGACACTAAAGTACTGAAATTTAGTAAAGAGGTAGGCACAATTATTGAAAATTACTATCAAGAAAGTGGGCGTTATTGGACAAAGGGGTGTGGCAATATAAGACAAGTACTGTATCTCGAATAAAATTAACACAAGGGTTCAGAAATTTATTACAGTGGTAAGCATAATTACTACAATTTTTTGAAAAAAAATGGGTGTTATTCGATAAGGGGTGTGGTAATATTAAAAAAACACTGCATCTCGAATACTATTGACACTAGCGACAATAATAGAAAACATTATATCGAATATAGAATATATTATTTCACTATATCGAATATAGTATTCGATATAATGTTTTCTATTATTGTCGCACCCCGACATGACGACCACTTTTTTGAGAGTACTTTGTAATAAGTGTGTCTACCTCTGTACTACATATCAATACTTTCAATATTAGATATACATATACACTAGGTTATATTATTACAAATTAATACCAAGGAAGTGGGCGTTATTTGACTACGGGTGTGGCAGTATTAGAAAACATTGTATAATATTGACACAGAAGTGATAAAATTCTTTGTAAAAATGGGTAGAATTGTTGAAAACACCATGACAAAGTGGGCGAAAATTCGACAACGAGGCGTGTCACTTTTAGAAAAAACACTATATCAAAACACATAAGTTATAACAAAACACAATCAAGAAAGTAGATTAGATTCAACAAAGAGGCGTGTCACAATTAGAAAACACTGCATTTCAGTTAATATTGAATCTTGGGTACTAATATTTGGTAGGTGGGTAGGTACAATATATAAATAAATAGCGTGAAATATTATAAATAGCGTAAGGCACTTTAAGAAAATATTGTATATTAGTTAATACTGATGCTAGGGTATTGAAATTTAGTGCAGGGCAAGGTTGAATTATTATAAAGTACATTCAATAAAGTACATAGGCGGGATTAAAAAAAGTGCGTGACACTTTAATAAAAATTGTAAAGAGGCAAAAATTGAAAATAACCAACAAACCATGAAATAGTATGACTTAATTTTTAATAATAAAGTTTCATATTTAAAATTTATTTTAAGAATTCTTGCAAGTATATTAAAAAAATTCAAAAGAGCAACGAATAAGAAACGACAGAAAAAACATTTTCAAAATTATGAGCTTAAATAATTGTATTTACATAGTTTACAAACTTTTTCTAAAATTTATCATATTCTCTAAAAAGGAAGAAATAAAAACTTTTTAACAAAAAAAACCTACTTCAAAATTACTATAAAGAAAAAAATAATTTTAAATTACTTTTCCTTGTAATCGTGGTAAGATCTGATAATTTATATCTAAACATTATTATATTTAATTTTTTCAACTTTGTTGCAATTTTATAATAAAAATATTATTTTGAAAGCTAATGAAATCAGTTTTTTTGTGAAGCTGCAACACACAATACCATATTCAATATCAGTTATCCAAGCTCACTCAAGTTTGAGAATGTGTATGTATGCAAAGCTTTTAAAATTACTTTTAAACTACAATTAATAAAAAAACAAGTAAAGAAAGTCTAAAGTCGGTCTAGGCCGACTATGAAATACCCTAAACCTACTTTAAAAAAAAAATAATATTATTGAAACATTATTTTTTGTATTCGTGGGCGGGTGAAGCCTTTATTTTATAGGCATTTAAATCTTGAAGAAAAATTTAAACATACGAAGTTTTATTTCTGTAGTTCACAGTTAATGCCTTTATTATGCTTTCGCTATGGGAGATGAGCGTGTTCATAGACGGATTACTCGCAATTATTTAACACACCTTAATTTTGGTATAAAATACATACATACCAAATTTGATCTCTCTGTGACTAACATAATCTTATTTATTGCGTTTTCAATTTTAGGGTTGTATGGGAGGTGGGCGTGTCCGTGAGCGGATGGCGTTCATACTCCAAAACCATACACTAAGGGAAAAAGTTATGTAGTCAGTACAGAGACAGCTATGTAAAATCTATGCACTGCAACTTGTATGAGAACGCAACAAGAGCAGTATTTACTGAGTAAAGGGAGCGTGTACTGACTACATATCAATTTATTCACTTTTTAAAATGAATAAAAAATGTATTCAATACATCATGTTATGTGTTGAGTACATAGCAGACTTCAATAGATACAAGCAACGTGTACTCAATCAACGTGTTATGTAATTTTTTACAAAAACTTTACTCAATACATAAAATATAGACTCAGTACACGTCCTTCTTATACGATTGAAGTGACACATTTATTCAGTACATAACATATGGACTCAGTACACGTATCGGTTGCACATCGGCACACGATTTTGCTATTTTATGTCATTCGTTTCTTGATTTTCAAATAAGCAACAGTATGTAGAAAATCAGAGCGGGAATGAGTTTATCCACTGTACTCTAGAACAAAAGCGATGATTGGATAAGAAATAAATGGCTGGGTTTCTAAAAGTAATTGTCAATTATTTTGTGAAATCTAGTCATTTCTTTATTAAGTTATTTATTGCATGTGTTGAGATGGTGATTTACGCGCAGACATTATGCATACACTCATTGCATAAAATTATGTTTTTAACATATGTAATGAGTAAATTATGTATGTACTCATTATATAAATGTATGCACTAAAAATATGTAATGAGTAAATTATGTATGTACTCATTACATAAAATTATGCATTTAAAATATGTAATGAGTAAATAATGTATGTACTCATTGCATAAAATTATGTACTCCAAATATGTATTGAGTAAATTATGTATGTACTGAGTCAATAATCTATGTAATACGTACATAAGATCTTTACTCATTACATAAAATAATTTGTAACAGTTTGCGATGAGTACAGTGAGCATGTACTCACCACATACATCCATGAATTCACGACACATATATATGCGTTGAGTACATAAAATTCTTTATTGACTACATAACCGCTTGAAAGCATTATGTAGTCAATAAAGATTTCAACATGTACTCAATACATGAAAAATGTAAAATTTTTGTGTGCAGAAAACTATGCGATGAGTACATAAATTTATGTATTGAGTCCATAGGTTTTTCCCTCTGTGTATTTATTTTATCATATAAAACATACGTGCAAAATTTTATCGCTGTTGGTTAAACATAGTCTTATATATTGTATTTTCAATTTTTGGGTTGTATGGGAGGTGGGCGTGTCCGTGAGCGAACGACACCCATTTTTCGAAGACATCTTTATAATGATACAAAACACATACACAAAAAATTTTATTGTTGTAGGTTAATTATGTGTTTTCAATTTTTGCGTTGTATGGGAGGTAGGCGTGTCCGTAGGCGGATGATGTCAATTTTTCAAAACCATATTTGTCTTGTCATAAAAAAAGCAGGTGCCAAATTTTATCTCTATAGGTTAAACAGAAGCTTATTTATTGCGTTTTCAATTTTTGGGTCGTATGGGAGGTGGGCGTGTTCGTGATCGGATGACATCCATTTTTCGAAAACATTTTTGTGTTAATACAGAACACATACACACCAAGTCTTATTGTTGTAGGTTAATTATGAGCTTATTAATTGCATTTTCAATTTTTGCGCTGTATGGGAGATAGGCGTGTCCGTGGGCGGATTCCAAAAATATTCAATAGTACAGATCATTGGATCCGTGTGATCATGTATACCAAGTTTCATCTAATTATCTCAACTCCTTCTTCTTATCCGTTTAGGGTTAATAAAACAAATTAGGAAAAGTTAAAATAATAGCATTTCCAATATAATATTGTATTTAAATAAATTATCGGATTTTACCACGATTAATAGGAAAAGTAATTTAAAATTATTTTTTACTTTGTTGTAATTTTGAAGTAGGTTTTTTTGTCTATCCTTACTTTACGTCTTGCCCATACATCTACCTTGTGATGCCCCATTTATATTGCTGAGAGTGACATTTCGGGTATTACAGACTCTGTTCAGAGCTCTTTGGTCATTTTCAATCACATAAATGCCTGCTCAGAGATCAGGGAGCTTGTAAGACTTTTTGATATGTAAAGTTGTGTGTTCAGGCTTGTGGCTCAATAAAATGAATCGCGCTCTTGATTGACGAGCAAGTAAGACGGAAATAAAGCATCAGTTTTAGACTTTCCTGTGGAGCATATATCATGGCTTCTGTTACGCCTATGCATGTTTACCCTTGTACTCCTGTTAGGCAAGGTAGCTTCTTTTGTAGCTCCTTTTGTGTAAAATTTTCTACCACACCAGATAACCATAGGTGAGAATTGTTCTGACGATTGCTGTCTGACATCCAGTGAATGCTGTATAGATCCTTAGACATGAGTAAAAACCAAAAGTGCTTTTTTTCTTCTTTCCTCTGTGTTTCCAAGTTCCAAGATAATTAGCTTTATTGAAAAAATTCAGAGTGAAGCTATCTAAAATTCTTCTAATTGTGGGCAGAACTATTTCAGTCTTAATTGCATCTACACCCAGGCCATTAATTTCTATCCATCCTGAGTGCATCTTTAGTGCTCTACAACATAAGTTCATTAATTGTTTGCAAATGTTTTCTGTGTATTATTAGTGCAACGTTGTTGGCATATGTTACCACTTTTTTCCACCATCGTCATGTGTATTTCCAGCCATAATCAGCTGAAAAAGATGGCCACCTTCTTAGGAACTGGATCTTGTGGGCACCTTTCTTACCCCACTCCACCAAATTTGTGCTTTTATACATCTGCTGCGCGTAATTTAAAAAATCCTTTGGTTAATCATCATGTTTACTCCTTAACCACTAAAAAATTTCTTATTGTTTTCGTACCTATTCACATTGTTAAGTTCACTTTCGATGTCCAAAAACGTTATTAAAGCAATGAAGGGTTGCTTCTTACACCGAAACTACATCGTGCAGTGCTGTCTCCACTGATCTTCTTTTGAGGTAGACATTTTGTACATTAAAGAGGATAGTATAGTTCAGAGATTCTCCTATGTATGAAGGTATATTATTCTATTCAGAGTTTTCATCAGAAACAAAGAGAGATATTAAATTTCTAGTATTTTGGTGTAGCGTGTTTTGGTTTCCCTATTTTGGGAATAAATAAAAATGTAGAGTTGCATCATGGCCGGCAGGACTTCATTCGTCCCGGTGGATTAATAAGATATGAAGGATTATATCGACCATTTTAAAGGTGATCTTGTGGTAATACTGAAAATTCCTGTAAAGTTTGTGATGCATTTGCTGAATACTGGTAGCTCTGTTTTGATACGGTTCTTTGTAAACCGGAAAATTAGCTTCCATGAGTAGCGATATTCTTGGCTGGATTATAACCATGATTCTTTAGGCCTATTAAGGTATCCCCGAAACGACAAGTCTTTTGATGTCTAGTCTTATGAAGTCTAGTGGCATCATTTTTGTCCTAAATGGACTCACGGAAATTGTTCTAATATGTTCGCTCTGTTATTCTTACTTCTCTAGTGTAGGCATTTAAAATGGATTCAAAGTTTATTCAGTCTTGCTCTAGTTTGTTTGATATGGCTTTCCAGTGAAGTTTTCTTACTTGAGAAAAAAAAAACTTCTTGAAAGCCTTGCAGGAGGCGACCTTAATTTGACATAATCTCAAATACTGCGCGCAGAGTGTTAAAATGATCGATACAAGAGTTCTGTGTACGAAATTCGACTTGTTCTCTTCTAAGTGTTAATGATAGCACATCTGATAACCACTTGTTGATGTTGTGCACGTTAATAGTATTCATCATGCTAAGTAGGATCATTCCTCTTCAGTTTGCGTTCAGTGAGAATGCTCTTTTCGGGCTGTAACGTGATGGTTCTATCTTTCAATATTAATGGTAGTTTTTCGGTTGCAAAAAACTTTGGGTGTAGTAGTTCAGGTTTTAAATGTGGGCTTACCTTAAGCAGTTCTGGTGAAATATTATCAGGACCAGGGACTTTCTTTGTTCGGAGAAACTATATTGCACTCACTTTTTTATTTATTTCGTGGTAACTTTCTCCAAGTACAAAGATGATGATGACAAGAAGTTAGCGCAGTACGATTTTCAAATCTGAATTTGAGTCAGCTCACCACAGCTTAGTCGTGAGATCTTAAAGCGGTCTGCATGCTGAAGAACTGGTGTTCGCCAGTTATATCATAATTCTGAAAAGATATCGGCTACGATGGCAGCTGCTTGAGCTTTCTTTGTTAGTTGGCCCGATAATTCTCTTTTATTCGCGTTCGCAATTTTCTTTTAAAGGCGATCTGTTGCATTATATGCTGTTGAGTACTTGCTTTTGCTGACCTGGGTTTCGGCATTTCAGGGAGCCTTTTATAGTTTTCGTTGGCTTATAAGGTCATAGGTGTGATTTGAAATCCACTTTCTCCTGGCAAGGTTTTTGTAGCCTATGTGCGTTTCTGCAGCTGCCTGGAAAGGTGTTCGTCCATTTTTTCAAGCTGGTGAGACAAAAAAATCTCATGAAATTTTTATTGACAAAAATTTTTATAATTTCTTAACTGAGTACTTGTGTGTACTCAAGCTTAAGGGAGTAGATTGGAAATTTCTAAAGATACCATTTTTGGCAAAAGCAAGGAGCACCGACTACAACCTACTTCATACGTTAACACCAACATCAACTTCTCAGTACAAAAAAGGTATAGAAAATTTGAACAGTAACGCAAAATGCTCTACTCCACCACTCGGAGTGTCAGTCAGTGTTGCTAGAAAAGAGTCCGTGGGAGTGTCACAGGTGATGTGAGGTTTCCTGACAAATCCCCTCAGTGATAGAAGCTTATTTAGCAAGAGTCTAGGAATATTTTTCTTTTGCATAAAAACGTTCTACATGCGACAAATATGAGTTAAGCTGCGAGGTTTTTCTCTATTATATTAACTCCTACCCACCCATTAAAAACAGCATGAAAACACATTTGTTTCTTGTTTGAAAATAGCTTGACAGATATGAGGGAGACCTTTTATTACCGGAAGTGTTACTGAGTTGTTTTGTTTTTTTTTTTGACATTTTGTTGCTAGACTAAAAGCTTTATTTTAACTACTTGAACTCTTGAAACTTCTGTCATACCTGAAGCTTGTGTTCATGTGTTTAATCAGCACATGTTATCTGATACATGGCACACCTAAAAGTGCTTATAAAGCCATTCTTCTAGTTAACTTTAAAGTGTTGTCAGACTCTAACTCCTACCCTTAACATCGTTATCCACTTTGTGTGGTTTTAGTTAAATAGTTATAATGTTATAATCAGCAAATAATCTAACCCTTAAGTAACATTATATTTAAAGCATCATATTTTGAAAAAAAAAAAAACTTAATTTTAACTTCGTATAATAACAGAGTTCAAGTAATTTTGTAGCTATTCACACCAAACCAGCCTACATTGACATGCATGGCAATATCGTCCTGTCTGCCTTTAGTGCTGAAGACACGTGCTGGAAATTGGTTCATTGCTATGTATGTGTTGTTGTGTTTTTTTATTTATTTATTTATTTATTTTGCTCATTTTTGTTTGTTTGTTTTTTTTTATATTTTAATTTTTCATCAAGTTGACATATGAAGTTAATCTGTTATAATATATGAGAGTTTATGTGTGCTACATGTAGATGGCGCTGTCGACAGACATTGTTGGTGCTCATTTGTCAACAAATAAATTATTCACATTAATTTAGAAGAACCTGGCGGTGTACCTTTTGTCGCTGAAGCTGCTGAAGTTGTCTGTCGGTGGTGCTGTTCTTGTTGTTGTAGTCGCTGGGTTATTCTGCACTTGTTCGAACCCTATCAAAGCCATGAAGTTTCATATGCGTGTATGTGTATGTGTGTGTCCTTGTGTGCTGCTCGTATTCTTATTAATTGCGTGCCCAAGTGTTTTTTGCAGCTTCATCGGGGAGTTGGCAACATATAAATTTGTGTTGTTGTTAATTTTTTATTTATACAGGAAGTACGCTTAAGTGTTTGTTGTTGCTAACGTTGAAGTTGTTGCGGGTTGCTAACATTTAAAATGAGGTACTATAGTCGGTTGAACATAAATACAAAGATACTTTATAATAATACCTATATTTTTTTTTTAAGGAAAAAATAAATCCAAGTAATTGTTATGTATTGTTAAACTTAAGTTAGATTTTTTAAAAATCAGCTCAATTTTGAAGAAGTTTTTCACAAACTATGTTAAAGACTTGATTCATTTTCAAATAATAAGACTTGAGTGAAAAATTGATAGCATATTTTAAATATTTGTAATTAAATTATTTATATATATATATATATTAGCGTATTTTGTGACATGTCAAAATTTGCATAAATGCTTAATAAATTCTTTGTTTCTACATTTAAATTTCTTTTTTTTTTTCATCCTTGTCCTACATTTTGACTTCAACCAATTGTCATGAGCTTCGGCGCAATGACTTCAGGCACTCTATTGCACTCATGGTGTCACAGAAGTAAACAAATTATTCTCATCCAATGTTTTTGTTTGTGTATGTATGTATGTTTGTGTGAGTGTGTGTGTGTGTGTATGTGTGTTTGTGAACTGTTTGTGGCTGTTTGTGCCAGTGCGCTATAAAGTTAGCAGTGCTTGATAAGCCAGCCAAAGGTTAATTCCTGCTGTCCCCTGAGTATGTTTATGTGAAGTAGCACATCAGAAAGCAGTAGAGTGTTGAATGTGCTCTAAATATTTTAAGCTATCTACAGCAAGCATCGCTTCCGCTGGGAGTTGCATACAAAATTGGGTTTATTATAACAAGCTTTGGTGTTTGTAAAAATTGTTGGAATTCTCAATATACACACACACACACAAACAGTTTTCATAAATTTAATTTTCAACACGTTTTGCACATAAATCCTTCGCACATTATCAGTGCGTAAATAAAAAATGAAAATATTTAAAGTTTAAAACCAATTTTATAAAATCATTCACAGACGACATTTTAAGGCAGCTGTTGTAAGGGTTGGTCAATTATCACGCCTTATCTTTTATACACTGCCTGCTAGCCGAACCATTCATTCATTCATTCATTCATTCGTCTTTGAGCCGTTTCTCTTTTCGATGCACGAACTAGTTTACCGTTAAATTTACACAAGGGAGTACTTTTTGATAATAACTTTCATTTAAAGGTAGTTGAATTTCTTAACCTGCTCAATTTTGTTGCGGTAGAAGGTATGACTTTGTCCCAAATGAACAATTACTCTTAAATTGTTTCATCACTCCATTTTATTGCTTTTAGTTTGTTTTAAGTTTTTGAGTGAAAAATAAGGCATTCAAAACATCAGTTGCTTTTTTTTAATAAAGGGCAAATAAGTGATGGAGTGGCAAGTAGTTTAGCTATTTGGTCAACGTTACCATTATATTAAAGGCATTTTTTTTTTAAATAAATAACAAAGAGGGATTAGATTACGTCAGAGTTACTGTAAAAGTGAGTAGTATAGGGCTACCGGTACACCATAACATGTCCTGATTTCTGATCCTTTATACCGATGTACACCTCAGATGTCCCGATTAAAACTATATGGCGCAAAGAATCACATTAAAAAGTTGAAAACGCAAATAAAGCGTAAATTTTTCATTTACTTCCTACAAAATTTAGCTTCACATCCAACACATTTTCAAAACATCAGTAAAAAGGTGGGTCGAAAATTTTTTTTTTTTCTCAAATCCATTTGTTATTGTGAAAAATTTTATATTTTAAAGAACATGTAAAATATTATTTATTTATTTTGAGTGTAACAGCCCGCGCATCGATCATCAAAGCGTGTAATTGTTCATTATAGAACGATTAGGATAAATAAGAGGTACAAATTATTTTGTTAATTTTTATGACAGTTTTTGGTATTTTAAGCCTAAGAAAGTATAAAAAAAGAATTTTTAAGAATTTTAAAAATGTGAGCGTGGCTGCTTCCAGACAACATTTTTCAGCACATTTTTCGAAATATCAGGAGTACTGGTTGTATAGCTATAAAAAATTAGTTTATAATCAAGTACGTCATTTAAGGAGGGACATTACATTCGCGGCAGAGAAAACAGACCTTCTTTAAAAATGCATAACTCAGTCAAAAACATACATTTTTCCAAAATTATTTTTATTATTGTAGAGAATTGAAAAAATTACAACAAAAACAAATTCAAAAAAATATTTTTTACACTCCAACATGGTTTTATAGAGCTGCAAACTGGCGGCAGTGAAAAAAACGGGGCCTCTGGTTGCAGAGCTGGGAGTCGCCAAAATTGTTCGATCTGGAAAAAAATTACTTGTTTTGAGATTCTCCTGAAATTACTTGACAGAAGATTTTTTAAAAAAAATTTTTTATTTTTTAAAAAACTTAATTACAAATCAAAATGCTACAATTTTATAACTCAAATTTTTTTTTTCAATTTTTGGTGATGTTCCAAATTTGAAAGTGTGTTTGGTCGAAAAAAATATTGACTTTAAAAAAGCTCGTGTCATACGATAGCTAATCAAATTTAAAAAATTAAAAAAAAAAAATTCGTCAAAAAATGAACCCGCTAGTGCCGCAACCAGTACGAAAAACATAGTTTCGAGATAAACGCGTTCAAAGTTTGAGAACAAAGAAAAAAAGGTTAAAAATTAAAAATGTGCTCTAACTTTTCAACCCGTAGAAATTTTTCCATGTAATTTTTTTCTTAAAAATACAAAATTATAAAAAAAAAATCAATTTAAAACAAGTAAAGAAAGTCTAAAGTCGGTCTAGGCCGACTATGAAATACCCTAAACCCACTTTTCGAAAACAAAAAATTTTTATTGTAAATGGGCGTCTCCAAGGGCGGATGAAGCCTTTATTTTTTATGCATTTAAATGTTGATGAAAAATTTACACATACCAAGTTTTATTCCTGTAGCTCACAGTTAATGTCTTTATTGTGCTTTCGCTATGGGAGGTGGGCGTGTTCATGGACGAATTACTTCCAATTTTTGAACACACCTTAGTTTTGGTATAAAATACATGCATACCAAATTTAATTTCTCTATGACAAACATAACCTTATTTATTGAGTTTAAAACTTTTTGGGTTGTATGGGAAAAAGGCGTATCCGTAGGTGGATGACGTCTATTTTTCAAAACCATCTTTGTCTTGTCATAAAAAACATACGTGCCAAATTTTAGCTCTGTAGGTTAAACAGAGCCTTATTTATTGCGTTTTCAATTTTTGGGTTGTATGGGAGGTGGGCGTGTCCGTAAGCGGATGACGTCCATTTTGCGAAGACATCTTTGTGCTGATGTAAAACACATACATACCAAATTTTATTGTTGTAGGCTAATTATGAGCTGAGTTATGCAGTTTTCAATTTTTGCGTTGTATGGGAAGTAGGCGTGTCCGTGGGCGGATGATGTCCACTTTTCAAAACCATCTTTGTTTTGTTACAAAAAACATATGAGCCAAATTTTAGCTCTGTAGGTTAAACAGAGGCTT
Organism: Tetanocera ferruginea; assembly: GCA_958299015.1. Lineage (NCBI taxonomy): Eukaryota > Metazoa > Arthropoda > Insecta > Diptera > Sciomyzidae > Tetanocera > Tetanocera ferruginea. Next base: position 40,930,915 of record OY282640.1, read on the forward strand.
ATTGATTGCGTTTTCAATTTTTGGATTGTATGGGAGGTCGGCGTGTCCGTAAGCGGATGACGTCCATTTTGCGAAGACATCTGTGTGTTGATATATAACACAAACATACCAAATTTTATTGTTTTAGGCTAATAATGAGCTGAGTTATGCAGTTTTCAATTTTCGCGTTGTATGGGAGGTAGGCGTGTCCGTGAGCGGATTCCAAAAATATTCAATAGTGCAGATTCTTGGGTCCATGTGACCATGTGTACCAAGTTTCATCCAATTATCTCAACTCCTTCTTCTTATCCTGTGTATACGGACAACACACAGACGGACGGACGGACGGACGGACATGAATAGCTCGACTCACGTGGTGACGCTGATCAAGAATATATATACTTTTCTATACCGGACTCGCTTCGTTCTATGCGTTACAAACGTTTGCACAAAGTTAATATACCCTGACCTTTCAGGTTTAAGGTATAAAAAGTATATTTTTTTGCAGAAAAAAATATCGCACATTCTCAAAATTTCAAAAATTCTCAGTACAACGCATTTTGTGACATATTTTTTTTTTAGCATAGAATTTAGTAGAAGACGATATGATAACATTTTTACATTCACATGGAATGATATTTTGCAGTCATCGTCATTGTGACCTTAGTAACGAGACGTTACTAATAAATATAAAATAGATTTTGTGTGCATACTTTCAGGCTGACAACTTTTTCGTATTAAAAAAACACTGTAATAGACAGAATGAACAGTTTGAGCGATATTAGGTGCGGAGCAATATGTTTGCCTTTTCCAAGTTAAGTAATGGTTCTCATAAAGTTCTCAATAGCTTGAGAAAGTGCTAATATTTCTATCTAGAAAAATCTTTACACCAAATCTTTAAACGTGTTTCTGAAAAATCATGGCAATGACATTCACGATCTCAAGAACTTTTTTATGTATAGACTTGTTTTTTAAATTTTAGATAATATTTATTATCTAAATATTTATATTTAATATTTATTATTTATTATTATTTACGATAATATTTATTGGATACCAAACCTAAATTCAGATGACATTTGCCTTATTTTAGTTTTCATTTAAAACGCAAAAAATGTGAAAAATCCGCACTTTCAAATTTAAATGGTCGCCATTTTTGTTATTCTCGGCTTTTTATTGATATTGATAGGTTTCAATTGTAACAAATATCGCATTAATTATAAAATTGTTTGGTTTCGGATGACATAAGCATGCTGAATGATGTTGACCATTTGGTACAATATTTAATGTTACTTTAGGCGGCGTTTAAGATATCCATTCCTCCAATATGAATAAAAAAAATATTTTTCTACACTTTAATTTTCAATAAAAACCATCAAAAACTCAAGGTATTAATTTACTACCTTCTATGAAAATAAAACTCAAGACAATCCTCAAGTTTCTGAATCTCTAATTGAGAACCTGTCCTTGATTAATCTTCCATTAAATGCAATTTATTTAAAAAGACAACCACCTATAAAAAATCAAGTATGCACATCCAGCTAAGAACTCCATTTATTTTATAGCTGTTTTTTTTTGCTATGAAAGTGTGATTTAAAAACACGAATACTCTATTCTGTGTACAAAATTTTAGCGAGAAAATATAAAAAAGAAATCTCACTATAACAACAACACAGAAACAGTAAACAAAATTTAGCAGAACCAACTGCAATGACCCAGCAAGTACTTAAAACAACAACTACGACCAACTTTATGCCATCTATATAACCCACATACTCAGCTATGTCAAAAATACCCCCAAAATCGACCGCGCACCACTTGCAGTAAACATGTTCGCAACTTCTCGTTGTGCGCTGAGTATTTATGTCAAGGATTTTTTAAAATCAATTATTTGTTACCAGTGCAATGTGATTACATCATTTTATTTCATCAGTGTTAAATTCAAAACAAAATAAAAAAAAATAAATAAAATAAAATATACGCGCAACAAACGCGTAAATTTTTAGAGTTTTACGTTTTATTCTTCTATTATGAGCTGCTTATTTCTTCTTCTTCGGTTTTTTTTTTCCCATCTTCTACTGCTTATTGTCTTTGGCTCTCTGCATCCATTCAACTACAATGCTTTAACTGTGTGGCTGCCACTCGATTCATGTTGATACCGCAACGAAGGACATTTTTGTGGCAAAACATTTCTTGCTGTCCCTGGCTGATTGCCCAGATGGCGCGCATCTATCACTCGTTAATTATTGGAATTTAAGCACGTAGAATTTAGTTTTAAAATTTATTTGTTGTTTTTGTTTTGCACTGTTGCGAATGTGCATAAAAAAAAATCAGCGCAAATTCAATAATTATTTTATCTAATCTTATAAGAACAAAATTAAAAACAAATTTAAAATAAATGCAATCGTGTTTTTATGCATCAATACAACACAAAAACACAATCCTGTGGAAAATCCTGCAAATCCTTTTAATTCAATTTTATACAAAAACCGCAACTTTTAATCTATCAACTTTTTTGAATTTTTAACTTATGGCGTTATGGTGCTGCCACCAACTGTTTGCCACCCATGCATTATTTATTAACAATGTTCATTCAACCCAACCACGTCAGGCCAGACAATTGTGATGCACGATTAATTTTCATAAAAATCATATTGTACACGTTTTGCAAATTTTTTTTTTTTTTTGTTAGCACCTTTGTTCCACATCCGGTTCTGGTAAACTCTTTATCTTTGTTTTTTAATTCAATTTTCAACCCATCATCACCACACTGCAGGCGAGATTAAAAAAAAAACGCATTGATGGTATATGTTTTTTTTTTCGTTTTTTTCATGTTTACATGTGATTGTTTCTCGTTTTTAATTTCTATTATATTTCAATAATTGAAGCTAATTGAGCCGGAAATGCTGCAGGATTTGTGTCGGTATTTATAAAGGTTGCTGATAAAAATTTCATAAGCATGAAAGCTGGTAGCTTTTTCCGCTTTGATTTTGTTGTGTTGTGTTGTGTTGTGTTGTGTTGTGCTGTAGAGTAAAACTTTTCCCCCTTTGTTGGTTTTTTGTTGGCTGGCATTTAACTTCCGGCGCTTACACACATATTTATTAAATTATGAGTGTTGAAAAGTTATTTTCTCAGTAGTGAGAATTCAACACTGATATTTTTTTTTTATATCTAAAATGTATTATGATGAGCATTTTTCATATATATATATATATTTATGTGTGGACTTTTGAGAATACAATTTTAATTGAGATATGAAAATTTTGCAAATTTTTTTTCTTCTATGTTTGTACAACATTTTTTTAAAATTTATGATGTATGATATTTCATCTTATCTCAAGTTTTTTAATTTCTGTTTTGACAAAACCACTGACTTGAGATATGACACAGATAATTTTTAGTTTAAAAAATGGCAACATTTTTTTTGACAAAACAACTTATTCAACATGTCTGCATTTTGAAATTAGCTTTCTACAAAAAACTCATTTTGAAATAAGTTCTTTTATGTAAAGTTTTAGAACCAATGTTCTAAAAAATATTTAACAAACCACCTTATTAAAATTTTTTACATAAAAAGAAAGAAAATAACTTTAATTAAAAAATAGGAAAAATCAAAACTTCTATTTATATATTTTTATGAAATAACAGCTGTTTAAATTAAAAATTTCTGCATTTTATGTATTGATGGACACTTGCTAGTATTAATATTACTCAAAATGGTCACTTTTTTGCACAGGCCTGCAAGCGGTCAAGACAAGGGGCTATAAATTATGTAACTCGTCAAACTGTTTTTAAGACTTTCTATATTTTTTTGAGAAGTTATGCAGGCAAAACTCTCTAACTCTGACCTTAAAGAAAATCAAGAATATTGCATGGCAGCCAATACTAAGCGGCTTTGGACTTGTGTTTAAAAAAAACAAGTAAAGAAAGTCTAAAGTCGGTCTAGCCCAACTATGAAATACCCTAAACCTACTTTTTCAAACAAAATAATATTATTGAAAATGGGCGTGTCCGTGGACGGATGAAGCCTATACTTTTTATGCATTTAACTGTTGATGAAAAATTTCCACATACCAGGTTTTATTCCTGTTGCTCACAGTTAATGCATTTATTTTGCTTTCACTATGAGAGGTGGGCGTGTTCATGGACGGATTACTCCCAATTTTTGAACACACTTTAGTTTTGGTATAAAATACATACATATCAAATTTGATCTCTCTATGACAAACATAACATTATTTATTGATTTTTAAAGTTTTGGGGTTGTATGGGAGGTAGGCGTGTCCGTGGGTGGATGACGTCCATTTTTCGAAACCATCTTTGTTTTGTTATGAAAAACATATGTGCCAAATTTTAGCTCTGTAGAATAAACAGAGGCTTATTTATTACGTTTTAAATTTTTGGGTTGTATGGGAGGTGGGCGTGTCCATGAGCGTATGATACCCATTTTTCGAAAACATCTTTGTGTTGATATAAAACATATACACACCAAATTTTATTGCTGTAGGGTAGTTACGAGCTTATTTATTCAGTTTTCAATTTTAGCTTTGTATGGGAGGTAGGCGTTTCCGTGGGCGGATGATCTTAATTTTTTAAAACCATCTTTTTTTTGTTATAAAAAACATATTCGCCAAATTTTATCTCTGTTGGTTAAACAGAGGCTTATTTATTGCGTTTTCAATTTTTGGGCTGTATGGGAGGTGGGCGTGTCCGTTAGCGGATAAAACTCATTTTCCGAAGACATTTTTGTTTGGATTCAAAACACATATATACCAAATTTTGATATTGTAGGCTAGTTATGAGCTGAGTTATGCAGTTTTCAATTTTCGCGTTGTATGGGATGAAGGCGTGTCCGTGGGCGGATTGCAAAAATATTCAATAATGCACATTCGTGGGTCTATGTGACTATGTGTACCGAGTTTCATTCAATTATCTCAACTCCTTCTTCTTATCCTGTGTTTACGGACAACACACAGACGGACGGACGGGCGGACGGACATGGATAGCTCGACTCACGAGGTGACTCTGATCAAGAATATATACATATATATAAATGCGTTACAAACGTTTGCACAAAGTTAATATACCCTGACCTTTCAGGTTTAGGGTATAAAAAAGACGAATTTTCCATTTCAGCCCTTTGAAAGGACTTTGACCAAGCTTCTTGTGATCAATTGTGGTTGTGTGTGTGTTATTAAATGTTTGCACACAATTAACCGAGAACTGGACCTACATGTTTTATGCCGACTCCGAACGGCTAAAGTTCATGTTCTCAAGAAGCCTTTCATGGCATTATTTACTCTCTGAGGTTTGCCATTGTCTGCAGAGAGGTGGTGGCCGATTAGAAAAATTATTATATTGAAAAAACTTTACGCCGCGACTGGGAATCGAACTCGGGCTCCGAGCATGCTAAGCCACACACTTAACCTGCATGCCACGGTCACCACCGTGGTCTTGTGTGTAGGAACAGAATATTATTGAAGAACCCATCTCTGTCAAAGTTTTAAAGCCAGAAATAATTACAGTTTAAGTGATTTTAGATGGACAGCAGGCCGGTTATCCATTATCTAATATATAAAATTAAATGTTTGTCCTCCTGTCTGTCGGTCTGTCTGTCTGTCTGTCTGTCTGTTCCGTATAGGCTCGAGCACCGTTTATCCGATTGAGCTGAAATTTGGACACCAAGTACCTTTCAGAGTGAGAAAGAACATAGGGGGTGTAAAAAAGTGGGCGGAAGTATGTGGGCGTGGCACTCTATAATAACTTCCAAACGCCTGTACCGATTTCTATGAAATTTGGTAAGAAGGTTCAACTGCTCCCAAAATAAAACATAAGCTTTAAAAAATTCCAAAGACTTACGCAAGAGGGCGCTTTCAGTAGTGCATTTGGAAGACTTAATAATTCCTAAACGCCTGGACCTATTTCAATGAAATTTGGTATGAACGTTCAACTGCAACCAATATAAAGCATATGTAAAAAAAGTGGGCGGAAGTATGTGTGCGTGGCAATTTGTAATAACTTCTAAGCGCCTGAACCGATTTCCATGACATTTGGTATGAAGTTTCAACTGCTCCCAAAATAAAACATAGGCAATAAAAAATTCCAAAGGCTTCTGCAAGAGGGCGCTTTAAGTAGTGCATTTTTATGCCTCAATAACTCCTAAACGCTTGAACCGATTTCAATGAAATTTAGTATGAAGGCACAACTGCACCAAAGATAAAGAAAAGGTAAAAAATTGGGCGGAATTATGTGGGCGTGGCACTCTATAATGACTCATAAACACCTGGACCGATTTCAATTAAATTTGGAATGAAGGTTCGACTGCGCCCAAGATAACATAGGCTATAAAAATCGAAAGACTTCCGTAAGGGGGCGCTTTAAGTAGTGTGTTTTTAAGACTCAATAACTCCTAAACGCTTGAACCAATTTTAATGAAATTTGGTATGAACGTTCAACTGCACCCAAGATAAAACATAAAAAATGAAAAATTCCAAAGACTTCCGAAAGAGGGCACTTTAAGTAGTGCATTGTTAAGACTCAATAACTCCTTAATGACTTGATTGATTTTACTAAAATTTGGTGCATGAAATAACTTGACTCTGCAACAGAACTAAGGCTATTTAAATTTCAGAAAACTTCCGTTAGAGGGCGCTTTAATCAATAAACTATGTTCGGCTCATTCACGTCAAAACGGATAAACCGATATTGATGAAACTTGGGAAGCATTTGAATCTGTTACTGAAATAGATCCTATGCTTTTAAAAGTTCTTTCGACAAAAATCAAGGAATGAGCCGTAGGCAAACGAAGTCAAGAACCAAAGACGAACGAAAAAAAAAAAGTTAAACGAACACGAACAGAAGCTATTTCAAGATGAAAAACATCAACCGAACAGTATCGACCAAAACCGAAGTTGAACGAAAGCAATCCAAAAATCGAATCGATGCTTAAAGGATTTTTTAAAATTGAAATTTATTTGAGATAAATTGCATATTAAATGCATGCTAAGAAAAATTTTAAGCGCATTTTTCTCGAAATGACTTTTCAAACTACACTCAGAAAAAAGTTTCTAGGAATTTGATAAAAAAGGCATCATATTAAGAAAAAAATGATTTAGACTTTGCTCCAGAGAATGCCTTTCTCTAAATGCGATCCTAAAAATTCTCTTAAAATGATAAAAAAAGTTTCTATGAAAAATAGAAATATATAAAAATTATACAGTTTTACAGAAAAAGACTATTTATTTTGAGAAAAAATTTGTTTTCATTAAAGAAACTACTTCTCATAATGAATTTTTTATCAAAAAATAGGAAAAATTTTTCATTTTCAGTAAATTTTACTCTCTAAATGAGAATTTTTTTGTGCGAGCAAAATAATTATCATTATAACAGACATTGAAATTTTTTAGTAGTGAAGATATACTACTTCGAAAATGTGAAAATTTATTCTAATTGAAGAAAATTTTATTTGAAAAAAGAAAATTGCTATTATCGAAAATGAAGAAATTTTTCACTAGAGGAAGATATGTGTTTTTTTTTTGAGTGTGGGTGTGCATTTTCCTCAGAAACCAGACGTCAGATCGAGACATTGAAGATGTCATTTTTTTAATCATATCTGGCAGGTACAGTTTTACGGAAATTTGACCAAACACTTTCAACGGAAGGAGGGGGCAAAACCCCAAAAAATGATAATTTAAAAAATTTTAAAATTGAATTGATAATTTTAAAAACGTAAAAATGAGAGCAGTTTTGAAAATTGTCCTCTTTCTGTGCTCGAGGCACAACCTCGAGTAAAACCGGGTTACATCCGCTAGTTTATTTATAAGAATCAAAACAAATTTTCTCTACCTACTTTAAGGCTGAAAAAGTTTAAGAGTAAAGAGTAAATTATAACAGTTTGAGCTATATTAGGTGTGGAGCAGGACGCAAGTCGGCTTGCATTTATTTTGTCTGTATTTTTGGTCGTCACAAGACTAATGGTACGAGGTTAGACCGTTCGTCTCATGTGCAATGGTCCATACAACGGAATTTTCCTGAAAAGGGACTTTATTTTCCACCATTTATTTTAAACGGAGAAGTAAAGGTCCATTTGAATTTTGATTTGTCTTGAACTTGTTTATACTTAAAAACAAGTAAAGAAAATCTAAAGTCGGTCTAGGCCGACAATGAAATATCCTAAACCTACTTCTTGAAAATACAAACAAAATATTTAAAATGGGCGTATCTGTGGTCGGATAAAGCCCATATTTTATGTGCATTTAAAAGTTGATGATAAATTTACACATACCAGGTTTTATTCCTGTAGCTAAGAGTTAATGCATTTATGGTGCTTTCGCCATTGTGGGTTGTATGGGAGGTGGGCGTGTTCATGGACGGATAACGTCCAATTGAACACACCTTAGTTTTGGTATAAAATACATACATATCAAAGTTTATCTCTCTAAGACAAACACAAGCTTATATATTGAGTTTTAAACTTTTTGGGTTTTATGGATGGTAGGCGTGTCCTTGGGCGCATGAAGTTCATTTTTCCAAACCATCTTTGTTCTGTGACAAAAAAACATACGAACCAAAGTTTATTTCTGTAGGTTAAACAGCAGCTTATTTATTGAGTTTTCAATTTTTGGGTTGTATGTGAGGTGGGCGTGTCCGTGAGCGAATGATACCCATTTTTAACCGACTTCAAAAAAGAGGAAGTTCTCAAGTTGGTTGGTTTCTCTGCTTTTTTTTTTTTAAATGTATGTACATCGATTACGCCTAAAGTACTTGCCCGATTGCCGTAATTTTTTGTCAACATATAGAGACCATCAACACGGAGGTGCCCATCTATTAAAGTGGGCGGTATTCTAAAATTACGCTATAAGGGTGTATCGCTATAAGAAAACACTGTATCTCAGTAAATCCTGACACTAGGGTAATAAGATTCACAGTAAGATTACAAGGACAGGCACAAATATTAAAAAATACGACCACTAAAGTGGGCGTTTTATAAAAAAAGGGTGTGGGAATATTGGAAAAACCAGTTTCTCCAATAAAATTGACACTAGAGTACTCAAATTTAGTACAGAGTTAGGTACAAATATTGAAAATTATTATAAAGAAAGTGGGCTTTATTCGACAAAGGGGTGTGGCAATATAAGACAATTTCTGTGTCTCGAATAATATTGACACTAGGATACAGAAATTTATGACAGCCTTTGGCACGATTACTACAAATTCGTGCAAAAAAAAGGGTATATTCGATAAGGGGTGTGGCAATGTTAAAAAAACACTGTATCTCGACTACTATTAACACTAGGATACTAAAATTTAGTACAGAGATAGGCACAAGTATAAAAATTACTGCCAATAATGTGGGCGGTATTCGGTAAAGGGGCGTGTCCCTTTAAGAAAAAAACTCTTTCTCAGTAAATATTGACAGTAGGTACTGATATTTACAGCAAAAATGCAAGGGTAGGTATAATTATAAAAAATTTCGATCCATTAAGTGGGCGTTATTCGACAAAGAGGTGTGGCAATATTAGAAAAACTCTGTATTTCGAATAATATTGACACTAGAATATTAAATTTTACTCAGAGGTAGGCACAAGTATAAAAAATGTATTTCAATTAAGTGGGCATTGTTTGCGAAAGGGGTGTGGCAATATTTAAAAAACACACTATATCTCGAATAATATTTATACTAAAATACTGATATTTAGAACAGAGGTACACAAACTTTTACAAATTACTGTCAATAAAGTGGGCGTCATTTAAGGGTGTGGCAATATTAGAAAACACTATATCGAATACTATTAACACTAGGGTACCTACTGAAATGAAGTACAGAGGTGGGCACAATTATAACAAATTAATACAGAGGAATTGGGCGTTATTCGACTAAGGGGGTGTGTTTGAAAAAAGTTTTATAATATTGACACAAAAAAAAAAAAAAAACATATTGGCCATTTCAGCCCTTGAAAGGACTTTGACCGAGCTTCTTATGGTCAATTGTGTTGTGTGTGTTATTAAATGTTTGCACACAATTGACCGAGAACTGGACCTACATGTTTTATGCCGACTCCGAACGGCTAAAGTTCATGTTCTCAAGAAGTTTTACATGGCATAATTTACTCTCTGAGGTTTGCCATTGTCTGCAGAGAGGTGGTGACTGATCAGAAAAATTTTTTATTGAAAAAAACTTTTCGCCGCGGCTGGGGATCGAACCCGGGCTCCGAGCATGCTAAGCCACACACTTAACCTGCATGCCACGGTCACCACCAATATTAACACAAGGTTAATAAAATTCATAAGAATGTGTAAAATTATTGAAAACACTATGACAAAGTGGGCAAAATTCAACAACGAGGCGTGTCACTTTTAGAAGAAACACTATATCTAAGTCAATATTGACACTAGGGTATTGAAATCAATACAAGGAAAGGTAGCGTTATAACAAAACACAATCAAGTAAGTAGATTTGATTCAACAAAGAAGCGTGTCACAATTAGAAAAACACTGCATTTCAGTTAATATTGAAACTTGGGTATTAATATTTGGCAGGTGTGTAGGTACAATATATAAATAAATAGCGTGAAATATTATAAATAGCGTAAGGCACTTTAAGGAAATACTGTATATCGGTTAATACTGATGCTAGGGTATTGAAATTTGGTGCAGGGCAAGGTTGAATTATTATAAAGAATGACCAATAAGGTACATAAGCGGAATTCAAAATAGGGCGTGACGCTTTAAAAAAAATTGTAAAGAGGCAGAATATTTGAAATAACCAACAAACCATGAAATAGTAAAACTTAATTTTTAATATTAAAGTTTCATATTTGAAGTTTTCCTTTATAATTCTTGCAAATATATTAAAAAATTCAAAAGATTAAAAAATAAGAAACGAAAGAAAAAAAACATTGTTAAAACTATGAGCTTAATAATTGTGTTAACGTAGTTTATAAACTTTTTCTAAAATTTATCATATTCTCAAAAAAGGAAGATATAAAAACTTTTTGACAAAAACAAAAATAAACCTACTTCAAAATCACAACAAAGTAAAAAATAACTTAAAATTACTATTCTTATTAATTGTGGTAAAATCTGATAATTTATCTTATATATTAATACGTGAACATTAAAGTTTGTCGTACGCTTTTTTGGTATTAATTAAAACTCAAAATTAATGAAACTTATACCATTTGAAAGGTTTTGTTGTCTAAATGTGCAGAATGTATATATAAATGATATATCTGATAGAGGGGGTTCCCAACCTTCTAAGAGAGAAATTAAATTTTTGAGAAAAAATCTGCTCTTTGATTGATATGAAATTTGATTGAAAGAGAGTTCTTAAGTCGCTCAAATTTGAGTTTTTTTTAAAAGTAACAATTTCTTAAAAATTTGTAGTTTTATGCATTCATCAATTGTTAAATTTCTAAAAAAATGTGTTTTGAACTCAAAAATTTGACTTTCCATGTGAATATCTTGGTCAGATTTTAACGGTTTTTAATTTTTTTTTCATTTTTCTAAAAGTTTGATAAATTTTCTTTTAAATGTGTTAAAAGTTACAGCAAAACTCTAACCAAAAGTATTTTTAATGAATTTTCTTAATATTGTCGTTAGTTATTTAGCGTGTGTTTCAACCAAATGCCAAGAGAGAGAAAAAAAACTGTCTCAAATTGAATGTTCTAAATTGGGAAGCCAATATCTCCGCCATCTCTGAATAGATTTTATTTATTTCTTTTTTGTATTTAAGTCTTATCAGTTAACTTAAAAATAATAGCGTTTTTTGTTTGTTTATATTTAAATTATCCATTTTAAAAAAAGACCATAAAATTTGATTTATTTTTAAAATATATGGTAAAAATGATTTTTGTTGTAAAAAACAAAAACTCAAAATTGCATTTTTCAATAAATTAATAAACTGTTCGTGCCAAAATTACTTGCCTTGACAAAATTAAATTTTTTTAAAATGTTGTTTTTCTGTTTTTGAAAGAAATAATTAAATAAATAAATAATTTTTCTGAAGAAAATAGCTTAATATCTCCAATCAATGAAAAGTTATAGCCTCGAACTTATTTTGATCATCTCGCATATATTTATAAAAAGGCAATCAATAAATTGGTCGAATTTCGACCCCAGGCGATACTAGTTTATATAAATTATTAAACTAAAATTTATAAAAAAAGTTGAAATTAGGGCAGGGATGGTAAAAATATCATGATTTAATGACAATTTTTTAGCGCCGATTACTATCATAAAAAAAATAAATATTAAAAAATAAATACAAATAAAAAAAAATAATATATATATTATAAAAATAAAATTTTTTTTTTTATTAAAAAGTTTTTATATATTTTTTAAAGCACACGTTTTTTGTTAAAAAAAAAAAACAAAATAATTAAATTAAAAATTTACCAAAATTCAAGCATTAATTTTCGTTAGACAAGTAAACGCTTTTTTATTGCAAACTTTGCGTTAAACTATTAAGCTTCAGCGGCACTAAGCTCTGGCACAGCTTGTCCTCTTTAGCTTTAAGCTTCAAAGCATTAAGTGTGCTTTGGCTTTATTAGAAATAATTTGAATTTTCATTTCACTTCAATTAAGCCAAAAATATTCTTAATTGTGCAATTATAAAAGCAGCGTATTTAATAACGCCAAGCAAAGCCGATGGGTGCCGAAAAATAACGACAGCCATACACCCTACAAAGCAATAACGCCTGCCAAACTAACAACAACAACAACATCAACTACAGCAAGAGCAACAACAACAACAACAACAACAACGTCGTTAAACCGCAAGTAAGCGACGCTGATTACATCAACGGCGACACAATGTTTGGCACAGGCCTCTGACATGACAGCCACCCATGCCAAGAACACTAGCGTGGGCACACACACACACACACACACACCCACATATATACTAACAGCATAAAGTCCCTAGTTATACCACCACGTTAACGACATTTTGTTTCCTTTTATGCAAAAATTGCTTATTACATTTTGATGACTTTGACGCGAGTGGTTTTCAGCGTAAATCCATCAAAAACATTCATTCGTTCGTAAAGCCAGTCAGTCAGTCAGTCAGACGTTTGTTTGTTTGTTCGATCGTTTCAGCAACGAGCAACTGTTATGTTGCTTATTATGATAGGCGGCACGCCTACTACTGTTCCCCAACCTCGCTATCTGCATGTCCATAAACAAAAAATAAAACAAAATAACCAAAACATTTACAATAACAACAAAAACAACAACAACATCGTCGACAACGAAATATAGCACTGCAGGCTAAACGGATGAGTGTGAAATATTGTCATATCCGCTGCCGTCATTTTGAGATGAAATGCAAATGAAATGAAATCAAATTAAATCAAATAAAATAAAAGGTAAAAACAACTCGTTCAACCGTTTCGCAAAAGGATTCCCAAATGATTATGCCAAGTGGTGTGGGAGAGTTGGTTGGTTGGTGGGGCGTAAGCATAATACTGGCCTTTGATGCTATCTATAACTTTAGAGCAGCTGCAAGCTGCAGTCAAGTTGATGGCTTGCATTTTCATGGCATATGTTAAGGCGCGGAAAAGCAGCTATACATTTACATATACATATATAGCTAAAGGGCATAAATGCATGTTTGTGTGAGTGAACAACATATGTTTGAGTTGGCAATGTATGCAGATTTGTGTGTGTGTGTGTGGTTATATTTGAAGCATGCAAGGACCTTGCTTGAATAGCTCGTGGTTCAAAAAATATGCATTCACTGGATAGAGATAGAGGAAAAAAAAACAAAAAAAACAAAAAAACGTATTAAATACCAGGTGCTTTGCAATGCAATGTAAATATGCCATTCTTGCATATATTTTCGTGACTTGGATCTGTGTTATTTGACTGTAGTGCATGTTTGTAACTGCCCAGTGAGATTTCCATGCAGTGATGATGTGATGCGATTTTTAGTAACATGCCAAAATTTTATATTTTAATTTAATTTTAAAGAGTTCCTGGGATATTTTTGACAACACGCTAAATGAAATTGTATGGCTTCAATAATATATCAAAACTTAACAAGCAAAGAAAGTCTAAAGTCGGTCTAGGCCGACTATGAAATACCCTAAACCCACTTTTCAAAAACAAAAAAAAAATTTTATTGTAACTGGGCGTGTCCGTGGGCGCATGAAGCCTATATTTTATGTGCATTTAAATGTTGATGAAAAATTTACACATACCAAGTTTTATTCCTGTAGCTCACAGTGAATGCCTTTGTTGTGCTTTCGCTAGGGGAGGTGGGCGTGTTCATGGACGGATTACTCACAATTTTTAAACACACCTTAGTTTTGGTATAAAATACATACATACCAAATTTTATTTCTCTATGACAAACATAACCTCATTTATTGAGTTTTAAACTTTTTGGGTTGTATGGGAGGTAGGCGTGTCCGTATGCGGATGACGTTCCTTTTTCAAAACCACCTTTGTCTTGTCATAAAAAACATTCGTGCCAAATTTTAGCTCTGTATGTTAAACAGAGGCTTATTTATTGCGTTTTCAATTTTTGGGTTGTATGGGAGGTGGGCGTATCCAAAAACGGATGACGTCCATTTTTCGAAGAAATCTTTGTAAAATTTATTGTATAAAACACATACATATCAAATTTTATTGTTGTAGGCTAAATTTGAGCTGAGTTATGCAGTTTTCAATTTTCGCGTTGTATAGGAGGTAGCCGTGTCTGTGGACGGATGATGTCCATTTTTCAAAACCGTCTTTGTTTTGTTATAAAAAAATATATTTGCCAAATTTGAGCTCTGTAGGTTAAACAGAGGCTTATTTATTGCGTTTTCAATTTTTGGATTGTATGGGAGGTGGGCGTGTTCGTGAGCGGATGACGTTCATTTTTCAAAAACATCTTTGTGTTGATACAAAACACATACATACCAAATTTTATTGTGGTAGGTTAAGTATGAGCTGAGTTATGCAGTTTTCAATTTTTGCGTTGTATGGGAGGTAGGCGTGTCTGTGGACGGATGATGTCCATTTTTCAAAACCGTTTTTGTTTTGTTATAAAAAAATATATTTGCCAAATTTGAGCTCTGTAGGTTAAACAGAGGCTTATTTATTGCGTTTTCAATTTTTGGATTGTATGGGAGGTGGGCGTGTCCGTGAGCGGATGACGTCTGTTTTTCAAAAACATCTTTGTGTTGATACAAAACACATACATACCAAATTTTATTGTGGTAGGTTAAGTATGAGCTGAGTTATGCAGTTTTCAATTTTTGCCTTGTATGGGAGGTAGGCGTGTCCGTGATCAGATTCCAAAAATATTCAATAGTGCAGATCCTTGGGTTCATGTGACTATGTGTACCAAGTTTCATCCAATTATCTCAACTTCTTCTTCCTATCCTGTGTATACGGACAACACACAGACGGACGGACAGACGGACGGACATGGATAGCTCGACTCACGTGGTGACGCTGATCAAGAATATATATACTTTTCCATACCGGACTCGCTTCGTTCTATGCGTTACAAACGTTTGCACAAAGTTAATATACCCTGACCTTTCAGGTTTAGGGTATAAAAAACAATAATAATGTCTCATTTCAGCAAAGCGTATAATGCTGTACCATCTTATAAAAAATTGACAAAAATACATGTTAATGATTCTTATAAATAATAAAAAAAACATTTATTCAAATTGTTTGCCTTGCCGTTAACCATAGGTGCCGCTGGAAGCACTTGCGGGTCGATCAAAAATATGTTTTAAGCGTGAACAGTTTCTTTCATTACTTCGCTTAACAGTTGTACAGTTCAGAAATTATAATTTTGGGTTATTGTATATTAAAGTTCATAGAATTCATTTCAAGTTTTTTTACTTTTATACAATTTTATGAAATTTATTCGATTTGCACCACCCTGTTTTTGCTATTCTAAATGCTATGTAATTCATAATTTTTTCTTATATCTTAATTGATTCTTCTTAACTGAATTAAAACTATTTAAAAAATATTTGCAGATTTGTTTTTTTTTAAAGCATGAACTTACATGAACCCTGTACTCATGAAAACAGCACATATATGTTTCGCTTCAATAACTAGTTCTGAATTCTGTCCAAAAAAAAAATAAAATCAATATTTAAATATCGTTCTCAAATCTTGACAAAGAGTATATTTCCATTTCTAGAATAAATAGAATAAAAATTTTCGATGTTTTATAGATGTTCTTTCCAGGATCCTTAAATTCATGAAGTAAATTATAACTTATTTGAAAAAAAAATTTAAAAAGTGAATTTTTAGAATCGAATAGCTTTTGAATTGCACAGAAATTGCTTGCTCTGAGTTTTAAAATCTTCGATGTTTTTTCGTTTGAGCTTAGAACAAAGATAAAACATGTTAGCATGTACACAAACCACACACATTAAAAAAATTTTGTAGACACTGTAAGAAAATGATATCGCACAGTTCAGGAGCTACAATAGTTATTTATCGTAGTGAATAACAAACAACTGCTGCAGCGAATAAAATTCACTTCGAACAATATGTTTTTTTTTGTTGTTCGGTTTTTTGTTTATTGACGTTTGTATTGCAGATACGTACAAAAGCAGATAATTAGCAAATTCAAGTCAGCTAATATCAATAAAAAAGCAAATTAATATCTTAATTTCAATAAATTTCTTAAGTAAAAAACAATTCCAAATGAAACAACAAATCAAGAGTTTTCAAATTGATTTCTGTTGAAAGCCAGGTGGATGCGTTCATTATTTATATCGTTTTTTGTTTTGTCTTTCTTAGACCATATTTTCCAAAAAATATTCAATATAAAATTTAGTCAATACAGTTTATATGAGTTATCTGCGTGCACTAATATTTATAAACACATGCATTTTTCTTCTTATATTTTACTATTTTGTGACTTTAATATAATAGTGACAAAATCCAAAATTAGATTTTCATTCATCGTAAGATATATCTGATATTTTAGTTTATTTATTATCTTTGAACGATGAGTAGTAAAGGCTGTAGGTAAACCCTAAAGTATTGGCCAAACAAGTTTCATGGCCTTGAAAAATCTGTTAAAACGACCCCATACAAACCACGCTGTAAGATGTATCTCTACGTCATAAGTACGAATTTTATAAAGAAATTTCGGTTGAGATAATCCACCACCCATGCCTTGTGTAAGTTTGTAAAGAAAGTTCAAGAACTAAACCAACGTGGTAAATTTCAATAACGGTAAAGTAACATCTCATCTTCTGTACATGGCTTTGTCGCTCCTCCTAAACAGCTTAACCGATTTGGATGAAATTTGGTGTGTACATGTGGCTAGGTCTGTAGATGGTTTAGATCTAAATTTTGACCCGGTAGGTGGCGCTTTTGTTGCTGTGTGAGTGTTTTAAGGGGTTTTTGGGATTATAACTCAGAAAGAAACTGAAGAATTGCCATGATTTTTTTCACAACACCATTACTTTTTATGCATACAAAATTACAAAAATACAAAATTAATAATAATAAACAAACAAAAAAAATCTTAAATTTTTATAATAGTTTGACTTGATTTTTCGATGTTATAAAACATTTTTAAACCTTTACGATAGAAAATTAAAATTAAACCTACCTTTATGTAAACCATATGAAAGAACATTAAAAATGCCATTTTTGGTTTTAAATATTTTTTAAATAACAATTATTTTCATCAAAGTTTTTTGCGACATATAGAAATTCTTTAAGGTTTATTTTAGAAAATTATAAAATTTAGAAAAAAAACGAAAATGGACAAGATTGAAACACGATTGGACGGACAATTAATCAAAATTACAAACAAAAAAGAAATGAATGGAGTCTTTTGTAACATGATCGAGTTATACTTTTTCAAGGCCAGCACTTTCATTTTTGATTGATTTTCTTTTATATTTCATCAGAAAACAAAACAAGTACTAAAAACTTTTTGTGTGTTTCAGCTTCGAAAGTTTTTATGGTGCCATTTTTTTGGAAATTTTAAGCTACTTGCATGTTTTTATAGAAAATAAAATTTGTCTAATAAAGGACATCTAAACAAAGAATGTTGCATACTTACCACAAAGTTATGCAACTACTAAATTGCAATAAATTATAATATAAATCGATTTGAAATTAAGTTTAAGAAGAGCTTATAAGTTGATCGAATTTTAATTTTTTTCAAAATTAAACATTTTTAACCAAAATTATCTTTTATGCATTCCTCAAATGTCAATTGTCCGAAAAATGCAGTTCCAAAATCAAAAGTTCCACTTTCCGAGCAAACAACTCAGTCAAATTTTAACGGTTTTCAAAAACTTTTTATTTATTTTAATTTTTGTTCAATTTTCTTTGAAATGTGTTGACAATTACAGTAATGATCTTACTAAATGTATTTTTAATGAATTTTCTTTATATTGCCTGTAGCTGTTTAACGTGTATTTTTACCAATCGCCAATACAGAGAAAAAAACTCTCTGAAATTTAAAGTTCTGTATTTGGAAGCGAATATCTCTGCCCGTTTATAAAAGATATCATTTATTTCTTTTTTGTATTTAATTGGAATTAATTGACTTAAAAAAAATTTCAACATTTTTACCGTTACTTTATTATTTATATTTTAATCATTGCTTTTAAAAAGAGTCCACTAATTTGAATGTTTTCTCAAAAAATGGTATAAAAATTGTTTTTGTTGTAAAAGTAAAAAAAATTCAAATTTTCATTTTTGATTTTCTTTTATAATATTGAGTTTTTTAAGGCCAATTTGTTTTTGTATGATAAAAAAATTAATAAATACTATGCGTCATTGAAAAAACAAGGCTACCACCTATGATTTTTTGCACGAAATTTCATTTTTTTAAAATGTTGTTTTTATATTTTTAAAATCTTCAACAAGCTTCAAGAACAATATATTTGAAGAAAATTTTATTATAGCTCCAACCAATAAAAAGTTATAGCCACAAATCTGTTTTAATCATCCTGCGTATCTATATAATTAAAAGGCTACGGTTTTTTTGTGACTTCAACTCCTCCCAGACCAATTGACCGATTTTATCGATTTAGATGTCATTTAATCGGGTTTTGGCTGAAATTGTGCAAACCACTTTTAAAAATTGTGATTTCACTTCGGGGGGTTCCCAACCTTTTACAACAGAAATAAAATTTTTGTGCAAAAATCTGCTATTTGATCGATTTGAAATTTAGTTTAAGAAGAGCTTATAAATTGTTCGAATTTCAATTTTTTTCAAAACTAAAAATTTTTAAACAAAATTATCTTTTATGCATTCCTCAAATGTCAATTGTCCGAAAAATACAGTTCCGAAATCAAAAGTTTCACTTTCCGAGCAAACAACTCAGTCAAATTTTAACGGTTTTCAAAACAACATTTTTTTTTTGGTTTTTTGGCGTTTTTTCGTTGGAATATGCTATAAATTGATGTTGTAGGTGTTCTGTAAGTATTTTTAATTAATTTTTTAATTATATCTTAGTTGTAATTTTATTTTCTTAAATCTATTATATAATTTGTTTTTATTTAAATTAGTTATGTTTTATAGCTTTAAAAGTTAAGCAGCGATGTTGTTGAATAGTAATAATATTTATCTCGGTAGTTATATTAGTTTAAGTCCGTCTTCGTATTTTGACAGTTACATTTAAAATTTTAGTGTCAGATCATAAGTTTTAAGCATTCAGATGATGATCTTTTATATCATTATTGAGACTGAATATATCGTTATTGAGGAAAAAGCTGCTTGAATAGAAGATCATAAATTAAGCGTCTTTAATGTTGCTAACATTTAATTTTTATTGAATTGCTCGAATTCGGCAACAGGTTTACTAGTATTTATTAATTGATTAAAAATATTATATTTGTAAAATAACAACAATTATTCATAATTTCTCTTAATTATAAGCAAAGTATAATAAAAAATTAGAATTTTAAGTAATATAACCTATATAAAAATTGACTAAAAAATGCATGCAAATTAATTGTACGACATGGCGTATGAGTAACATTTTTTTATTTATGGTGTAAGATTGTTTTCATCACAATCCATCACTTTAAAAATAAATGCCCTAATTTTTGCTGCATATTTATGATAGCTCATAAATATTTATAGACATAAATGGTACAAACTTAGCCTATCGTAAGTAAATCTCTCCAGACAACATTTCAGATTCATGGAAAAATACAGGCCAAAGAATTTGGTTATTAATTTTTCATTGTTTCCAACACTTCTAACTAAGCATACATAATTACAAGCCAATACTTGTGTGTCATATCTAGACTCTCAAGCACACACTAAATACATATATATATATATACATAAACATATATCTATAAACACGCCTCAATATCTAACATATACTCATATGTGCAAGAATATACATATATATATATATTAAAATATACTCGTATATAAATGAACACGAGCGTAACAAATATTTGCTGAATTAATATTGATGAATTGTTTGCATATACAAACGAACATTAAAGCATGCATACATACATATATATACATATATATAAAAATATTTGTATGTTCATTTATAAATATATATATATATATATATACACTCATGCATAGATATGCAAACATAACAAGGTCAGCGTGAAGGAAAAGCACAAATACTAACAACATTAACGATATAAATACCAATAACAACAACCGCAACTGTGGAAAAATTATTTTTATCAAAATTTATAACAACAGCAACAACAACAACAACAACTATAATAATCACAAGAGCACAACCATAGCAACAACAATAATTACGATATCAATAACAACAACAATAATAACAGTAGCAGTAACTTTATGACAGCGTAACTGTTAAATTTCCATATGGCTTTTTTTTTAGACTTATATGGTTGGCATAAAGTAGTAAAACCAACAACAATAAAAAAGAATAAAAACAACAACAAAAACAACAACAACTATAGCAACAGCATTTTTTTTTCATAAATTACACAGACTTAGCAACACGTTATGAATAAGTCAAACCTGCAGAGTAGAAATTAAACAAACATAACTACAACAAGAACGACAAAAAACTACAACAACTATAACAACTACAACAAAAGTTGCAATAACAACGTAATAATGTTTGAAAATGTATTGATAGACATTTTTTTTAGCCTTTTCACCTATGTTGCTATAAGATTCTTTCTTACTCTCTTGTTGTTATTGCTTTCAATGGTTTTTTTTTTTTTCTTTTTATCATTGTTGTTGTTACTCTATTAAACGACTGTTGTCAATCATCTTATGATGATTATGATAGCCTGACATTTATATAATACGAAAGTTTTATGTAATAATAATAATATTAATAATAATAATAATAATATTTCTTTTTCTCGGGGTGCGGTTACAAAAACTGCTACGGGCGACAACTAAGTCGGCCTTCAATGGTTATGCTTTTTATTTTTCTTATTTGATTCTCTTTTATTTTATATATATATATTTTTTTTTTTTTGTTGCAATCATATTCATTTTCCATGAAATATAGATACATTTTATGTTGACCCGAGGCACTAAAGTAACTGTGCTGTATAGCAGTTAACAATAAAGGTAACGCAGTGTTACCTATGGGAAAATATTTTGTTTTTTTTTTTATTTTCCCTCTTAGCCGTGCTACAGAAAAGTATTCAATAAAAATGTCTTGTTACATAAAAATTTTAGTTAATGTTGGTTTTTTAATGTATGGAGAATATAATTTTTACAGTTTTTGAAATCAATGTTTGTCAAAAATTTTTTATGTAGCGAATTTGAGTTACAAATAAGAAAATGTTTCTTTGTTATTAAATTAAGGCGGTCTTCGCATTCAAAACCCGTGTTTTGGACCCTTTTTAGAAAAATTCTTATTTGGAAACGCAAAGAATAATTGAAAACTTTTTTTATTTATTGTATTACAAAAGTTTCAAAGTAAATAAAAAAATGTGTTTGCCTCGATACGTGGGCTGTTCAAAAAGTAATGAGACTTCAAAGTTGGTGGTGAAAAAAAAAGGTGTCGTCACGGCGGCTACGATTCCGGGTCTCCGGAGCGTCTGAAATGAAAAAAAAGGGGTTATAATCAGTATAGATGTAATTCTCGGGTGAACCTCAAACTTAATTTTGTGATTTTTTTGACAAAATGGCGGCCATTCAAAAAAAAAATTCAATTTCGGGCTTTTTTTTGTTGTTTAGTGTAAAAAAAAAATAGTAAAAAATTTTTTTAAATTATGGTCGAGGTTCACCAGAGAATGGTGACAATTCTGCGTCGATTCCACTTTGTTTCATGAAAATCGGTTCAGTTGAACTGGCAATATCATGGCCGCCAGTTCGAAAAACGTGGTTTCGAGATAAACGCGTTTAAAGTTCGAACTAAATGATGCCCTCAGTTGAGCACCTGGACTCAAAAAATGCTTCAACCCCTAAAATAAGCAGAAATGTGTATTTGTATGTTTGTATGAATATGTGCAAACACGTTTTTACCTAACAATGAACATTTTCAACAAAATTCGGTGGTTACATTATGCCGCTTCGTTCGAAAATGAGGCGAAAAAAATAGCTCATTTTGACGAAGACCTTGCTTCACAAAAAAGGCTGTATCTTCTAAAGTATTTCGAATTTCTAAAAATCCTTTTAGGAGCATATTCACAACTACCCAAGCTATAAATAAATGCAAAAAAAAGTCGAAAAAACAAAACCCTTAAGCAAAATGTGTTGAATATTTTGATCATATTTGTTTTTTTTGAAACTGATACATTTTTAAAAATAATAATTATATATTTATTTATATTTAGAACATTCCACGTTGACTTAAAAAATTAATGTATTAATTTTTCAAATCATTGAGTGGGACTTAAAATTTCAAATCACATTCAATGACTTTAAAAAGTGAATGCATTAATTTTGCTATAAATTACATGATTTGAAATCAGACATGAGTGCATTCTTTTACAGCTGTGACTAAATCACGTATGGATCTGTACTTACTAAAATACATACTTTTTACATAACATATGTGTAACACAAAACGCCTATTTTCTTAGCTTATTTTGTTGCCTAAATTGTAAAGTATGCTGCCATCAAATATTGTATAATATGTTTAGATATCAGCAAACTATCTTGCAAACTGGCGCAAGTTGGCCACTCGAGACTAACTCTTTAAACTTCAAATGAAAATTCAACACATAAAACTATCTCACAACTCAACACAACATAAACTACGCTCACACATTGATACATAGCTACATACATTTAAAAATACACACAAACATTTGCATCTAATATTAATACAGATTTGTCACTATGGAACATGTTCTTAACCACAAATTAGTGGTAAGATAAGATAAATGGGATAATATTGCCAAACGTTAATGAGCACACGTTGAGTAAATAAATAATAAATGAGTAAAAGTGTTTCACACTCGAAAATAATTAGTGAAAATACGAGTGTGAAAGTGTTAAGGCATGTGAGCTGCAGTTCAGTGTGATTTAGATAGAAAAAGAGAGGGAGAGAAATAAAGATATGGTGTTAAAGAAAAGTGGATGAGGCGCAAATTTTTTAGATGAGGGACACTGATTAGTCAAATTAAGTAAAATACACCAGTGCAATTTTAATTTGATGTTTCAAAGTTGCACGTGTTGCACATAAAAACAATTCGTTTATTGTTGTTTCTTCTTTTTAAGTTTTGAACTTTAAATTTTAAATATTCCCTGTATTTATTTTTTTTTTAAGAATTTTTAGTGGAAATGGTTCTTTGACTACTTATAATCATATCGGTTTTTCGAATGAACTTAAGAAGAAAGTCATCAAAAGTAATGCTGTATTTTTTGAGGTAGTTGTTTTAATATGTTTAATACTTATATGGGTTTTACTAAAACATTTAATTGATGCAGTTCACAGAGACATGTAGAACGCGGAGATTCTATATAAATAGTATTAAATAATAATGAACATTTCTAGTGAAGAAAAATGCTTTTCAGTTAAAGATAATTTCTTCACAGAAAATGAAACTGCTGCAGACTTTGTTGAAATTAAAACAGCAGCGCAAAAATAGCTCAGAATATCGTCAGGGACATATAAATATACTAATAGAGATTAGTACGTATTTTAGATAGCATTTGATGTGAACGAAAACTAAAAAACGAAGGTTCAAAAAGCAATGGCTAGTGTTAATGCACTTGAATAAAAATATATAAATGTATAAATTGGTGGACTCTAAGGTAAGAAGTCCATCAATTGCAGGTGGACATTCAAAACAATACGCGATACTTAAGGCAGTAAAGTTTATCAAGTTGTACAAGGGCGGCCACAGAGAGACGTTCTTTCCTTTTTTACAATATGGCTTCATACGGTTAGCTCTAGTCAGGTAGTAAGAGTAGATCTCGATAAATGTCAAATAAACAAATGAACATAACTACAGACTATTTCGAGGGGATAGAGCTAGCCATGGTAGTGGTGTTGTTTTGTTTATAAGGAGGGAATTTCATGCAAGTTTGTTTGTAGATCTAGTCCTGCTGACAAAGTGGAGTTTCTTTTTCATCAAGTAGCATATGCTTCATGTAAGCTTCTTATAGGTACGACGTTTTTATTGATAAAGTCGATGCCATGTCACTCTCATACTCCAATATAATCATCTGTGGAGATTTTAAAAGTAATATTTTAAAAGAATCTCATCTTGTCAAGGATATGAAATGCATTTCACTTGCTCCAGAAAATACGAGCACACCAACTCACTTCTCGAAAACTAAAAATACTTTGCTAGACCTTTTTTTCATGAATGACTACAGCAAAATCTTGCTGTATGATCAGTTATCTACGCCTATGTTTTCTAAACATGATCTTATATATCTAGCATACAATTTCAAACAGGTTCTTCAGAAGGAAAAGTTAAGGTAAAATCATGACTTTAAAAGCGTTGATCTTGTATCGTTGTTTGCTGAAGTCGATAGCATAAACTGTTCCTTTTTATTTTCCATTCCACTCGTTTCTTGAAGATAATATAAAACACCTTTTTAGCAAATACGTTCCCAATAATATAAAAATTTTTATCAGCCATCTTGGTTTTCAATAAGAAAAAAATGCTGATCAGAGTGCGCAATAAAGCTTTTGATAGATGAAAACGGTTCAAGACGCCCAAGCTACATTAACACTTTAAACAATTAAGAAGAGGTCGACACTTTAAACGTTCCAAAGGTGTCGGCAACTAAGCTAGCACACTACTACGAACATAAGTTTTCATTTGTTCTCGATAGTTAGCAGAAGTGGAACCTTGTACGAAAAATTGGCATAGGAAATAGTCTAGCCTGTGAAAATCAGCAAACTGATGCTAGTGAGGTAAATAAAAAATGTACCGACGTAGGCATGTAAGTATGCCTACTTCCACTAGACCGTAGACCAAACCGAAGTTGTACAGAGTCTGTACTACAGACCATGTTTGCAATAAAATAAAATGCAATGGGCACGGATAAAATGCATACAATTTTCATCAAGCTGCTTCTCCCTAAGTTATTGCCTTTCTTACCTATTTTTTCAATTCTATTTTAAATAGATCTGAGTTTCCCTCTTGCTGAAAAAGAGCTAAGATTGTTCTCATTCCCAAATCAACTAATTCCTATTTTACTGACTGCAAATTACAATCTAGAAGTGGCAGCGTCAGCATCAAAAGCAGTGAATTTGGAATTTTTCTTAGTAGTTTAATTATTTGCATGTTGGCAGTACTGATTACTGCCACTGCTGCTATGTACGTTTCACCATTGAACAACAGTATTCCTAAAATAACAGCTGATCAATGAGACTGCCACTGACGCTGCCACTGCCGCATTGTATTCAAGTATAAGATTGAAAAGTACTACTACTACGAAATTTAAGCTAAATATAATTCTAAATGTTGTTAAAGCATCCGAAATTTATTTTTAATTAAATGAAAAAAATTGTTTATTAAAATCTGAACCAAAATATTATATACATTATAACAGTAAACATTGCTTAAACCTTTGTGGATTAAATAGTAATCCTATTTGGATTACAATATTTTAAACTTTGTTGGACTAAAATCTAATCCTTTTTGGATTATAGTATTTTAAGCTTTCTGTGGATTAACAATTATTCCTTTTTGGATTAAGAAATTTTAAACTTTTTGCGGATTAAAAATAAATCCTTATTGGATTAAAAAATGTAAAACCTTTCATTGGATTAAAAAATAATCTTTTTTTGGTCGTGTCCTTTATGTAAACCAAAAAAGTTTAAAATTTAGTCCAAGATTTTTAACCGTGAAGTAACTGAGGACTTTAGATCAAACGTTGACTCCAACAAAGTAACTTTTTTAGTCCTTGTAGATCATTCTAAGGCTTTCGACATAGTTGATCACCGGGTGTTACGTAAGGAACTGAAACAGGTTTTTAACTTTTCTCCAACTGCTGTTAAACTTCTGATGTAATATCTCGAAGGTAGATTGCAGGCCGTAATTATCAACAATTCTTATTCAAACTTCTTACCATTTAATAGAGGCGTACCAAGAGACAAAAGCTCAATCCTGGGACGACTGCTTTTTCCTTATACGAAAACAATCTACTGCACGTATTGAGGAACAGCAAGGTTCACTTGTACACGAATGATGTGCAATTATACTTTGGCTGCCCGATTCAAGACATTGCGCTGTCCGTTGAAACGCTTAACGAAGACTTAGTTCGAGTAAAGTAATAGGCTTCGATCAATGGCTTATGCCTAAGTCCATTAAAATCAAAAAACACCATAACCTCACGAAAATCCTTGCAGACACCTGTTCCTAAATAGGAATAGAAATGTTCCTAAATTAAATAGTACCTTAACTTGGTCAAACCATATTAACGAACTCTTGGTTAAGCTTATGGCATGCTGCGTAATCTCTGGGTCACTTAACATTTTACACCTCAAAACATCAGAATGTAACAGCAAAAACTTATTTGGTGCCTAGATAACTGTACACGGTTAAAAATCTTGGACTAAATTTTAAACTCTTTTGGATAACATATAGGACACGACCCAAAAAAGATTATTTTTTAATCCAATGAAAAGTTTTAAATTTTTCAATCCAAAAAGGATTTATTTTTAATCCGCAAAAAGTTTAAAATTTCTAAATCCACAGAAGAATAATTGTTAATCCATAGTAAGTTTAAAAAATAATAATCCAAAAAGGATTAGATTTTAGTCCAAAAAAGTATAAAATAATGAAATCCGAAAAGGACTACTATTTAATCCACAAAGGTTTAAGCACTATTTACTGTAATAATGTATATAAATATATTTTGGTTCAGATTTTAATAAACAATCTGTTTCATTTAATTAAAAATACATTTTGGATGCACAAACAACATTTAGAATTATATTTAGCTTAAATTTCGTAGTAGTAGATATTTTCAATCTTATACCTGAATACAATGCGGCAGTGGCAGCGTCAGTGGCAGTGGCATTGATCAGCTGTTATTTTAGGATTACTGTTGTTCAATGGTGAAAATTACATAGAATTTGCTGCCGCTGTCACTGACACAGCTGTTGCCACTGCCACTGCTGCATTGTAATTCAGCTATTAAATAACATAAAAACTTTTTCCTGAAAAAAATACCTTAATGCAAATTTGTAGTCCAAAAATAGTATTAAACTTAAACTTTTTCGGAGTAAAAAAATTTAACTAAAATATGGAATAAAAATAGTACTTTTAGGATTAAAAATTCCTTTAAACCAAAGTTTGGATTAAAAACTAGTACAAAATTTTTAAACGTGCATAAAGTTGGTTTTCATCATTTTTTGAAGTGATTTTTTTTTTTAAAGATCTTTAGAACATTTGCTTGGATATGCTCCTTCCATGGGTACATTTCATTGATTACTGCGTTATTTTGGGGTTATAAGCGTAGATCCATGATTTTTTATAGCTGTTAGTATTTTATGTTAGTATTTTTTTTAGCATTTCCTTGCACCAATCGCCAATATAGCGAGTTTTTTCTGCAGCAACCTTCAAATTATACGGTATCCAACAAGAACAACAATAACACGAGGCATCTCTCTATTCACTAATGTGCAAGAATACCACTAATTAGTGAATCCCAGCAAAATGTTTGATGCAAACTTGACATGAATTCTTAGATAAACTGCTTCCAGAAGACATTCTAAAAATCCAATTGTGCTTCTCCTCAGTCTTATCGAAAAGTGCTTACAGGAAGCATTCTCATAAACTTCTGAGAGGCTATTTGAATAGCTTCCAAGAGTGCCTGCATAGCATGGTTTGTGCAAGGCAATGGATACATATTTTCTTAGAAGCATTTTGTCCTACGTCATCTGAATCATGAAATGTTTATAAAATATGAGAGCAGATGAAACAAAACACATTTTGTTTTTATGTAATCAGAAACAGGAGTGACTAACTTGATATGTTTCGATTCATAGTTTCAAATAAATATAGACCAAGTTATTTTCAATAGAATGCCTTCTTAAAGTTTTCCTGGAAAATACCTAGGTACTAGAATCTATTCAGGCCTCAAAGAAATCTTCCATTGAAAAATATTAGAAGCACTTCCAGAGAAGGCTAAGGAAAGCATTCATCACAATGACATGTATATGTGAAAAGAATGCATTCTGGGTATGAAAGTAGAAAGGATAGAAATCACGACTTTCTCTTCCACTTTGCTTTCTTAGAAGCACTTTTTATGTTGAGATGTTAGTCTCATTTAGACTCTCTGGGTCAGCCAGAAATAGTTCGCACAAATCATCACCAAAAGTCGAACTAAGCTTATCGATGAATGATTTTGTTGTCAATCACCTAGTAAAAAAAACTACGCATTCAAATATTTATTGCTTTATTAAATGATTTTAGTGAAATACACTTAAAAAATCTGACTAAGCGCTCGTATCCCAAGACGTTGTAAAAACAATTATGCTAGAAAATGTCAAATTTTCATCTGGTAATAAGGTTTTATGCTGAGTTTACATAAGACGCAAGAATTAAAACGCAATCCTCGAATTTTATATC